>OZ023291.1:20682369-21282369 GCA_964007245.1 Hypomecis atomaria
GGGGCTCCCATACAGTACGGAACCCTCCGTGCGCGAGTCGGACTCGTACTGGGCCGATTATTTGTTTTAATTTCGATTAACATTTTTTTGCAGTTCTTTATGTAAGACTAGCTTTTGCCTGCAGCTTTGCCCGCGCTTACTTCATAACCTATGACACCCAAAAATAATGTGTCTTTCTATTGGTAAATGAATTTTCAAAATCGGTTCAGTAGATCCAGAGATTAGCCCCTACAACCTCACAATTTTTACCTCTTTATTATATTAGTATATGTATAGATAAATATTTGCTATACGTAATGTAATGTATTTTTTTAATATAATAAAGAGGTAAAAATTGTGAGGTTGTAGGGGCTAATCTCTGGATCTACTGAACCGATTTTGAAAATTCATTTACCAATAGAAAGACACATTATTTTTGGGTGTCATAGGTTATGAAGTAAGCGCGGGCAAAGCTGCAGGCAAAAGCTAGTCTAAAATAATATTATATTTCCTTTTAAAATACATTTTTGACCGACGAACCAAACCGGAGGAGGTACTCAATTCGACGCGTAAATATATTTTTTATGTGTAACCACGCATAACATTTTTCATAGTAATCCGATTTCAATAATTATTTTTTATTGGAAGGTATACTTCGAAATAGGTCTCATTAATTTTTTTTTGAAATCGGCTGAGCCATTTTTGATAAATCAACAATAATTTGAAAAATACTTCATCGATCCGTGCGAAATATTCGCGAATTCTGTACACGGGTGAAGTCGGTCATGCTATTTTTTGCAAAAAATAATTATTAGTCGCGTACGTTGTATTACACACCTACGTAGATATATGCCTTACGGCTTGTCTTATTTTAAAGCGAAATAAGACGTGATAAGTTTATAATGTTAATAGAATACTTATACTTTGCAACCGACTCCTTTGTTTTGTATTAATTATAGTCTTCTCAACTATTGAGTTTCACTCCGTCATTCGACAAAATTCTGAACCAACACAAAAGTTAAACAACATTAAATAAGTAACGGGACACCTGCCTGACTCAAAGGGCTGGAGATTGTTACAAGTAAAAATATCTCCAAGGTATTTGTTACTTCGGCAACTAAAGGCTTCTGCCCACTATAGTAACAAGATTAGAGCGTATCTATGCCCACTGCAATGTACATCAATAATAGAAAGAAATAAAAAAAGTAAGAGAGTGTATTTACTGAAATAATCTGCCAAGTAAGTACGATTCGGACTCGCGCACGACGAGTTCGGTACTGCATGGGACCCTTAAATATTCATTTTATTTTAATTTATTATTAAATTAAGCATGCAGCTAAATATTCTATGAATATTTCAAGCATCTACCTGTTACCATTATTGATATCGAGCGAAAAACGGCTAAAATTTAGATTTTTTGTATGAGATCCACTATTTTTGTAGGGGCTTATTCTGTACCTCATACATCAAAACTAACAACTTTTGTTCTGCGACTTTTGTAAAAACCGAGCGCCGTCATACGTACTGACTTAGAAATTTACATTAAATAATTCACAATGACCCGTTTTCTCTAATCTCGACGTTAGGTCACCTAATTAGTGCTTGAAACCGAGCACTTTGGCATCGCGCGGCGTTGTAGTTGGCTTGCAATCCCCTCACGATTAATTAAAAAGCCTGCCTAATACGTAGTTTGGGCAGAGTTTTGGCTCGGACACTTTTTTTGCATGATTGTGACTCTATAGGTATTTTTTCGAAATTTTCAATACGTGGATTTTTTTTTGCCTGACACGTTTTTAGCAAGTTCATGGTGTCTTAAGTTATAGTGGACAGACACCTTAAAGGTAAAATAGTGAAAAGAAATAACAAATAATTAAGTGGTAGCAACTTTTCGTCTTTCCTTTTGTAACAACTAATGGAAATGCCTGCTTTTGACACGACCTTTTCTGTTTCATAACAATAAGTAAGCACAAAAATAACAACATTGAAATCGGCCATGAGCTTGTCATACACGGGTAGCATCTGTGTTCCGTAAGTGTAAATTGGAATGTTATTCTGTTATGTCAACATGGCTTAGGGCTGAATTTGTTAGGATTGTATTATAGTGTAAATGTTGGTAGTATCTAACGTTTCTTTATATCTAAGACTAGCGACTAGCCCCTAGGCTTTGCACAGGTGTATTATACACATAAACCTTCCTATTGAATCATTCTATCTATTAAAAAAAACCGCATCAAAAACCGTTTTGTAGTTTTAAAGATAGAAGCACACATGGGGACAGACAGCGGGAAGTGACTTTGTTTTATACTATGTAGTGATAGTGATGATTGTGACGCGGGAGACGAAGACTTACGTTTTAGATTGTCAATGAATTTTTGCGAAAATAAATACTTACAAGTAAAATAATTTACCTTATTTATCAGTTTTTTCAAAACTTTCGTAAAAAATAAGAAGAACTTCCTCTTTATGTATACAACCTAAATATATGGTATAGACCATAAAAAAGCTACCATTTCTTAGAAGCAATTAACGCAACGTTGCAAATGAACTAAAGAATAAATGCGGAAAAGTAAAAAGAAAATGAGCCAAAATGGAGATTGTTTGTGTCCCTACGGTACCCTAACACAACTTGGGAATTACCAAATCTGTGACTGAACACAACTTTGTGATGTTAATCTTTCTTCGTAGGTTAACAACGAGCTTGTCACATGATGTCACTTCTCCACATTGTTGACACATTCACAAAAAGTAAAAAAGCAGTATTTATGTTACTTGAGTTTTATTACCTTGACCTAAATAATTTAAATACATATTTGGTAAACGCGCACATTCCATAATCTCAGTCGATTTTTAAACAACATGTTCAGTTTCACGCTATTTAAGACATTTAAAAAGTAGTGAATACTCCGTGTGTGTACTCGTACAGAGAATGCGTTTTTGAAATACAAAATTTCACTTATTTCTTTTGAATTATCGACACAAATTCAGCTTCCGTTATGTAGTTGTCGACTACACGTTTACGAGGCTGAAGGTTGAAATTGCTCGCGTTTCTAAATTAGGATTAAAAGTAGAGAGATCACCAAGGTTGGACCAACGTAGCAGAGGGAGTGATGTAGGCTGAAGAAGGGAGGTAGGTCGCAGAGGGCTGGTACGCTGCCGTGGGTTGAACCAGAGCTTGTGAAACTTGCACAATGGAAGCAGAAGTAGGGTATTGCGGCACAGCAGTGTATACGTACAACGGAGCTCTGTCTTCGTTCTTGTATTGAAGACGAGCGGTGTACGCCATGTTCGTCAGGTCGTTCTCGGTCTGGAACTGCACTCGCTGCACCTGCGAGCCTGGCAGCAAAATGTAGTAAGAACCCTGGTTGTTCACAACCTCAGCGTCTTGCTTCGGCTCTTCTTCGAGATTTTCTTTCGTCAAACCTTCCACTTGAAGAGCCTCAGTCGTTGTTTCGGGAGTTTCCGTAGTAGTTGGTTCTGGAGGACCATATTCAACTGCAGGAGGTCCATAACTGGTGTCGGGAAGACCGTAAGTCGCTGCAGGCTCCTGCTGAGTTGGCAGTTTGAATTCTATTTCGGGTCTCCATCCAGCTGCTGGGTATGGTGCCGGACCATCGTCTGTTCTGGGGGTTGTAGGCTCCTGCTCAGTTTCTTGCCTCGCAAATCGGTAGTTCTGTTTGAACCACGCAGGCTCGGCGGCGGCCGTAGCGGCAATAAGTAAAACACAAGCAAAAGTCTTCATTGTTGATGGTACGACTGCCTGCAGACGAATGATGCTGTTAACAACTATCGTTGCGCTTTTATACCAAATCCCAAGTTTCCTGAGGAGTTTCCGGCTCGGTCCGGACGCGGGGTTAAGGTAAAATCTGTGGTGTTCTCCTCCATAATCGATATTCCGAGCGGGCAGGTGACATTGGCCGCCTCGAGCGAGGATCAGCGGTTGTGTAACGGATGCCGATTAGGACCTGTCATTGTGCTATGCGGACGTGCCTCGCTTACCGATGCCTGGAGGTGGTAAAACTTGCGAACTTACGAAAATGAGCAACTTAATATTCATGAAAAGCGAGCGAATTGCTTTCTTTCCGTCACTAATTAGATATAAGCCGTTTGTGGTAATTGCTTAGTGCTGTCGCGTGGCTTGGCAGCGTCAGCTAGTAGGTATCTAATGCCAAGGGTGTACTGTACGTAGAGTCGATGCATTATGGATGAAGGTGTCTTGTTATGGAGTTCATTGGGACATGAACCAAGTAACTAAGTATGCCGTGACCGAAATGTGGAGGAGTGAATCACTCCCTGTTACATCATAATATTTGCATATTTATTGTTGACGCTTGGCTTGGTGCTGACGCTATGTCTAGACCACTAGAAAATTGGATCTAGATAGTTGGTTATTGTCGAATCTATGCTCGAATAGAGATAGACTCTTACACTAAAATTTGAAAAACTTAAAAAGGTTTTCTTAGTATGCCTTGTACTTCCAAGAAGGCGACATAAAAACGTCTGGTTTCTTTTGTTCAAATATTTACGGTTTCGAGTACAGAAGTTTAAAATAAACCGTATTACCAAAGAGAATACAAAACTACGTAAGAATATTACTTGTATTATTTATTTTACTCTGCTCTACTGTGTGAGAGTTTATTTGACATACCTATATAAAGCTGTGTAGTAATTAAAAGTAGTGTATTTAGATCAAAAACAAACTTTAAAATCCCCTTCCTAAATTTAATTTCTCAATGTACGCTTAATTTTTGTATCCTTATTTTTTTAAAGAGAGGCTTTTTTTAATTTGTTCAGGCATGATCACGCCACCCTCATTGCTTTAACTATTATCTAATTTATCTTTGACATTACGTTTGGTTGGAAGTATGTTAGAACAGAGCCTATGCGGTACTCAACTTAGCTCACAAATACCGTTGTAGGTACCATACTTGCTAGCATAGGTACCATAAAAAGCCGCGGTGGTGTAGTGGTTGTAACGCTGGCCTGTCATTCTAGAGGTTGTGGGTTCAATCCCGGTCCCGTACCAATGAGTTTCTTTGGAACTTATGTACGGAATTTCAAACCACTGGCTTTTCGGTGAAGGAAAACATCGTAAGGCAACCTGCATACGTCCGTAGAAGAAATTCGATGGCGTGTGTGAATCCACCAACCCGCACTGGGCCAGCGTGGTGGATATGGCCCAATCGCTCTTCGTGGGTAGGCCTACGTCCTGCAGTGGACTATTGAAAAGGCTGGTACAGTACCATATACTTATATACTGCTCTATAAATTATTACACTTCATATTCATATTAAATTTTCTATAAGAGTAAACGTGCGACCGGCACCATTTGCCATTTTCCCGCGTAATTAAACGTCAAGCAGCCATTTTGTGAAATAAACATGCATGAGCAACGCCATGTTGGCTCGTCACGTACCCGGGAATATGAATTTAAATGCTTTTTTAACGACAAAAATCTAATTTAGCACGCGCTACAACAGGTGATGAGATTTGCTGCTGCATATCTGAGTCAAATTCAGAAATGTTTCGCTACTAACATACCCGCACGTACCGGAAAGCATAGCGTAGGACGTCCATTCTACACTCAGCCAAGTGGGCAGATGATCTATTAAGACTGCAGGACCAAGCTGTATTTAATGATGCAAGCATAGAACAGAGCTGTATGCAAGCCTTTCCAACCGGTTTTACTGAAGATCTATATTCATTTACATTTATTAATACAGTTTAGTACACGTCATTAAATATGTAATTAATTATTACTTATTTAATGAATAAGCAATAATAAATTATCAGTTCTTTTTTCATTAATAACTTGCCAAAAGAGTACTATACACAACGTATGGCTAAAATGATGACCATAGCCACAATAGTCAATGGAAAAATAGCGAACTCTAACAAAATGTGTGAAACCGTCTATTTCACACTTTTTGTTAGAGTTCGCTATTTTTCCATTGACTATTGTGGCTATGGTCATCATGGTACTTCATTTTCAAGTCATTAGAGTTTTTTTTTTGACATTTTGAAGAGCAAATACTTGCCCATAAGAACTATCTATCAATGTATAGATACTATAACTATACTACCTTACCTCAGGTGTATGTACCCACTAATGACTTAATAAAACATGCTTTTACGAGCTCGCACCCCCATACATTTCCTCTGAAATTACCCACAGAGGCATCAACTTTGTGCATCTAATAATTTTCCAACTGCGCAAAAGCTCTTGATATTGTGAGTGAAAACCGAATTGTTTTTTGCTTTTTCGCCCCGTCTCTAATGTAATTTCGCTTTCATTCGGGGATAGTAAATTGAGTTTTTAGACGGGTTCCATACATTTTATTGCTATGATTGCGTTGTTAAGGCTGTGGAAAGGCGATATATTTTCGCGTGTTCTTCAGTTTAGGTCAGAATTTTGAAACTTTATTTTGATTGTGAGATAACTTGCGTTAGCGTGACTTCTTTATTTATGTCTGTAGGCTGGGTATATTGCTATTGATATGCTCTGGAAAATTTTCAGGGTGTCTACATTTGTACAGGGTTATCCAGAACTGGTGCATTGAGCCGAACGGAAGTGATTCCGAAACATCGTTGTGAACAACTTTTACTATGTCAAAGTCTCCCTGCTTTCCTAAGAAATATAATCTAAAGCTTTTCAAGATCAGAGTGAATAGGTATCTTCTAAGTCTGCTTGCTTCATCTTCGACCACAACGTCGCCTACCTAATCAGACGAGTTGATGGTCGAGCGGGGACTTATTCGCGTTAAAAAAATGGGACCAACCCGGAATTAGAAGAAAAACCAGCTGTTTTTAAATTTTGTCGATTCCGATTTGCAATTTTGTATGGAGCAGCTGACTTTTTTTCTCAAATTTCGGGTTGGCCTCATAGTACAGGTTGTTCGTGATTCTTATGGTCTTTCATCTCGTTTTGGCTTAGTACAGAGCTTGCAGACACCTAAGCTTGTATCTTTACTTTTTTATTTGTATAGTTTACAATTGTAAGTATATTTGATCAAATCATATTTTCAGCCATAGCCCTAGTTGGCAGTATAGCTGTCTTCAAAGTTCGTAATCCAAAGTTACCAGATTACCAGCCAGTCAGAAGCTTCAGTGGTACACACATACATACTTACAACTCTTCAGAATATTTTCATTAATATTGTCCTAGGTAATGTTTGTCTTATTTTTCTTGTTCCACGGCATACCTAACACAGTAGAGAAATAACAAACTAACCCTTCTCCTCATTCAGTAGAATTCAAACATTATTTTCACTTGCAAAGGGTACGGACCCTGGTGTCTGTGCCAAATACATTTTCAATTAAAAAAGAAAAAAGAAAAACTATGCAGTGTTGTTTATTTACAAACTGATTCGATCGTCCTGTTTTGCCAATTAGATATTATAACAATTTATCAAGATTTTTGTCTGCAAGACGACAAATGTAGATAGATGTCGAAAAGGCGATAAACAAGCCTTCCAAAACGTTCAGACGGTATGATTCAGAAGATAGATTTCCATTCTGACCTTTCCTCTGACACGAGGAAGTATTGGAGCTTCCAAGGCAGTACAACCTCGGTACGTGATGGAAATTGCGTGATTAGGGTCCATATTCAGGACGTTCGGAAACCAGGTAGCTAATTAGTTGGGAAATTGTTTTTTGATGGACGGAAATAGCCTTTATGAGTAGATTTGTCTTTTGAACGAATGTAAGGCGGGTGTCCACTAGACCACCACAGCGTGCTGTTTCTTTTAGTAAGTAATCATAAATGAGTTGATGAAGTTTTTGCAAATGGTGATCACCGAAGTCATGCAACGCTAGGCACGGTCAGTCTTGGGATAGGTGACCGCGAGTGGCGTTTACGACTGAGCCAATTTTAATATAAATAGGCTAAGTCTGTTGACTGGTGGCGAAAATCATGCAGTTAGCAAGTTGAATTTCTCGGTTAAGTACGAGAAAAATATGGTTGTTATAAAAACATATAGCTACTAATTACTCTTCACAAAACATAGCTGCACCAAATTTAGCCATTGCAATATTTAAACAAAATTTGAATTGTTCACTCGATGTTTCTAGGTATACCTTTTTTTTTTTTTTCAACCTATACTGTCCCACTCCTGGGCAAAGGTCTCCCCCATTTCCTTCCAGGAGTTGCGATCCATCGCAACTTCCTGCCAACCCCTCTCGAATGTGTCAAGATCGTCACGCCAGCGCTTCTTGGGCCTTCCCTGACTGCGTCGTCCGTCAGGCACCCACTCCGTGACGATCCTGGCCCATCGATCGGGGTGCATCCGCGCCACATGTCCCGCCCAGTCCCACTTTAGTTTGGCGGCTTTTCGGCCGACGTCAACTACCTGTCATAGAACGCAGTGTGCTGTTGCGGACTATATCAATTATATAAAAATAATTATAGATTTTTGAAAACAATTTCGATAAAATTTATACGGGACCATCTTTAACGTAGGTATACTCCAATAAAAAAATAATGATAAAAAATTATACTAGGTAATCTGTAAAAGGTAATGTGCTTTCATATATGAAAAAATATACGCTTCGACTTGAGTACCTCCTCCGTTTCGTCGGTAAAAGAGTATTTGCATGTAGGTACGCCTGTACTGCATAGAGCAAAATCTAGCATGAATGTAACATTATTCTACCTATGAACGATTAGTCTACGTCGGAAATTTTCAGGTCATGGCAGCTTGCCTGCTTCCATTGGCCATCACCGGCTATTTTTATGCCAAATCGATGGCTGCACTTACTTAGATAACCTATCTACCGATGTGCCGTGGCCGAAAGTAATTTTTAGATTTTGCCAACAATTTGTAATTCATTTTCAATGTATTTTAAGTGAATATAAATTTTGTAAATATACTCAGAATTCTGATTCAAGTCAAACGCGTTCAAGTCTTTCTTATTCACGTCTAGCGACCCGCCCCGGCTTCGCACGGGTTTATTTTACATATAAACCTCCCTCTTGAATCACTCTATCTATTAAAAAAAACCGCACCAAAATCCGTTGCGTAGTTTTAAAGATATAAGCATACATGGGGACAGACAGCGGGAAGCGACTTTGTTTTATACTTACTATGTAGTGATAGTGATAAAAATTACTTGCAAAAGAAGAATCCTAGATTATATTAACGATATGAACAAAACATAATATTTTTTGTTACTGTTCCACTCTACAGACACTGGGTGCGTTATTTTATTTCATAATAAATTATTATTATAAAATTATAACTTTTTTAACAAGATTTTGAGATCCTGGATATCATGTGACAGGATAGTGCTATAGCCAAGACAAGTAAAACAAGCCCAAACGAGGGTTTATCTTGTTTAGTATAGGAGTTCCTATGGCCACCTTCCGACTCCATCATTAGATCAGTTCCATAGTACCACATTATTGCACTGTCAGTATTGTCACACATGCGTGCAAAATTTCAGCTCAATCGGAAATCGGGAAATAAGTCAATTTTAACTTTCAAGATTCCACCCGAACTTACATACATACATAGGTACATTCATTGCAAGTTAAATAAAAGCTTGTAAAAAAAAATACCTTATTAAATAATCCACTGCTGAACAAAGATCTACCTACGAATGACGATTGGCCATATCACCACACTGGCTCAATGCAGTTTGGTAAATTAAAAAATACAAGTAGAGATTTTTTTTAATATTTCCTCTGTGAAAGATTTCTTTACACGATTCTCAAAAATATTCGTACCTAATTAAAACAAGTAAGTATTATAAAGTAAATGAAAGAATAAATTCTAGAATGAAACAGAGCGAGTAATATGATTTGCAGTGCCGACTGCTAGAGTAGGCTTGAACATTTAAATTATGTCTAGACTTTCATCGGTGTGTGGATAATCCAAAGGCTTTACTTGAATTAAAATAAATTAACTACTTACTAGATAAGTGCCATTTTGTTTTAGAGCCAATAAATAAGTTATATGTACCTCTGTGCTACCGACATAATCGACTGCCTCGGTGGCTCAGTGGTTAATGACCCTGACTTCTGGGTCAAAGAGGCGTGGGTTCGATCCCCACCCAGGGCAAACATTTGTGTGATGAACATGGGTGTTTGCTCTGTGTCTGGGTGTTATTTAGGTATTATCTATATAAGTATGGATTTAAAATATGTATATGTAGTTTATATCAGTCTCTGGCAGCAATTGCAATAAAGTAATTGAAAAATCTTCAGTACGAGTTAATATAGTCCATGATTTTGGCAAGCTTTGTATTAAGTATTTAATTTCATGTGGCAAAAATAATCATTCGTGTCGGGATGGTTGAATTTGAAACATGATATGAATATTCACTTTCAAAGGTAAACTGATTTAATAAGTTTTATACGCAGTACTTTATAACTTTAAAATTCAATAAAAATTATGCTTAAAAGAATCGGCCTACCAGGGGAGCAGATAATAACAGCTGTGTCTTCAATTTCCAGTCAAATTCTCTTGCTGCATAAAATGATAGAGATTCAGCACCACTGTCCCGTATGAAGTAATTGTCGACCCTCCGTCCTACCGCAGCTCCTTCTTGCCGTAAAATGGCCACTTTACATAGTAACGCATTTGTAGGCTGAATTATTATTCATTAAAATGATCGAAAAAGACAATGTCGCTCTTATATTATTATTTTTAACCCCCGACGCAAAAGAGGGGTGTTATAAGTTTGACGTGTCTGTTTGTGTGTCTGTCTGTCTGTGGCATCATAGCGCTCGAACCACTGAACCGATTTCAGTTTAGTTTTTTTTTTTTGGATGAAAGGAGACTTAATCGAGAGTGTTCTTAGCTATGTTTTATAAAAATCGATTGAGCCGTTTAAAAGTTATGGTGGGTTAAAGTGGGGATGGAAGAACCAAAATTCTACAAATGTGCCCAAAATGGTTGTCAATGTGTCGGGAGTTTTTTTTAAATTTTTAATTTATATTAGTTATTAAAAAGCAATTTCAATCTAAAACATCAAAACTTTCAAAGTTCCACTGTCCATCAAACCAACATCTACGAAATCAGTTGCAGCACGTTCGCAGCTAAAATAGAGCTTGTCTGACCATACCCAATAAAACCGGTTAAAAAAGCGGTTTGTTTCCGTCATGGCTTAATTATGCAAATAAATTCGCGTTTGACCACCTTCTCACCTTATGGAAAGCAATAACGTGGGCAAATGAACCACATAGACTTAGATGACCTGATAAATCTGTAGATTTTACCACTCAAGTAATTATTCTGTGCGCGGTCTTGAGATGGTAGTCGTTCAATGCTACGCTTGCCGGTATGGTTTCAATTCGAAAACTTTGCAGCCTTATCTGCTAGACAGGGTTATTTCTAATTAGTTAGCTTCCTTTTAGGGGCTTATTCTGTACATCAAAACTAACAACTTTTGTTATGCGACTTTTGGTAACCTTAAAAAAAAAAAATTGGTTGCCTGTAAAGTCGGTATACGGGCGAAAGTTTTACGTGACAACGACTTTGAGACGAATGAGACGAATGAGAGCGAGTGAGAGGCACGTAAGTGCCTCTCACTCTCTCTCTCATTGTGAGCGCATAACGTGAGCGGAGCGTAACGCAGTTTCTTGAAGTGTCACCCGGCAAACCAATTTATAAGACGTTGTCACGTCAAAATGTTTTTCCATAGAACAATTTCGTTCACCTGCGACAAAATGTATGGAAGAACTGTTTTTCTTAGTTTTGATAAAAGTCGCAGAACAAAAGTTGTTAGTTTTGATGTACAGAATTAGCCCTTATGCTTATTGATTAGGAATAACCCTGTATATCCTACTAAGTACCCTGCCTACTGCTACTGTCTCTTCCCTGTCCCTTTAGAAGTAATTGTCGTCCCTCCGTCCTATCGCAGCTCCCTCATGCCGCAAAATGGCCACTTTACATGGTAACGCCCTTATAGGCAGAATTTATGGCCTCATTTCCGAATAGCAGAAATCATAAGCGCTGACTAAGTAAGCCTAGCACGTGTGGAATAAGCTATGATACTCATATAATGAGTTTTAGGTTAATTCCGTGGCAAATGTTAAAATAAGTTTTATGTAGGTATTGTTATAAATATATATTATGCACTCATCAGTACAATTATACATATTCTAGTATGAGTATATCATTTAAGAATTATATGAATAAGCTCAGGATAGCCCAACGTGCTATGGAGAGGGCTATGCTCGGCGTCTCTCTGCGAGATCGAATCAGAAATGAGGAGATCGCAGACGAACCAAAGATACCGACATAACCAGCGGATTAGCAAATTAAAGTGGCAATGGGCAGGGCACATAGTTCGGAGAACGGATGGCCGATGGGGCAGTAAGTAAAGTAAGATGGGGAAGTTCTCGAATGGAGACCACGGACCAGCAAGCGCAGCGTAGGACGTCCACCGACTAGGTGGACTGACGATATAATAAAGATCGCAGGAACGCGCTGGATGCAGACCGCTTCCAACCGGCCTTATTGGAAATCCATTGGGGAGGCCTATGTCCAGCAGTGGACGTCTTACGGCTGATGGATGGATGGAAGGATATCATTTAAGAAAAGCATAACTTGTTTAAATACCGACAAGGCTGACTCACGAAGATCTTGAAATAACTAAAAGTAATTCTGTATAAAAATATCACATGCCCTTAGTTTTGTTTTTAAGAAATCCACGTGAAAATTAATTTAAGTAATTATTATATCTTGATTATTAATTTCCAATCGTATAAATTAAACTCGGTTTATCTTGAATTTAAATATGAAAGTTGTAGAGGACGATAACTGAAGCTAATTAATTAAAATATAATAAAAACAAAGATATCATCACTCTATTGAAACGTAAAGAAAAGTGGAGCAAGACAAGAGGAACAAAAGAAAGAACTAAAACAACCCACATATTTAAGGAAAGCATACAAAAACATAAAGTTTTCGCAGAAGTATTTACATTAATAAAAAAAAGGTCGCCATCTACACTATTCCAAATAAAATTAGTGAAAATAAAAATACTTTGGCACGTGACTGACTATCGACATAACGCAACGTGCGTATGTGTTTTTGGTATTGTTACCGATTATAATGTGTTTTTAACGCTCAATGACCTCTGGCAGTGTTAAGCCTTCGTTCATAATTTGAAGCTTAAGGTTAGTTTACGTTTAACTTACAATGTACGCTTTACAATTCCGAAAGATTATATAAACTTCATTCATGTGTAAACTTCCTCTGACAATACCAACCAACAAATAATCAGCCAAGTACGAGTCGGACTCGTGCACGAAGGGTTCCGTACCGTATGGAAGCGCCCCTTATTATATTTTTATTTTAGTTATTTCTTTATTTTTGCAATTAATACACAACTTAATATTTTGTGAACATTTCAAGCATCTTCCTGTAGCCGTTATTAATATCGAGCCAAAAAATCACGTTTCTTGTATGGGAGCCTCCCATAAATATTTGTTTTTAATTTATTTTTAAAGTGAATATTTAACTAAATATTCTGTGAATATTTCAGACATCTATCTGTCACCGTTATTAAAAGCGTGTGAAATACTGCCCAAAATTGGGCTTATTGTATGGGAGCCCCCTCAAATATTTATTTTTTCTGTTTTTAGTATGTGTTGTTAAATTTCTGAAAGTTCCAACATTCTAGCTATCTCAGTTCATGAGATACAGCCTGGTGACAGACAGACAGCGAAGTCTTAGTAATAGGGTCCCGATTTTACCCTTTGGGTACGGAACCCTAAAAACATATTTCACGTAAAAATGTTGCCAAGAGACTACAGTTCACACTATTAAAAAGTTATCAGATCTCACGGAGAGCCAAGCTTCTAGCTCTACACGCCCTAACTCTATACGGCCTTACTTTACAAACTCTACACCTTGGTCAATAATGTGGCTAATGCACTACAGATTTACGTACGAAATATTGGGAATTTTACTTGATTACTATTTTAATGGGCTAACTAAAATAGATCATTTAGTAGGTAGACCTATTTTGAGCAATGGACTGCATAGCATGGACGGTTCAGTACAGTTGAAACACTAGTGGTAACATATGATAACACTGCTGTGTAATAACAAGTGGAAATCGTTTTAGATGTACAACGTACGAGTAAGGTAAGCGTGTTACAACCTAGACCGCTTATTTGCTCAACATCAGGCAGTATGTGGTCAAACGCAAACCTATTCAGAATAAATAAAAAGAGTAATTGTTATAGGTTTTTGGCTTGATGTGTACTAAGCCGAAAGGAGATGTTTAAGGTTATCAATACTATAAACAGCTACTACTATGGGGCACACGTAAAACGCTAAAGTGCAGGGGTTAGTACAAGTTGATACGTAAATTGAAACTACAGTGAGCTGAGTGTGAGTTTCGTCGTAAACATGACGCGCTCTACGGCGAGCGCGTAAGCATGTAATTTGTATGAAAAAAGCGCCACTAGCGGCGCGTTTTTGAACTGTACTGTCTTCATACAAATTACATGCTTACGCGCTCGCCGTAGGGCGCGTCATGTTTACGACTAAACTCACACTCAGCATACTGTAGTCCGTATGACAACATACATCTTTGTACAGTGCTCTTGGCGGAAACAAGAAAGGTACTAATAAAATGTATGGAGGCACACACAAACGCACAAGTTTAAGTAAATTATGCAAAATCTGAACTAATGGCTCAGGATAAGCAGAGTAATCGGATATTTTCTAGAAAAGCCTGTTATAACTAAGAACTTGAAATGAAAAATCTAGATAATGTAAATCTGACATAGTTTTTGGAATAAAAATCTATTTCGTGTAAATATAGCTCTGCGTAAAAATTCAACCGAACGCAAATGTTATCTCTTCACACAAAACACAAACGTCGTTTTATTGAGTTACTTTGTATTCTTTTTAATCAGTTGTTTTAAATATGTTTACTCGTTTCAATTTTGTATTTTGTTAGTTGAATGACGAGACCTATTGTTGGCGGTACTATGTATTATTATACAGATTTTGTATTTTTAATTATAGTATTAAGCTCGATACGTCAATAAATGATTCTGATTCTGATTCAAAAATATAATTAGTCCGTCAGATAGACTATCAAAAAATATTAGACACTAATTTTTTCATTCGTCAATCAAACAAAAAATGTTGAAGATATAGCCCGTTAAAGTTACGCTTGACGTCACAAGTGCCATACAAATGTATTGACTTCTGTGAGAGAGGTGACGTCAAGATTGATTGTCAAAAATTACAAAGATAAACATTGTCAAAGAGTGGGGGCACTCTTTGACAAGGTTTATCTTTGCAATTTTTTGTTTCATTGATGTAACAAAAAATACTTGCGTTATAGCTTTTGAATATCTAACTCACGGACTGATTATACGATTTTTTTATCCAGTCATTACACCTACATAAATTACATTATGTACAAAACAATGTGATCAACAGCAAACTTTTTCTTAGTATAACGTACGCTTTTGTTACAATATTTTGTGCTACGTATTTCATCCACGCGGACGTCTTTCTTATCCGTGTTTATGTCCTTTCCCATAAGTCTTCGGAAATCGTAGTTCGTCAATTGTAGGAAGATTGTCGGATGACATGATTGGCTGGGAAAGGTCAACGGCGGATGAACGTTTAAGGCCGATTCACACATATCGGTCAAGTCACCGTCACGTCACGGTTCCGTCACAGTCACGGCACCGTACCGTCACAGAGAAAAATATTATTTCATACATTATCTATAAACTAAAGTGAATTCGGTAAATGTCTAAATCTTCCATTTTTATTTTTATTTTGTGCCATATTGTACAGTGCCTTAATGTAATGTTTATTTTTTGACTTGTAACAAATGGTGTTATTAATAAATGGCTATATGACTATATAAAATGTATTTCCACATGGCAGTGACCGTGATTGCCGGTGACGGCACTGAGACGGTCAGTGACATGTGGGGATACTGTACTGTACTGTACCAGCCTTTTTAAAAGTCCACTGCAGGACGTATCCACTTACTCCTATCCACTAAGGATGATTGGGCCGTATCCACCGCGCTGGCCCGGTGCGGGTTGGTGGATTTGTACGTTATCAAATTTATTTTACGGACATACGCAGGTTGCCTCACGATGATTTCCTTCACCGAAAAAATGTTAAATTCCGTTCGGAAATTCCAAGGAATTCATTGATTGGTACGGGACCGGGATTTTAACCCTCACAGGAAAGCGAAACGCGGCGGTGGTGGAGGCTTTGTGCGGTATGATTAGTTTCTTGGAAAATGATAACAATAATTAAATAATTTGAGATTTGTGTATGCCTGAAGCACTCATGCTCGCCAAAAGATTTTTACCTGCGGCGGCGTCGTGCTGCTCGTGGAGATCGGATTGCTTCCGGTATATACGCATCATATCGTGGTTCAAAAATCTTAATTTTTAAAAATTTGAGTTGATTTAGATTTATTTTAGTGTAGAGTCCTCTAGTAAAGCCTTAGTATTAAGAAATACTGTTTAAAACAAAAGGTATTGCTTATCCTAAAGAGCACAGACCCCGGTACCTGTGGAGTGTAATAATTCAATAGCAAAAAACCCTCACAATTGTGAGCCGGATGTCATTACCACTAAACCACCACGATGGGGATACGTTCATAGAGAATACAAGAACGAATATTTTTTTCATAGTAACGGTTCACGGTACGGTGCAGTGACTGTGACGGAACTGTGACGTGGTTTGACTGATATGTATGAATCAGTCTTTAATCGAGCTTCTCCACCCACGGGTCGGGTGAGCTTTGACTACCCGCAGGCAGAGAAAAGAACAACATACAGTAACCTGACTCTACTAGAAGTTATGTTTTCTCCAAGATAAAACATTTTGGTATTATATTTTCATCATATTAACTTTAAGGTATTATATAGCATTTAATTTTGGTGCTAATCCCAACATGAGTATGGGCAATAAAAACATAACGTTAATGTAACGTTTAATCGTATCCATTCTTTATCTTTATTGCTCTATCACATCAGCTTTTGAACAGATACACAGCGTCAAAATTGATGCATTTGCTTGGAACATTTTAAGCCAGACCAGATACACAGATACCATTAAAACCGAAAAAAAAGTCAAAAAGACAACAGCTTTTAACTTAAAACTGGGTTAAAATTTGATATCTCAAGTAATGTTGGAAGGCAACTATGCTGACCATGTAGCGCTCGTAGCGTAATTTGATTAGGTGTTTGTCAGCGATCACCGAAATCAAGCAACGTTCCGCACGGTCAGTATTTGTATGGGTGACCGCGGGTGGCATTTTCCTACTGAGCGCTACCGTGTCTCGGATGACACGTTGAATTGTTTTAACCAATTAGCGAAGTTAGAGGCCTTCAGGCGGCTTAAAAACTGTGACATCAGAGCTAGCTCTTAGTTCTTTACTATCTATATAAGTATGTCTCTAGAGTATGTGTTATCAGTATCTACATATTACAAGCTTTGCTTAGTTTGGGGTCAGGGGCCGTGTGTAAGATGTACCTTAATATTGGTTTATTTAACCACCCGGCCTATACGGACTTAACTTACCTACTTATAGTAATGTTAAGAATACGAGTGAGCGTGTCAAAGCCCAATAAATTTAGACGCACTTGCCCCACTGTCAGTACTCATCAGTTCCTTGTACTATGGTTATTGGTTATGTCTGATTCATTTGGAAGTCAAAAAAGGTCGGAATTATTTCCATTGATCCCCCAATATGTTTGCAAATCGGGCCGGGAACGGGGCGGGCGTATCGTTAACCTCATTGTTGAATCAACTGGTTAAGGCCCAGACTCTACTAAAACGGAGCGAAACGGAATCCATTGTAAGTTAAGCTGGTTGAGCACATGTTCAAGAATGGAAGACGCAACACAACACACACACTACACAACGCAACAAGAAAACTGGCACACATTCTTTCAGGATGATTATGTATTCCTTGTAAATATGTTTCTTATTGGTTTTTGTAAAAGTTTATATAATATCACTAATTTCAGATTTTGATAAATCAGAGTTTCTTTTTAAAATTTAGGACTACTCCAGAATGTCACCACCATATAACTTTCTGTATGGTACACACAACACGGGCCTCGAGCCTAGTGTTGGGACCAAAGGATACTTTGCTTGTGAATCCTGAATCTAATTATCTTGTCAAATTCCAACTGTTATTCCAACTGGAAGAAGTCCAATGCGGCAAAATTGTTTAAAACCTACATTGTTTGAAAAAAAAATACGGGTCGTTCGATGTGGATAGGTGCGCGATGTTGCAAACATTTTTTAAAGCGAATAAGTCCACGCTCTACCATCAACTCGTCGTTGCAGTCGAAGATGAAGCAAGGAGGTTTAGAATATACAGTATAAACTCTGACTTTGAACAACTTCAGATTAAATCCCCCAGAAAAAAGTCTAAACCGATAGAAAAAATTATCCACAACGGACTGCGCTACGTCAAAGACATGAGTTTGCGCATTCACTTTAACTTAGCAAGAAAGAAAACACGAGCAGAACGTAGCTTTATTTTGTTATTTGCTATTTTATCATGGCATACCTGAAATGGGCTTACGAACTGCAATGCCCAGCTCAAATTAGCATTCATCTTCGCTCCACTCAGCTTTGGTGGAACCCGAAACTTCGGTATCGGGCCTGCAATTGAAGGTTTAAATCTTTCTTTACGTTTGCTCGGCTGTCCCTTTTTGTTGGGATATTTTTGTTTTGCTTTTCAGAAAATGTGTTTTTTTTTTCGTAATATGGAGTACTTTTTGTAATCAACAAAAGCCTAGGAAAGCGTGCTACACCCTAGACCGCATATTTGATTAACACCAGGCAGTATGTAGTCAAACGCAAACCTATACGGAATAAAGAAAAAAAAACAGTTCAAAAATCTGTAAATAAAAAATTTAAATGAATAGATGAGAAACGAAAATTCTCTGAGATAATCCTAGTGTAGAAAGCTCTATAAATAAAATAGTTTCATTTTACTACGGAGTTGTTTGGTACCAGTTCTGACGCTTATTGCAAATCAGTTGTGTTTATTGACCGACGAACCGGAGGAGGTTCTCAAATCGACGCGTATGTTTTTTTTTAAATTTTTTTTTATGTGTAACCACGCATAACTTTTTTCATCGTAGTACAATTTCAATAATTCTTTTTTTTATTGAAAAGAGTATTCTTCAGAATCGGTCCCATTTAAGTTTTATTGAAATCGGCTGAGCCATTTTTGATATATAAACAATAATGTGAAAAATGCCAAATCGATCCGTGCGAAATATTTGCGAATTCTGTACACGGGTGAACTCGGTCATACTATTTTTTGCAAAAAATAATTAAATGATGATGACATCTAGCAATGTTGCCAGATGGCAATGTGGCTATTTCTGGGTGACATTAGCACAACATAGAGATGTTTAGCGAAATACATAGCAGGACTACATAGGCACACAGTGGGCTAATACACGCTGTTTTTGATGACAGTCTGTGTGTATTTTGTGACTTTTAATGCACAAGAATAGATTTTGTTTTATAGTTAGCTGCTGTAGGTTATTTTTATTAGTCTTTAGATGAACTAACCGAGACTTTTTGTTTGAATCGAGAAATAAATATTAATATTAGGGGACATCTTACACACGATCTCTGACCCCAAACTAAGCATTGCTTGTGATATGGCTGCCAGAGACTGATATACTACATATACATTTTAAATACATACTTATATAGATAGTACCTATATAACACCCAGACACAGAGCAAACACCTATGTTCATCACACAAATGTTTGCCCTGGGCGGGGATCGAATCCACGCCTCTTTGACCCAGAAGTCAGGGTCACTAACCTCTGAGCCACCGAGGCAGTCACTATCTCAATTATAACTTGTATACGCACTCATTATATAAACACACCGCATTGTCCAACAGAGAGAACAGAGAAGTCGACCATGTAAAGGAAAACAAAAATTTGAAGGAGCCTTACATAAATTCAGCCCTCAATAAATGCGGTTGTATTGTTCAATGAGAACAAGCGTGAACATACATAAAGCATGAAACCCTTTTCAAAAAGGAGATAAAACTCAACAACGTGTAAAAAGTGCGGACAAGTGTAAAAAAGTGCGCCGAAACTGGGCAGTGTCAATAAATCGGGGCAAGTGCCACCTGCCGTCACGATGAGAAGAACAAATTGTCCTTTTTAATTTGTCACACGACAGAATATCCGAAGTCCAGACAACTGCTCTGCTTCAAAACTTGGTACCCAATATTTTTCATTGACATTTTTTTTTTGTTACGACTAGATTTTGTATCGTGTTTTTCTACGTTTGCAGTAATTTTATAATTTTTGTTTATTCCACGAATAAATACCTAACCTTTGTATTATGTATAAATTTATTATATAACTTTCTGTAATAAATATGTTTTTTTTAAATCTACTCTATTGAGTTGGCCTGGAAGAAATCTCTGTAGGCGATAAGGTCACTATTTATTCCACCTGACCATCGTTTGTTATATTTTATTTTAAGTATTTTTTATCATGTACCGATGTAATCATAAATATTTATAACGGTTTGTAAGTATCAGTAATTAAAGCATGTATAATAACTAAATAAAACCGTTTAATATAAATCTGTTCGTTTCGTTCATGCACTCTTCTGCGAAAAATATTTGTTTTAATACACGTACCGGATTCTGAAATGAGTCTATCACGAGTGTCCAGCAAAGTGTCGATAAGTAATGGAGTGTCCAGATCCGGGACACGGTACTGATTGGCACCAACGTGGCTGCGACGATGTTCTATTTCTGTGGTTCTTGATTGAATTATTTATTTTTTCGATATTATGTGCTATTAAGATGTATTTTACGGTTAACATTTACTCTTATTAATTAATGTATACATACCTTACGTTTAGACTTTAAAAAAACTTTTGTGAACATTAAAACTTTAACAGTGAACCTAAGTTATTCAACTAATGTTATTGTAAGTACAAACTGCCTGACTGACTGCCTCGGTGGCTCAGTGGTTAGTGACCCTGACTTCTGGATCAAAGAGGCGTGGGTTCGATCCCCACCCAGGGCAAGTATTTATTTGATGAACATAGGTGTTTGCTCTGTTTCTGGGTGTTATTTAGGTACTATCTATATAAGAATGTATTTAAAATATGTAAATGTAGTATATCAGCCTTTGACAGCCGTATCACAAGCTTTGCTTAGTTTGGGGTCAGAGACCGTGTGTAAGATGTCCCAATATTTATTTACATATAAACATACTTAAGAAATACAAATACTTATCTGCTAATATTTGTAACTACTTAAAACTAAATTATTTCAACAAGTAGGTACCTATTTCTTTTTAAGCTTGTAACAAAAAATACGTTTTTAAAAAGTTGAAATTTTCAGATTTATCTTGTAACCAGTAACTGCGTCCAGTAACCTGCGTACTTTTGATTTTACTCAACGGTATTTAAAAGTTTACTTCCAAGAAGTAGTTTTCCGATAAATTATCTTCTTTCAATACTATAATAATAATGTAATAATGTTTATTTACCAAAAATATATTTACATACAAGCATGCCCATGAATTATAAATTAAAATTTAGTAACAAACAAACTACTCGTATATCTAGCTTCCTGACAACCGCACATACTTATGACTCATTAGAGTCGTACATTGTACGTTTGCCACTCATTGAAAGTTATTATATTATGTGATATTTTTTTTGCGACATAGGTACAAGTCTGAGCACTAACTCCAAACTAGGTTGCCCTGTATTTAGGAAATCAATGTCCACCTGTCTAAGCGGAAGAAAACTTATTTAATTTTTATCATGGAAGGTTACTAAAATGAAAAATAGTGGAATATAGTAGTCGTCAGTATATTCCGTATTACAGACTATAGGTAGATACTAATTTATTGTAAGTATTTATTAAAACATGTATTCAAATAATCATGTATAATGATGAGTGTTAAATAGATAATTATTTCAGTACTTAAATAATCATATTGTTATAAAAGAAATACACGATCATTTCAAACACTACCCCCATAACTCATGTTTTCTACGAATTTATAATACTTGATTATTATTATGGTAACACTCACAACGATATACTAACATGCGATACTTTTTGGTTCAGAATCTATGAAAAGAATGTAGAAGATATTGGCAATACTTAAGCCATTGGAAATCCACACTACACTGAACACTAACCCGATTATCCTCGCTACTACAACGTTGAATGGCTCCCATACAAAATGGTACAATGTTAGAACGTACCAGGAAATTGTTAGTGAATTTATCCAATACATTTGATTTGTAGCGAAGTGAAGCTTCGATTTGAATCTATTCAGTATAAAATATAATTATTTTTCGCAAAAAACAGCACGACCGACTTCACCCGTGTACAGAATTCGCGAATATTTCGCACGGATCGATGTAGCATTTTCCACATTATTGTTGATTTATCAAAAACAGCTCAGCCGATTTCGATAAAATTTAAATGGGACCAATTTCGAAGTATATTCTATCCAATAAAAAAAAATATTGAAATCGGACTGCTAGGAAAAAAGTTATGCGTGGTTATACATAAAAAAAAAATATATATATACGCGTCGAATTGAGTACCTCCTCCGGTGGTTCGTCGGTCAAAAATACGAATTTTGATTTACTTTTCTCTTATTGACTGTATTATTTGTCACAAAAGACTATTTGACCACGCGGTTTTTTTTTCCTGTTGTACAAATCAGTTAGAACTATCGAATTTGACCATCAGGAGGGACCCAAATATTCGGATATATAGAATAAAATAATACCTAGTCTAGCTAATTGATCGAAGCAAAGCGAAAATCTCTGTTTCAACTCGAAGATTTTGCTTTCGTCTGTCCGGATGTTGTTAGGCTTCATATTTTGGACTAGTTCGACCACGCTGGCCTAGTGCGGGTTGATGGATTCACATACGCCATCGAATTTCTACTACTGACACACGCAGGTTGCCTCATATGATGCTTTCCTTAACCGAAAATCCAGGAGTGTGAAATTCCGTACATGAGTTCCAAAGAACTCATTGGTACGTGACCGGGATTTGAACCCACGATTGTAAGGCGGGTGTTACTACTAGACCACCACAGCTGTTACTTATTTTCTTTTTCATTAGGTTTACATATTTAAAAGCTCTGAATTGAGGCCTTATTTCTAGGATTCCACTGCCTGTCCGTCCGTCTGTCAGTCACATGCCTAATTTATTATTGACTTACAGTTTATTGTATCGTAGAATGTTATTCTACTTGAAGTAAATCTGAATGGAATATTGTAATACATGAATTAAAAAAGAACTGTTTTGGTAGTTATTTGGTATAATAAATAAATTATTTTATAACGTATCGTAAAGTGGCTGTAATTACACCAATTTCAATATCGTAATGTATTTCATTACGCACTTGTGCTTTATTGTAATGTAAAACGCACGCCGCCACCGACTGCAGAACTCTGTGGTCTCGTTTCTCCTACTTTCACTCAAGAGAGTGAGAGGCATTACGGCACTTGTGCGGTAATGTAATGTAAAACACGCGATGCTTCGACTGATGCACGACTTTCACTCAAAGTCAGAGTTTTATTAATTTCCTCGCAAATATGTTATAAAACGTCGTATGACATACGTACGTGCGCTTTGAAAATTACAGCCTCTGCTTCCTTATAACCCTCGCCTACGGCTCGGGCTAGCAATATCGCCTCGGCTGTACTTTTCAACTTACCGCACTTATATCACAATGTACTAATAAAAATAAAACTTTAAGAATACAAGCTTTAAGATCCTGTATATCAATCATATAGTAGCAGAGTGCTAGCCAAGACAAGTAAAACGATTCCAAACACGACGGGTCTATCTTGTTTAGTACAGGAGTTCCTATGGCCACCTTCCGACTCCATCATCAGATCAGCTCCATAGTATCTATCATATTATTGCATTGTCACGCGATATACATATGTATGTGTGCAATATTTCAGCTCAATTGGAAACCGGAAAGTTGGTCAAATTTAACTTGTATGATTCCACCCGAACTTACATACATACATAATTACAGAGGTACATCCATTGCAAGTTAAATAAAAGCTTGTAATAAAACAAATCAGGTTATTATTTTTGAAAATATTACAGAAGGAATACAAAAAAATAATTTTGAAAATCTCTGTCTCCGGAAGTTGGCTGAAAGCATAAGAAAAATAATCAGTCAAGTGCGAGTAGGACTCGCGCACGAAGGTTCGTACGAAAGCCCCATTCCTCTTGCCGTTATAAATAGCGAGCAAAAAACTCCTAAAAATCACGTTTGTTGTATGGGAGCCTCCCTTTAATATTTATTTTATTCTGTTTTTAGTATTTGTTGTTATAGCGGCAACAGAAATACATCATCTGTGAAAATTTCAGCTGCCTAGCTATCACGGTTCATAGGTACAGCCCGGTGACAGACAGACAGACAGACGGACAGACGGAGATCGAAGTCTTAGTAATAGGGTCCCGTTTTTACCCTTTGGGTACGGAACCCTAAAAAAACTACTTATAGCCGCAGTGTGCGACACATTTCACTCAGACAAAGACGGCCCACTGACTCCGGCTTAATGGCTTCTTTTCACGAGACAGGAGGAGGGATAGCAAAACGAGTAAACAATTAAATCCCATCGGTTCATCCAGTTCTTTTTTTTTTGTATATTCGTCAGACTTCTCCTCCAACACAAGTCGGAGACGTTAGAAACAAACACTATTACATCATCTTGCAATTTATGCAAATTTAATATGGTATAAGTCGAGCAACACATGGTTTTATAAACGTGTATGCTATTTTTGTGGGATGGGATGAAATAAAAGACGCAAACAAGGTTTTTTTTCTCTTTTTTCTTGATTTCTTTTTTTTTTTCCTTGTTTAACATTTTTTTCCAGATTTTTTTTTTTTTTGTTGTACATTGTTCATCCAGTTCAAAAATATATTATTAAATATTAAATAAAAAAAAAAAAATTATTGGTTTCGGTTCACAAGTTTTTTAGAATTACAATACATTGGGGATTGCAAGATATGCCTGTAATAGGAGTCACCGCTCTTCCTTAGTATAGCACAATTTGCACATTGGTAAACATTTCACATCGAATTTGGCGGAAGTATACATTGAAACTATTGCTAGCCCGGCCTATTTAACTTACTATAAATTCATAGATTCAGAGATCTAATATAGGACATAGTTTATTTACCTATCAGATTCAAATTTATATTTTTATTTGCTAGAATATACACAAGGTAAACCGAACTTTTATATTTTACCTTTATATGTAACTGTAATTGCATCAAAGTTGTTGTACGGATTGTTAGCTTACAAATCCGACCGATATACAATATCCACCGAATAGTTCGATCGAATCGATGCATACAATTTTTACATTATTGTTGATTTTTCAAAAACAGCTCAGCCGATTTCGATAAAATTTAAATGGGACCACCTCGAGAGTATATAAAAAAACTACACACAGTCGAGCATAGAACAAAGAAAGTCGTAAGACAGGGAGATGCAATATCTCCGAAACTGTTTACTGCCACTTTGGAAAACGCCTTCAAGCTCCTGGAATGGAAAGGATTCGGCATCAACATAAATGTCGAATATATCACACACCTTCGGTTTGCTGACGGTATCGTAGTCATGGCAGAGTCGATGGAAGCACGATACTCGAAGGCTTCAATCGAGTTTCTCAACAGGTGGGTCTTAAGATGAACGTGGACAAGACAAGCAAGTACCGGCAAGCGCAGCGTAGGACGTCCACCCACTAGGTGGACGGATGACCTCGTTAAGACCGCAGGATCGCGCTGAATGCAAGCCGCTACCAACCGGTCTTACTGGAGATCATTAGGGGAGGCCCAGTGTGTGTGTGTTGTGCAATGTTCAGCAGTGGACATCCTATGGCTGAAACGACTACGACGAGCACAGAACCTCCACCATTTTGGAAGTCGGTTAAAAACAATGACAAATAGCTCGAGTGGTTACAAAAAAAGATTAGAGCGGCTACATACTTTTCCTCGACCACGGGTACGGGTAGACTGGACAAACACAAACAAATATCTTGTAATTGCTGACTGTAAATGACAAAGGAGTGAGGCGGAAAATTTATTTTCATTTGAACCCAAATTAATAAAAAAACTAAACCCACCAACTAAAGATCTTTGAAGATATAAATTTCTTCCGTCAGTACCTACTAATTTTAAATGCATTTAAATTGCGCTGTTTTTACCAGTAGTACTCTACTTAAAAAAAACATAAAACGAGCAGTACCTACCTACACCTCATTTTGCTGTACGTATTCATCTTTAGTAAGCTACTTTAATTTGCTCACCGTACGTGGGGTGTGGCCAGTTTGAGAGCAAGCATCTAGCAGTTCCGTGGTTGTCGTTTGTACATAGGCCTATCCACAAGGGCGATTGACCTTTTCTAACTCTCGGGCCCTGGGCGTGTTCGTGGATTCACGTTTGCCATCGATTTTTTTCTACGGAAGAATGCAGGTTTTTTTCAGAATAATTTTCTTTAGTGCTCTACTTTATTTGCGCACCGTACGTGGGCTGTGGCCTGTGTAAAGGCAAACATTTAGCAGTTCCGTGGTAGTCGTTTGTAGCTTCCGCTTGAGGAAGGAAGACGATATGCGAAAAGCTTTGTCAATAAATGTCATTAATTTTGTGAATATTTTCGACACATTGGTTTTGGGATTGATTCATATTTATATGTAACGTTTATGTAAGTATTTAACATTTAAATACAAAAAAGAGTTTACACATTATAATAGCCAGTTTAATGCACAGCTTAACAGAAGTACCGAAGTACCTACGGCATATTGAATACAGATTTCTTAAAAATATATTTAAAAAGAGGAGTTACTACACTATATTTAGCAATACGTAGGTATCTTAAACACTAACCCACACTTTTGATCGTCTACTGTTGAATATAGGCCTACTAAAATACCCACGCACAAACGGCGAGGATATCTAAAAATTGTATTTACTATGAAAATGAATACGGTAATGATCTGTGGCACTCGTAGCATATAGTTTGACTATTATTAGTGTTTGTCAGCGATCATCGAAGTTGAGCATTGTTCCGAATGGAAAGTGTCATTAGTCAATAGTCAATCGTTTATTGCAACATGTTACGTTTACATGCATAATTAATTAATAACATGTTCAGTCTGAGTTACACATATAACCCTATTAGGGTATAGCAATTTTGTGCGGAGCGATTAATATCAGTGTGCTGTTTTTTGTTCGTCCAAAAGATAATCGTTTCGATCGAGATCATCGATTAGATGAGATAATCGATGGGTGACCGCGGGTGGCATTCTTAAACAGAGCGCTACCGTGGCTCAGATGACACGTTAAATTGTAGGTTCCGGTTAGTAGTAGCTAAACAGTCAGTGTAGCCATATCAGAGGCCTTAGACCTCTAACTTTAGACGGCCTAAAAACTCTGACACTAGGGCTAGCCACCCGACCTACACGAACTTACTTTATTGTAAAACTTTCAGTCACAAGATATTTTGGGGATTTTATGATAGAAATTTCGATTTGTTCTGAAACTGTTCCAGATGAAAAATATTAATATATAGGTAACTAGCGACCCACTCCGGCTTCGCACAGGTGTATTATACATTTAAAACTTCCTCTTGAATCACTCTATCTATTACAAAAAACGCATCAAAATCCGTTGTGTAGTTTTGATAATACCTATATAAGCATACATGGGAACAGACTGCGGGAAACGACTTTGTATTAATACTATGTAGTGATAGTGATAATGACATTTGTTTTCTTCTAATTTATTTTTGAAACAAGCTTAAAGTAAGGTAAGGTAAATTCGTATAGGCCGGGTGGCTATAGCCCAGAGTGTCAGAGTTTTAAGCTTTAAGTATTATACGGTAAGTTATATTCTTAGGATGTTCTATCAGACCACATTTTGCTATATCTACGTCCAAAGAAAATTCAAATTTCAAATATTAATAGCTTCCTTTCACCATCCGCTCTCATAGCGAGCACGACTCCACATGCTCCAGCTAATTAAACTTCTTGAATTCTCGATTTATGGCTGTAAAGAAAATTTTATTAACGTTTTCACGGCTTCCCAACGAAACTAATTAAATGACGAGACGACGCTGAACGAGTAAGATGTATATGATAGTAGTAGTAGAGGTCGGAGTTAGCCAGTTTACCAGTACTCAAACATGGGTACAACAGTTTAGGGCGATGAATTAAATAATACAAAGTCATCCCTACCACTTTTATCAGCGGCATTTGGTGCAACTTTTTGATTTGTATTATAAGATTTATAAGCTAATACAGTGACTTTTGTTTTTTTTTAATAGGGCAAGTGCCTTTATACCTACCACTAAATACAAATAAATACCTACATAATCTAAAACTATATAAACTACTACCAACATAACAATCAATCGGATTATCCATAGACCCTTGAAGGTCTAAAGATAATCCAAATGCTCAAACCTACTGCCAGTTGGCAGCGTGCCCAGCATGCTGGCAGCATTGCCACGTTGAATGGCAACGCTGATACGTTGAGCCAAATAAACACCAGCATTTTGGTCACGCGTCCCGTCCTCCAGACGCTCAGAAAGACTTTTGTAAACAAGATGAGCTCCCGGCCCCCACGGATCCAATGTCTCAACTCCAAACGGCACAAATATGTAACCACTACCGAGGTTAGCATTGTAAGCTTGTATTTAGAGTGTACTCGTATCCCAAATTAGAGCAAAAAGCTAATTTAGTACTTACTTTGAAATAGGCAAGTACAAATGGTTCTTAAAGGCTAGGCGGGTGGTGTCAGAATTTTTAAACCACCTGACGGCCTTTGACATGACAAAACGTCAAAAATATCCGGAACCCACAATTTATTGTGTTTTTCTAGCCACGGTATCGCTCAGTTGTAAATAAATAGGTATCACCCACAATTGACTTGCGTTGACACCAAAACTTTTTCTATACCATTTTATTGTTTCTTTGCAACGAATAGGCTCCAAAACTACTGAACCGATTTGAAAAATTCTTTCACTGTTGGAAAGACATATTATCCCCGGTGAAGATAGGCTATATAATGTTTTAAAAAAAAAGGTTGTCTAACCCCCCCCTTTTTTGTTTAGCCCTTGTATTAATTTTTATTCATTTTGCCTGTATTTACTATTTCTTTACGGCTAAATGGTAACATTATTATGCCACCACCGCGCCGCGCCTGTTAACGAGGTTACGTGCAACGAATGTAATTTTCTACTTCTGTTTTAAACGCGAAGGTAAAAGATCATAGTACATTCTTGCTTATTACGTTGCTTGATTACGTTATGTGTCTGTCATAATTGTGATTTATTAGTAAAGTGATATCGTTAGGGTATTATTCAATGAAAAATATTTAAAAAAAACACACAATAAGCCCGATTACAGAGGCGCCAGCGTAAATTTAATAGCAACGTAAAAAGCGTTCTCTCTATCGAATGCCTAAAGTGAAAAAGAAACAGAACTATGCTATTTAGCTAATAGATATAACTACGCTGGCGCCTCTGTAATCGAGCTTATTATCATAATAGGGAAGATAATAGGTAAACATAAAAGTACACATATGATCACCGTCTCAGCTATAAAATGTCGGCTACCTACTAGACATGGGCGCGGTAATGATATCTAACAGTATTCCGTCTTCATACAGACGGTCGGAACGCGAATCATACCTAAGCGCCTCGGAGTTCGCTACGATCTCGGTATGCTAGTCTGTCGCGGCGCGCCGTAGTGACGAACGAACTTGTGGATTTGTCACTAGTAAGCGTGCGATTTACGTATTTACGGTGATTTATTTGCTTTTACTTTTTTACTTCCTCCATAGGAGAGGCCTATGTCCAGCAGTAGACTTCTTATGACTGATGGATGGATGGATGATGGATGATTTGTTTTTACAAAGTGGGTACCCACTTTGTAAAAACATGATTTCTCTAGGTAAAAGATAAAACAGCGAATAAAAAAATTAAAAGACCTTGTTAAAAATTATTAACTCAAAATCTAATAAGTTTTTGTGGAGCCACTCTATATTTTGGAGGCCCTGGAGCTGTAGCCCCGGAATTCGGCCCTGAAAATAGGGTTTAAAGTGGAAGTAGAAATATAATTGCTGCTAAAACTACCATACCTATAGTTAGAATTTAAATGTATGCTGTTACTTTGTAGCTACATCCGAGGCAAGTTACTAAGTAGACTTTTACTAGGTTCAACTTTCGTCTTGCAATTTATGCGCATACTCCAGTTTCAATTTAGATTAAGTTTTCCTCTATAAGTGGTGAAAGAAAGCGATAACCAGTAATTTAATAAATATTCAGGTATAAAATGATTTAGGTACCTAATATTATTTAATCAATGATGGTTAGGTAATTAAAATTTATGGGGTTTTTTAACATTATGTAATTTATAATTATCTAATGGTGAATAATTATTTTTCGCAAAAAATAGCATGACCGACTTCACCCGTGTACGGAATTCGAGAATATTTCGCACGGATCTGTTACGTTTTTCACATTATTGTTGATTTATCAAAAATGGCTCAGCCGATTTCAATAAAATTTTAATGGGACCAATTTCGAAGTATACTTTTTCAATAAAAAATAATTATTGAAATGGGACTACTACGAAAAAAGTTATGCGTGGTTACACATAACAAAAAAAATATACGCGTCGAATTGAGTACCTCCTCCGGTTTAGTTCGTCGGTGAAAAAAAGGCTTACATCCTTTTTTTGACGTATGTCTATAACATCATAGCTCCCAAACAAATGGATCAATTTAGATACGTTTTTTGTTAGAAATCTGATGTACATAATTGCGATAGTCATAAATAATCTCATGTTGGGGGTTAGTTTAATTTAAAAATGTTCCATGTTGCTTGATTATTATTATCTAATTATTACAAAAGAGTTCACACCAATTAAAATTTAGAAAATCTTAAATTTGATAGCCTATGACTTAAACCGGAACCGTGCAACTTAGTTAAGTTAAAATTATTCCTCCCACTTGACGAATGTGAAGAGTGCATTAAGTTCACCTTGTTATGCATTCTCCTTGCACTTACTTAAAGCCAACTTAGGTGGAATTAAGTGCAAATTATCGTACTCTGTAGCAAAATTCTACTATAAAAGTTAACTTTAAAACTATTTACTTACATTCTGATAATTTAGTAATGATACCGTACCAATACTGTGCCGTATTAGCCTTCTAAATAGCTGTTATAATAATGATAAACTTTATTATCAGATAGAGGTATGAAAATCCACACCCAAATTCCAGAGGACTCATTAGTACGGGGCAAGGATTTGAATCAACAATTATAATGCGAGTTTAGAGTCTGGCCAACGAAAGCTGTCCAAGAAAAAAGGCGGGAATTTTAAAAAATCAAGAGCTGTTAGCTTATTTTCTAGTACCGCTCAGCTGATCTCTAAGGAACTAACAGCTCTTGATTTTTTAAAATTCCCGCCTTTTGTTCTTGGACAGCTTTCGTTGGCCAGACTCTACCTATCGATTTACTAAAACTAAATAACGCTTGCTAGTAATAGCTGTTAGGTAAGTAAATAAACACGTGTTATTTCAGAGGTGATAGAATAAAATGTAACGATCTCGTAGGCGTGTTACACAACGCTTTGTTTTAAATATTTACTTGTGGAGTGCGAGTATCAGCGACAAAACATTTTTATACAATTTTGGCAATACCAAGAACCAATAGGAAGGGTTCTGTTTTCTTTATAAATAGTTACCGCAGATACGTAGGTGACCAGGTTTATTACATTCATTAGGTGATTTTAATTAGGCGTCACTTTAAATTTTTAAAACTGTGTTTTGAATGAAATTAATCCCCTTCGGCCGCGTATGTAACCGTATTTTGTAACCAGTTACAAAAAAAGAAAATTTTCATGTAAGTACGTAAAATTTACATGTAGGTAGGTATTTCAGTCCAGTTGTAATATTATAAGGAATTTTATTCAAACTTACCTGAAGTGAAAACAATTAACCATTGTAAATAGGTACCTAGTATGTAGTACGTTTACAGAAATAAACTAAATTTAAATTTTGATGACTTTTTGTTTCCAATAGACCTTATCATTTGCGGCTTGTATCTAGCTCGATATCATGTCATCTGCCCTCTAATAGGTAGCAGATTATTAAGATACTCTTAATGCTATCTCAAGAATATTTTATACAGCACCTACTTTAAAAACAAATAAGAATCGCTTTATTTCGCTTCTTAGCTTTACTTACTCGTCTGGCAGAGATCGCTGTCAGCGATAAGGTCGCATCGTTCTACAACTTGATAATTTTATTCGTAAATCGCTTTATTTCGTACCTTGACTTTACCAAATCCAGTGACGCCCGATATTGAGGTACGATCAAGTCGTTAGTCGCTGCTGTCACTCCGACGATCGCTGATTATGCTACCTGCCGATACCGCCTCCGATATTTCGTCGGACGTGTTGAAATATACATTTTAGAGGTGGTAATCTGGATATTACTCAATTACTTAGAATAACACGGAGGACAAACGATGACGTCGACAAGTTCGGAGCAATCGGCAAGCTCTGCATAGGCGAATGGCGAATGCTACACGCTCGATATTTATCGTGATATTTAGATCGTAATTTATCGAGTGTGTAGTACAGCGTATCACGTATCGTAATACTGGTCGCTGGATTATGGCGAATGCTACACGCTCGATATTTATCGTGATATTTAGACCGTAATCCAGGATTACGATATTTATCGAGTGTGTAGTACAGCGTATCACGTATCGTAATACGGGTCGCTGGATTATGGCGAATGCTACACGCTCGATATTTATCGTGATATTTAGACCGTAATCCAGGATTACGATATTTATCGAGTGTGTAGTACAGCGTATCACGTATCGTAATACGGGTCGCTGGATTATGGCGAATGCTACACGCTCGATATTTATCGTGATATTTAGACCGTAATCCAGGATTACGATATTTATCGAGTGTGTAGTACAGCGGATCACGTATCGTAATACGGGTCGCTGGATTATGGCGAATGCTACACGCTCGATATTTATCGTGATATTTGGATCGTAATCCAGGATTACGATATTTATCGAGTGTGTAGTACAGCGGATCACGTATCGTAATACTGGTCGCTGGATTATAGCGATGCTACACGCTCGATATTTATCGTGATATTTAGACCGTAATCCAGGATTACGATATTAATCGAGTGTGTAGTACAGCGGATCACGTATCGTAATACGGGTCGCTGGATTATGGCGAATGCTACACGCTCGATATTTATCGTGATATTTAGACCGTAATCCAGGATTACGATAGTTATCGAGTGTGTAGTACAGCGGATCACGTATCGTAATACGGGTCGCTGGATTATGGCGAATGCTACACGCTCGATATTTATCGTGATATTTAGACCGTAATCCAGGATTACGATATTTATCGAGTGTGTAGTACAGCGGGTCACGTATCGTAATACGGGTCGCTGGATTATGGCGAATGCTACACGATCGATATTTATCGTGATATTTGGATCGTAATCCAGGATTACGATATTTATCGAGTGTGTAGTATAGTGGATCACGTATCGTGATACAAGTCGCTGGATTTCTAGAAATAAATCGACGATAGCGTGTAGCAAGGACGTCCACCTACGGCGTGGACAGATAACCTCACGAAGTATGCTGAATGCAAATCGCTACCAACTGGTCTTATTGAAGATCCATGGGAGCCCTATGTCTAGCAGTGGGTGTTTTATGGCTCATGGATAGGTAGATCGATGGACATAGAATGTGCCTGTTTATTTAGAAAGGTTGTTAGTGACATATGCGTGATTCGACTGCTAAATGCGCTTATGATGTTATTCTGATGGCGCTGGCTCAATATTGTTAAATATTTATGTGATATAGGTAAACGTATAGTAAAAGTAAATGCAATTAGTAATTAGTAACAAGGGTAGATGCTGACTTCCGCGACCAACCACTCTAGCTGTACAGTCAGTTCTACAGCCAAAGATTCACTACCTACCTATATGTAGGTATATTTTTTGTGAGATTATGGTAGGGTAAAAAACGTCGTATGGTTTTCTCATCTTTATGTACTTAGCGCTCGTAGCGTAGTTTGATTAAGTGTTTGTCAGCGATCACCGAAATTAAGCAACGTTCTTCACGGTCAGTATTTGGATGGGTGACCGCAGGTGGCATTTTCCAACTGAGCGTTACCATGGCTCGGATGACACGTAAAATTTTAGGTCCCGGTTGTTTTAACTGTTTAGCCAAGTCAGAGGCCTTCAGGTGGCCTAAAAGCTCTGACTCCAGGGCTAGCCACCTGGCTTATACGAACTTACTTATCCATCATTTTTTCTGGTATCATCATTTATGCAGTGCAGTGGAAAACAGTTTTATTATATTAAATATAACTTCAAGAAAGAGGTCGATCGCCGAATCCAACTCGGTTGGGCAGCTTTCGGAAAACTGCCGAGAGTTTTCGATAGTTGTGTGGTGCCAGTGATGACATATGGAACTGAAACGTGGTCTTTAAATGTGGGCCTTATGAATAAGCTCAGGATAGCCCAACGTGCTATGGAGAAGGCTATGCTCGGCGTCTCTCTGCGAGATCGAATCAGAAATGAGGAGATCCGCAGACGAACCAAAGTTACCGACATAGCCCAGCGGATGAGCAAATTAAAGTGGCAATGGGCAGGGCACATAGTTCGGAGAACGGATGGCCGATGGGGCAGTAAAGTTCTCGAATGGAGACCACGGACCAGCAAGCGCAGCGTAGGACGTCCACCGACTAGGTGGACTGACGATATAATAAAGATCGCTGGAACGCGCTGGATGCAGGCCGCTTCCAACCGGCCTTATTGGAAATCTATTGGGGAGGCCTATGTCCAGCAGTGGACGTCTTACGGCTGATGGATGGATGGATATTAAATACATGCCTGTATAGGCCGAAAAAAATTTCTTGGAGGTTGTAATTCTTCAACCTTCGCAAAACCCAATCCTGACTGAAGCTCACTTAACAGCTGCACGGGGATTGGGTTATCCGCAGCTTGTAGCTAACATCACAGCCGCTTAAAAGTTTGATTCGGCTCATAGCTAAAAGCAGGGTCTACAACAATGGCCATATCCTTACCAAGCGTCTTTTAAGTCAATGTTCAGCCGATTTTTCATTCCGACGGGACTTGATCGGTTATCGGTAATCGAGATCCGGGACTTGTTTAGAACTTTTAAAACGAGAGATAATACAAATTGATGTGCGGTCTCTAAGTAAGACTCATTTCAGTCGAGATTAAAAGGAATAATTAATTGTGACTGCTTTGAGGGAGGAAATTTCAATTTTATTTGAGTCTATTTTTACTTGTTTTATCGGTAATTCGGTATTGATTTTATCCTTCTAATATTATATAGACGAATGTTTGTGAGTATATATCATCATCATCATCATTTCGTTTCAATTGTTAATTTGTAGTTATTAGGGTTTTTTAAGCTATTGCATAGCTTCTATCGCGGGCCTTGAGCGCGGGGACCGAATCCAGAAATTCCGTAACGAAAAAACCTCACGCTCCCCACTCCGACGGGCAAGGAGGTGTGGCTTGAAGGCCGTGCATCGTCTAACGTCGTTTCAGTTCGGCAGTCTTCGACACGGCGTTGTGTGCGATTAGACGTATTGTAAAATTATGCAATAGCTTTACCGCGGCAGTCCCCGAGTGCCACACGTCTTTTTTTTTTTTAATTTATTCAAAAACTGAAAACAATAGTGATTACATTAAATATTGTCTAAAAACCAAGATTTGGTTTGTCTTGACAATAGGTTCTCATCATTAGACAATTTAACACAATGTCTTAACTTATCTTTCTACTAATTCTCAACATATCTGAACATCAAGGAAAAAAAAGAAACTATAATAAAATGTAAGTGCGGTGCGCGCGTTCACTCATAATAGCTGTGGTAGATCGTAGGCACAGAACAGAACTTGTTTTTTTCAACGTGAAGTGTGAAGTTATGCAGATTTTATTTTATATCCCATTTTTCTGGTTGATTAATTGACCAAATTGTAGCACTTACGGCGTAGCTTTGACTACTCCTATTTATTTTCTCATAGCAACCTCTGTAATGAGGCAATGGTTTCTAAGAGCCATTTTCAGATGGTTGACCGCGAATGGCATTTAGCGCTCAAACAGTACTTTATTGTTGAATAGCAACCCGCCCCAGCTTCGCACAGGTGTGTTTTACATATAAACCTTTCTCTTGAATCACTCTATCTTTTAAAAAAAAACGCATCAAAATCCGTTGCGTAGTTTTAAAGATATAAGCATACATAGGGACAGACAGCGGTAAGCGACTTTGTTTTATACTATGTAGTGATTATTAAAAATTGGTTCAACTGATTAAAATTTAAATGAGACCACTAAAATATAATGTACCAAAACAAAGAAGTCTGTATTGGTTCAAAATAATTGAATTTGATTTTAACTTAATTAAATAATTATTTTTAGCTTAAATTTGACCTGTATGAAATTTTGTTTAATCATAGTAATAGTAAGTTAACTGTTAGTAACGTTTAAAGCACTAATAACTCTATATTGCATGTCTGTAAAGACAAAACTGTATTAAAGTGCTTGGTGTTAAAAAATTGTGAAGATCTTACTGTACACAGTTTTAAGCAATAAATTATTTCATTTCATTTCAATTGGCGGAGTAATCGCGTAACATCCATACGAAAAAAAACGTACAGTAAAATTGATAACCTTATTTCCTGAACTTAGTTAAGAATAACTACGAAGTTTGTAGCTCCTCGTTTGTAGCATAATGTCGTAGCAGAGAGCACATTAAATATTGTGGAGCGGACATGTCGCGTATTTAATTAAGCACATTCTAGACCTTGCCTGACCTTATTTCGTGAGAGAGCTACGATGTTTGCCACAGCTCAAAAAGTTCAATAGGTCTATTTACATACTAGTTTTATGCATTTTAATTAAGTAAACCACAGGTGTTACTCACGCTTAATTTTAGTAGAAAACAGCTACTATTATAAAATTAAGCGTGAGTAACACCTGTGCTTTACTTAATTAAAATGTGCGAAAACCACGCTAGTTTCAATAGTTTTATGCGTTTCATACTTCGAGCAAATATCTACAGAGCCAGAATCCTTAAGTGATAGTTGTAAAAAAATGTCCGAGCGCCGTCATACATACCGACTTAAATATGAACATTAAATAATTCACAATGACCGGTGTGTGCTTGTAACCGAGTGAAGATGCGAATGGAAATCAGGACAGAAGCAAATAAATTGGTCGACTCAAAACATCCGTTCTCTCACTCAATTTGTTTCCCAGTCAAAACCTCCGTGTGACTTTGTCTACTGTTTTATCTGCACTGTGGCATCCACAAGTTCATTACGTTGAGCGTAGAGTAGCGCCACTAATGCTACCATCTTAGCCCGAGTGAGATGCGCTCTCGGCTCCTGCAAATAAATGTAGGTAGTAATGTTACGCCTGCTTATAAGACCTGCCAACATTTAAAAGGTTTTAGTTGAAATCTTGTATGCGCTAAAGAATAAAATCAAATTAAACATTCATTTTTGGACTTAGCATTTTTAGTTAAGTACATACTATAATGAGCTTCGGTTTTGCAAACTAATATAATAGCTAGTATTTTAGAGATCTGTGTTTCTCTTACAGAGAGACTGTTAAATTAATTAACTGTTTAAATGTGGGCAAAAGTTAGCAAAATTAGTAAAGTATGTAGTTCTCCGAACAAAAGACGTTGCGACACATTTCTTTAACTGAATCTTAATAAGCCTATATCTCGACTCGCTCTTGACCGATTGGGTCCATACCTACTCGAAAATCTTGCTAGAATATAGGTACTCGTAGATACTAAACAATCGTGCTAAATATTATTTAAACCGGCTGATTTATCAAACAAAAGGCCGCATCCTTGATTTGTTAAGAAATTGCGTGAAATATAAAAGAGTGAATTTTCTTTTCTGTAGAGCCAAGCAAAAGTTAATCTTTCAAAGATCTATTTGTCAAGGATAAGCCCATCAGACGTCACTGACCACATTTCTCGGGACGGCTGAAGGCTGACAAATCTGCGGCGGGTCGCCTGGAAACCCAGTCTTTGGGCCTGAGACGAGTATTCATTAAGACACGTCACCTTTGATACTTTGGTCGGAGTGGTTTTGTGCTGAGGCCTAACTTTAATTAATGGATTTGTAGAGCGAGTTTACTAAATATTCTACGGCCGCTATTACGAATTTACTTTTAGATAGTTTGTACATTTAAACCGCCTCATTAATGGACCAAGTGTTACTACGGAATAGTTCATCCGTGTTTTGTCTTTGACAAACTAAAGTTTATTAATAATTATTTTTCGCAAAAAGTGGCGAAACCGCCTTCTGTCGTGTACAATATTCGTTTTCGTTTACATTATTGTTGATTTTTCAAAAAAGGCGAAGCTGATTTCTGTTAAATTTAAATGAGACCACCTTGGCAGTATACCCTTTCGTACTTAAAAAAAAAATCCATTCGGTTCACAATTGGCGGAATTATCGATGAACATACACAAAAAAAATACATACAGACGAACATAGAACCTCCTCCTTTTCGGAAGTCGGTTAAAAATGTCAAATACAGAATAAACACAAAACAATAAATTTTTTTATTTGCAGTTTTAGGCTCATTCTCGTGGTTGGTCGTGATGATGAATACAACGATATTCTATAATACGTTCGTCGTTCGAAAACACCTTGAGTATTTGATGACGATTTCGTATTTCTAGTAAGGGGGGACTGCCGCGGTGGCTCAGTGGTTAGTGACCCTAACTTCTGGGTCAAAGAGGCGTGGGTTCGATCCCCACCCAGGGCAAATATTTATGTGATGAACGTCAGTGTTTAATCTGTGTCTAGGTGTTATTTAGAAGCTATCTATATAAGTGTGTATTTAAAAATATGTATATGTAGTATATCAGTCTCTGGCAGCCATATCACAAGCTTTGCTTGGTTTGGGGTCAGAGGCCGTGTGTAATATGTCCCCAATATTTATTTATTTATTCCTAAAATAGGACAATCAAACCTTCAGTACCGCATCAACTGTTCATGTCACGTGACCAAACTTCCTGTAAACATATACCAATACATGCCAGTTATGCCGCACCCACGTCAAGCATGACACGGGGTCGCGACTACGTTGAAATGCCTTAACCATGTAGGTACTTGTATCTATATGTCCTAAGAAGTTAAAACTGTCAGCAACAAGCTCCAAATTTTCGACAAATTAACGAATTTCTGTTACGGGAATGTTAGACCCATTATAAAATACTTCATTTCAATAAAGAGGCTAACAGTTTGTAAAATGAGATGACGAAGGCTTTACTATATAGGTAGCAGCAACTGTTCTCGCCAAGTCATCAAAGTTCCTGTAAATAATACATGCCAGTTATGCCGTACCTACGTTACACATGACATGGGTTTGCGACTCCGCTTAATTGTCATAACCAAATAGTAGTATATAAATGATATACTCGTATTACTTTAACAATAGTTGATATTAATAATCTGTGTATTATCCAACAATATTAAACAAGCAGATGAAAATTCGGCAATGGTAATGAAATGAATTAAATTATTAATCATAATCATTTATTTCATAATTGTTAATTATATGTCATAGGTGTTATCAGTGGTGCAATATCAATGCCTTCCATCCATCAGCCATTGGACGTCCATTGCTGGACATAGGCCTCACCTATGGATCTCCAATAAGACTGGTTGGTAAGGTTTGCATCCAGCGCGATCCTGCGGTCTTAATGAGGTCATCCGTCCACCTTGTGGGTGGACGTCCTACCCTGCACTTGCCGGTACGTGGTCTCCACTCGAGAATCTTTTGACCCCATTGGTTATCAGTCCTCTGCGCTATGTGCCCTGCCCACTGCCATTTCAACTTGCCAATCCGTTGGGTTATGTCGGTAACTTTGGTTCTTCTACGGATCTCCTCATTCCTGATTCGATCTCGCAGAGATACTCCGAGCGTAGCCCTCTAAGGCCCATAAGGCCAATATCAATGTAAATTTAAATAATCACAATCCCAAAATTACGCAAAGTTAGCATTAAGAAAATTATTACTGTTAACAATACACGGTTATCCAGAACTGGTGTACCAAGCAAAACAGAGGTGATTTATACCAAGCCAGACCAGACCAAGAAAAAAAATGCGCGGTTTCAGACATTATCCGTCTTACCACAAAAGTTTTACGCACGCTTTAGACAATGTTTAACAGTACAAATTGCACGGTTAAACAGTGTTTAAAGCGTGTTTAAAACTTTTGTGGTAAGGCGGAATGTTTTTGATTTCTTGAATTCCAGGTTGGCCTCATTGTAAAAGTTGTAAAGCCAGAAAATGACAGGTAATTTGAAAAAAAAAGCTTTTGCGGTAGCAGCTAGGGACGATTGTATAATCTACACAAACAGCTAATGAATAATGTTCTTTGTTTCAGGTCGCCAACAATTCCAATAAAATTGGGTAAGCACTAAACCATTCAAAGGTTCTTAAACCATTTTAAAATGTTTATTTTCTTCACTTGTAGGAAAGTTTCAACATTAGTGTTATGAATACTTCATTCTCACAAATTTTCGGAACTTCCTGCTAGATACACTTTCCTTTTCATACTAATCAAATCATTTAAAAGACATTGAAGTTTATAAATCTTCCAGCTGTTGACCACTATCTGTGTTGATAATTTTTAGTATTGACATAGATTTTCTTATTTCGCCTATGAAATATAAATAAGATTTGTCAAACTTTGTAGTTAATTAAGATGTTACAAAAATATTTCATTATTTCAACAGCTTTATCTATCATGGACATACAAAATAACAAAGAACTTAACTGTCCACTTCAAAATGATAAGATAACAAAATCATCTTAATTTATTATTATCATGTACTTCGGGACTAATCGCGCACTAAAATTACGAGATACATAAATACTTCATCATCCCGACGTTTCGACCGAGTTGCATCAATCGTGGTCATGGGCAGACTGGACATCTTAATTTAGTGAATAAAATCTAAAATTATTCGCAATGTTAACTTCAAATCATGTAAAATACAAATAAAATATAGCGTCATAAGACTTTTTGTTCTGTGAATTGGTCCGTGTCGTCACTTTGTTGGGTGACAGAGGCAAAGGGCGCTCCGGCCTTGATCTGAAGTCGCTTTGAGCACCACTTCCTATCGAGGCGAGGGCTTTCACGCGAGTAACTAAAGCCTTTTCGCCTTTGAAAATAACGTGTCTGTAGTTTTACAGTACTTGAGATAGTAATATTTATAGGTAAGAACAGTGATGTCAAAGAAAGAATAAAGGCGAAGGAGCTAGTTAAATTTAGGGAGAACTTAAATAAGTTTTTAAAAACTAAAATAAAACTAAGGTGTTGCCGATATGGAGGCTCTAATAATAATGATTTATTTCTAGAGAATTTTTTTTTTTACTTATAGCTGTTGGCCACTGAGGCCTCTACAGCTTACCGGACATGGGCGAGCGCGGAAGGCGGCTGAGCAATTTCTAGAGTTTATTCTTAATGTTACCTAATCTCTATGCCGGTAGGCCCTTACGCAGCATTCTAACTAACGAGGCGTGAGAGCTGCTAACTGCTGCGTATGCTGACTGTTTGTCTCGCTCTATGTCTCTATGATAAGCAAGAGGGGTGAGGGGGATGTATTACTAGCTACTAGCTACTTTATTTTGTTGATCCGATTCTTCGGAGGTAGTTGAAAGTACCTCTGTTTTCAATTTCAGAAGCCCTAGATTAGATTCCTTGTCTGGCAGATTTTTAAGTGATTTTATATCTGTTCTTATTTGTGTGTTGACTTTGTCTTTGTGTGTGTTCCATGGCGACCTCGATGCAAAAAAATCCTAGTGGAGAAACTATTGTGTGAAGTGTTATTAATTTATTTATTAGAAGATTATCTTGGTTCAGTAGAATTGCTACAAAACTTTGATTCTTTAATAAACCTAAAATATGGTTAAGATTGGGCTTGAATTTTATCGTCATTTTAGCTGTCATAACGGTCCAAGCCACCACCATCTATACTTTGTAACATGCCTATTTTGCCTATGTTGGATACATGCATTTAAATAAATAAAATAAATGAATATCAAGGGACATCTCACACACGGTCTCTGACCCCAAACTAAGCAAAGCTTGTGATATGGCTGCCAGAGACTGATATACTACATATACATATTTTAAATACATACTTATATAGATAGAATCTAAATAACACCCAGACACAGAGCAAACACCTATGTTCATCACACAAAATGTTTGCCCGGGTGGGGATCGAACCCACGCCTCTACATTAGAAACATACTCGTACAACCAGTGTATCATTATAATAAATCATTGCTTAATCATTACCTAACGATAGTCCGGCAATCACGAATACTGTACTCAATGACACATGGCGTGACGTTTATGACACAGCCAGCCTGTCCGCAAAGGGTCCAAAGGGTGGTGGATAGTGACGTCACGTGCGCATGATGACGACACAACATTGGCGGGATGCCAACGGTGCCACGACCAAGTCCACTGCGCCACTGGATGAGTTATAGTCCGGCAGCCCTCTCCTGTGATCTTAAAGTGATTAATAACAGGCTGAATCTTCGTGGGCAGGTTAAGTTTGACGAGCGGCCCAAATTAATCTTACAAAAAAATCTCAATCCAGGTAGCTAAAGTACTGAGCGGGTATTAAACATGTCGATTTGGTGGGGTGTCCATATTGTTACAATAACAGTGAGTTTTTTATTTTAATATTGAGGTAAATTGACGATAAACCCGGCAAAACAATTGTCCTACAAAATGGATGCTATGATTGGAGAGTCTTCCACTCCAAATGTTTCCAAATAACGAGTCATCACGAGTAATTTTGAATCATCAAAATTATTAAAAACAAGCTGATTTTTTGTGTGCAGCTTAGTAAATGTTTGTACAATCAAATGGCTACATAGTCCTACAAATTGAGTGGTATGTTTTTCCAGTCCTACCTTAAATCCTACGCTTAGAAGTTGTTTATACCTGCGCAGTACTTTAGCTACCTCGATCAAGATTTTTTTATAAGACTAATCTGGGCGTCTCGTCTAACTTGACCTGCTCACGAGGATTCAGCCTGTTATTAATCACTTTAAGATCATAGAAGAGGGCTGGACTATTATGACGGATGTGTTGGACAGTTCTGAAATGACCGAAATGTAACGCAGAAACATACAACCAGTGTATCATAATAATAATTTTAATGATTGCTTCCAGTTATGACGTCGTCATTAACTCTAGCCATTTCTTTTACGAGGGGGAAATCTTTGAAAGATGGCCGACTGCTTTGGGTACAGTCGGGTTTTGTGGGATTGTACCCACTAAAACCCCCTCGGTGGCCAGCCTTTGTGCCTTCTTGGAAGCTCCGGAATTTCCAAAAGGAACGCAGCGGTGCTTCCAGCACTTTGTGTGTCTACTCGCCTGGTAGTAGAACCAGGCTTGTACTGTCCTCTACGACAGCGTTGCACACACGCTGCCGTCCTCCTCGGGCCCGTTTGAGTAGATGGCCAGAGCTCCAACTCTGACCACCCACGAGCCCATCCATGGGTCCCCTTTTAGTGGGCTTTTAATACAGGTAGGCGATACCGATGCCGTTTCTAGTGCCCCAGTACTAGACTATAGCCTATATTTATATTATATTAGACTGACCTAGCAATCACGAACATTCCGGCTAGACACACAGCCTGGCATTTACGACACGGCCATCTTGACCACAAAGGGTCCAAAGGGTGGTGCATAGTGAGACACCACGCTGGCGGGTCGCCAACGTGGTGGTTACCACGGATGTGATGGACAGTTCCGCAATGGATATGCGGTATGCGCCTAGCATTCAAGAAATGTAACCACCCTTCCACTGTCGATTTTCCTTCGATACGTACGAAGCGGTTTGACTCAACATTTCTGATTCGTACCGCCAGGGAATGGAACAGTCTTCCTGCTTTCCTGTTTCCTAAGAGATATAATCTAAAGCTTTTCAAGGTTGAGTGAATAGGTATCTTCTAGGTCTGCGTGCTTCATCTTCGACCACAACGTCGCTTACCATCAGGCGAGTTGTTGGTTAAGCCCGGACTTATTCGCGATAAAAAAAAATATTTCACGTGTGTTGTAAAATCTTTTCAAAAAGTAAAGGTCAATCAATCTTAAGGTCCCATAAGTCTTGCACGTTTTAGCTATCACTAAGAATACTATTGAAAATATAAACAGTATCCACTTGACAACTTATTATGATTCCTTTTTCACAATTTTGGAATTGATAAGTTTTGTAATTTCGTTATAAATTTTCAGTCGACAACTCCTTACTTCAAAGGCAATCTTCAATAGGTAGTGAAATATTTTCTTTGAAGTTATCAATTACCAATATAACCTTTAAATTATGTTGTGTAACTGAAATAAATAATTTAATTGTCTTTGATTTTAACAAACATTTTTTTGAATTACCAATATTAGGTACATTGAAATTATGTTTGTAATAACTGAAATAAATAATTGAATTGAATAACAGTTCAAACTCGACAGACAACCTACCAGGGCAGCATGATTTTATATCTAAGAATCTGTGAAGTTGTTTAATTTTCCGGAAACACGGAAAGCATATGACGGCAAACCTGCCGCTCAGCTGGCTTCCGTCCAAGCAATCGCCAACGTTTTGCAAATATCGAAGGCTAAGGCCTAGATTCCAGGCTAAGGCCAGCAAAAATTGGACAGATCATCGCAGTGCGCATGTTCCAGATGTGCTATATTTGCTTAGATAATAATGAAACACAGCTCCGCTCTGCTAACTACTGTGTTTGGTTTCTAGTGAAACCTTGGTGGCCTAAATCCACCCATCAGCCATAGGACCTCTACTGCTGGACATAGATCTCCAATAAGACCGGTTGGTAGCGGCTTGCATCCAGCGCGATCCTTCGGTCTTAATGAGGTCATCCGTCTACCTTGTGGGTGGACGTCCTACGCTGCGCTTGCCGGTGCGTGGTCTCCACTCGAGAACTTTACGACCCCATCGGTCATCAGTCCTCCGCGCTATGTGCCCTACCCATTGCCACTTCAACTTGCCAATCCGCTGGGCTATGTCGGTAACTTTGGTTCTTCTACGTATCTCCTCATTCCTGATTAGATCTTGCAAAGAGACTCCGAGCATAGCCCTCTCCATAGCTCGTTGTGCTAGTTGGAGCTTATTAATAAGGCCCATAGTTAGAGACCAGTTGGAGGCCTAAATAATAGTAAGTATTATAATCGTGAGGTTGAGGATTCAAACCTAAGGTTCGTACCAATAAGTTCTTTAGAAATTAACAACTTAGAGTAGCCTGCATACTCCCGCAGAAGAAATGTGATGGCGTATGTGAACATACAAACCCATATTGGGTCAGTGTATATATAGCCCAATCGTGGTTCAGCAATGGTACATTAAAGTGCCCGTACCGTACAGTAAGTAAATATAGCATTTAATTTTATAGTATACAGTACAAACTACAACGCTCATTTTTGCTTTGGTGGACTCTGAACCAAATATTCCTAGCATGAAGCATGTTCTAAATATTAAACATGAATGTAAAGGACGGCTTCCAATTTTATTTTCAGGTTTACTGCTTTTTGTTTTGATTGATTGCATTTCTAATATGATAAGGATTTTTAACAGATTATTAACATTCTTCGGATTAAGCCTCATAGGGCTTCACGTAGTTGGAGTTTAAATTTAAGGTTTGTTTAGTCTTCTTTATTATAGCTTACGGCTGAACATAGGCCTAGCCACGTCTGAAAGGCGATCACACTGGCCAAATGTGGGTTAGTGGTTTCACATACAATCGAATATGTGATCGAGTTTTTTTCCGGACGCTGGCATGGAACCTGACGATCCCAAATTACCCAAAGCTCGTTGGTTAGGGACCAGAGTTTGAATTCGAGTTGCGGGTTGGCCCCATAGTAAAAGTTTTTCTTATTAATGAATTTAATCACTCCCTTTTAGCTTAGTACAGCGTTTTAGGGTTCCGTACCCAAAGGGTAAAAACGGGACCCTCTTACTAAGACTCAGCTGTCCGTCTGTCTGTCTGTCACCGGGCCGCATGAACCGTGATATCTAGATAGCTGAAATTTTCACAGATGATGTTTTATTGTTGCCGCTATAACAACAAATACTATAAAAACATTATACGTTAATAATTAAGGGGGCTCCCATACAACAAACCTGATTTTTGGGCCGTTTTTCGCTCCATATTAATAATGGTAACAGGTAGATGCTTGAAATTTTCACTCTATATTTAGTTGTATATTTACTTCAATAATAAATAATAAAATTAAATAAAAATAATATTTAATGCGGGTATTTATGGGTATACAGTACGGAATCCTCTGTGCGAGAGTCCGACTCGTACTTGGTCGATATTTTTTTTAATAATCCGGTAGTAGATAAAAATAAATTATTATAAACCATTGTGTGGTCGAATCAGACAAAGAAAATAGTTTACAAAACACAAGATCGCATGTCTACTCACTTTAAATTAGTAACCCAAACTTGTAGGCAATAAAAAGTTCGTGACCTTCCCATAACGGAGCGAAGGCATTTCCTGACAAAGTACTCTACCCTTTAAGTTGAGATTTACTGCTGAGCTACTTCAGATATTGGTCACGATAAGGCGGTACAATGCATTATAATGTGGTATTTATTTGTCGTCGTCGTTATTTAAGCCATTGGACGTAAACTACTGGACATAGGCATCCTCTTTAGATCTCCAATAAGACCGGTTAGAAGCAGCTAGCATCCAGCGCAAATCTGCGTTCTTGATGAGGTCATTTGTTCACCTTGTGGACGTCCTACGCTGCGCTTGCCAATACATGATCTCCACTCGATAACTCTTCAGTTTATTTCGAGAACTTTTGTAGTGTTTATTATGGGACACATATCTGTGATAAACTTATCCGCAATGACAAAAGAGTAAAGAGAAAGACCATTTGAAACTCATCAGGAGTCCATTCTTGTTTGCACATTTCAGAAATGAAGCAAAGAGTAGGTAACTATCTTCTAACTATACTGAAAACTACAAATTTTTCAGAAACTAAGTACTGAAAGTGCACTATCAAATATACCTAGATCGATAATCTAATGAAACAGCAGTTAATCCGCTGAAAACGGTCACACTAACACTAGGTACTAAGTACCTAGTTGTATGTTGGGATTAATTAAGGTAGCCGCTCTAAAATCCTTTACTTGATAATTTAGTATCTATTTCGCCTCTAATGAGTTATTAAAAACAAAGATTTAAAGATGACCTTCCGCAAAGTAAAGCCTGATTCAAAGTGTTACAAAAAATAGCTGCTCTTAGTTTATGCTCCGTTATAACATGCAAATCATACTTGATATTGCTGTAGTTTTTGGAGTTATGTTTTGGCAATATTTTATCAAAGGAAATATCTAAGTGATGAATAAAATAGACAGCGATGTTAATGTAATGGAGTTTTTATTGTAAACAATTCTATTCATTTTCATAGAGCTTTGACCTTTGTCTTTTGGGTGGTACACAAGTGTGATTAAGCATTTCAAAAGGTTAGATCGCAGACAAAACGTTTGATAAAAAGTTTGCTGTCGCGGTACACAGGAGCTTATCGAGTCTGGCATCGGTCACGCGAGTCCGTCACAACGTAAACAATAGCGTGGGGTATGGTGAGAGTCACAGAGGAGAAATAAACTTTTTAACCGACTTCCAAAAAGGAGGAGGTTCCATGTTCGTCTGTATGTACCTTTTCTTTTGTATATGTTCATCGATAATTTCGCCAATTGTGAACCGAATCGAAAAATTATTTTTTATTTCGAAAGAGTATACTCCCGAAATGGTTCTATTAAATTTTTACAGAAATCGACTAAGCCGTTTTTGAAAAATCAACAATAATGTAAACAATTTGAGCGAAATATTCGAATTTTGTACACGATGGAAGGCGGTTTTGCCGTTTTTTTGCGATATATAAGTATTGAATACCTACACTATGCAAAGTCTCGATCATTGACGTAAGGTTGTTTGGTCTATCAGCTATCTATCAGATACTCAGACCAAATAAAAAAATCAAGACAGAATTTTGTGAACAAACAATTGAGCCCAACAAAACTTCGCCTCGTCGTGCATAGACACAATTACACACACATACAACGAAACTACGTCTTGGCTCGTCAGTCGAACTATGGCAGCGCAACACCGACGCACTCACCACATGTATAAAAACCCGTCCTCACTTATCTGTTCACGACGTTCTGTCTTGATTTTTTTTATTTGGTTGAGATTAGAAATAGATATTGCAGAAAGTGCGCCTAAGAATTGCACAATTTAGTTTCACCTGCTCCTTTCTTCTAGGGAAGTTTTGTCTTTGGTTAGCATATTTATGCGTACGTAGAGTCATTTTAAGATTACCTACATAAACGTCTAATTTTCAATCAACTAAAGTTGAGATTTGCATTTAACAGTTGCATAATGCATATTCACAAAAATACTATGTTATGGTTTTAAATGAAGAACATAAAAAATAATAGCGATTAACGACTCAAATCTATATATCAGACCACACCCTTACTTCGAGTTGAACGCCCCTATTATCGCATCCTTACTTCCTTATCGTGCTTCAGGTAATCATATGAGTGCGATACTGTGTAGCTTCCAACCCAACTACCTCTATATTGTTGTACCTCTACAACAAATTCAGCTAAGCGATGCTATTTAGAGCAATGGTATTTTAAATTGTTTAAAATATGTTCTCATCTATACATCTATCTATACATATAAATAAAATTGAAGTGTCTTATTTTACTACATGTATATGAATAAATATTATTATACGGCACATACACTAAAATAACATTTTCTACAATTTTTGTCTGTCTGTCTGTCTGTTTGTTCCAGCTAATCCCTGAAATGGCTAGACCGATTTTGACGAGACTTTTATTGGAAGGTAGCTGATGTAATAAGGAATAACTTAGGATACGTTTATTTCATAAAAAATCTTTTTATCTCGGGCTAACGCGGGTAACACGACGAACGTAAAACGAGGCGCAGCTAGTGTAAAATATAAAAAAAAACAGGCTTACTAATAAAAAAAATGTTACAGCTAATTTCACTCTCATGAAACAGAAGCTAAAGTGTAATCTATGGTATACCTATATTAGGCAGGTAGATTTTGTCGAAAAATACGTCTACAAATAATAATAAAAAGATACTTTTTACATCGTGACTGCAGTGAACATTGCTGTTTGTGGTTGCTTTCTTACGAGTACTTACGAGCTTCGAGTATGTGTCTCTTCATTGTATATAGCATATTTCTTGTTGCAAAAATAGTTAAACTGTAGAAAAGTACTTAGCTAATTAGTTTGGGAGACTATTTACCGCAGTCTAACTTGGAAGATTTCTAATCTGTAAATCTTGTGTTTAAGTCCTAAGGTGACGGACTTGCTCCAGATTCACTACTATTACCTGTACTCGTATTTTTATATTAGAAACACAGTTAGAGATAATCGAATGATAAATCAAATCATCAAAAGCTACCAGAGTGCCTGAGCGTTTTTTGAGAAGATGAACATAATAATGTACTGTCAAACTGCGTTTTATAGTTTACGCAAGCTACGTCGTGTCGCCTCGCGTTTCTTCCTAGGACAATGGGCTAAAAACCCCATGTGAGGCTTTACCATTCGATTATTATTGTTATCTTTACTACACCGCCGCCATTTTGTGTACTGCGGGTGCACCCTGATAAAGGCACCTGGTAATTCACATTATTAGAAGGGGATGAAAAGGAAAGGAAATGCTTTGAAAGTAGAATTGTTTGCTGGCATGGATTTGTTTTTATGAATAAATTGAGTTATCATGACTGCTTTTAACTTGGGTCAAAAATTACGTGGACGAAAGTAATTTTAATTCAATTTAGGTTTTCCGAGGTTCCAGTAAAAAAATTTTTTTGTGCAATAAATTGTACGATTTTAATATCTTGTTCTTATAGGTTTTTTTCCGGAATTATAGTTATATAACTAAGTAGTTTATTTTCACAGATTATTACACACTTATTAAGAAATATTTATTTTATTTGAAACAACAATTTTATACAAAATACAATAGAAGCAAGTAAATGATCTGCTATACCATAAAATGCTATTATTAGAGTATCTATAGACCCTTGAAGATCTAAAGTCAATATGAAATTGTAATAAATTGTTGATATCTTTGACTGTTGTAGTAATTTTTAGGGTTCTGTACCCAAAAGGTAAAATCGGGACCCTATTTACTAAGACTTCGATGTCCGTCTATCTGTCTGTCACCGGGCTGTATCTCATGAACCGTGATAGCTAGGCAGCTAAAATTTTCACAGATGATGTACAAAAATACAAAAAATGGAACAAATTAACTATTTAAGGGGGGCTCCCATACAACACACGTGATTTTTAGCAGCTTTTGTTGCTCGCTATTAATAACGGCAAGAGGATTGGGGCTTCCCATACGGTACGGAACTCTTCGTGCGCGAGTCCGACTCGCACTTGGCCGATTTTATTATTCGACTTTCCAAAATGTTAAATAATCTTACTCGTAAACATTTTTGAATGTACGTATCTTTAGATACAAAATTGTAGATGCAATGTAATCCTATTCCTATCTAGTTTTCTCAATTGTAACATTGATGGTTTTGTGCGGTACATTTATTAAGAACACATACACACTATAAAAAATCGGCCAAGTGCGAGTCGGACTCACGCACAAAGGGTTCCGTGCCGTGTTGGAGCTCCCTTAGCCTCATTCCTCTTGCCATTATTATTAGCGAGCAAAAAAAAAAACTCCCAAAAATCACGTTTGTTGTATGGGAGCCCCCCTTAAATGTTTATTTTATTCAGTTTTTAGTATTTGTTGTTATAGCGGCAACAGAAATACATCATCTGTAAAAATTTCACCTGTCTAGCTATCACGGTTCATACAGCCTGGTGACAGAAAGACGGACAGACGGACCACGGAGTCTTAGTAAAAGGGTCCCGTTTTTACCCTTTGGGTACGGAACCCTAAAAATAGGTAGGTTATTTTCTTGCGCATTCGTTAAAAAATACTCGATAATTCTGCAGCTTTGTAAATCTTGTAATAAAACAATATGCCAGATATTACAGTACTTAAAGCAGAAATTAATGTAAAACGTAATCAGTTCCTAAGTTAAAAACGATATTTGATAAACACCTCAATTAAATTCTCATTAATAGGCAATAAAAATATCGGCTCTCGATAAGTCGTTACGAGTAATTCAAAGAGATTTATAATGTTTTCTTTTCTGCGTCTAATAACGGTTCATCATCATCAACATCCGCATTTAAAGTAAAGCTAGCAAAAATATCCTGGTGGGTGATTCTGTATGAAAACAAGGATGGTGATTCTGTATGTGTGGTATCCCGAGTTAATATCCGAACACCTACATACGTCTCGCTTCCACCCTCTTCCTTCTCTCTCACTGGTTCTCACTAACAAATTATTAAGATAAGTACTAAAGTATGGAAACAAGCACGTAACGCGCTCTAACGCTCTAGCTCTTTGTATTTAAGAAATTCATGTGAAAAATATTTATTTTTCAAGTAACATAATAAGTTTGTTAAAACTCATTTTGTAGGTAATTTTAACAAAATTTTACATTCATCAAACACTTATCCATACGAAATTAACAAAAATAAAACAATACTTACCGCGGCGTTACGTTACGTTTTGTCCATTGAGAATCAGGCTCAAGAGGGTATTTAAAGCGCTCTAACGTGCTGTTTAAATTACCTTCAAATTGATTATAAACCTTAATTAATTTTACATTGATAAAACATTTCTCCAAACGTAATTCACTGAAATAAAAAATACGCGTTACGTTAGGTTTTGTCGATAGGTAGAGAATCAGAGGGGTTAGTCCAGGTTTTCACGTAAATTGAAACTGCAGGTAGTTTCCGTATGAGTCCATACTTTTTTGTTTGGCGGAAACGAGGAAGAACTAACCAAAATGTATGGAGCCACACGCGAACGCGAAAGTTTAAGTAAACTACCCAAAACCTGGACTAAGGGCTCTGGCCCCTTATCGTAAGTTACCGTCGCTTATTTGGGGCTATTGCAGCATCAAAGACTAAAATACCTACGAGTTTATACAGTCAACAAAAATATTGCGTATTGTTTTATGTGGCTTTTTTACATTTTTGATGGCTTTTCTCGTTTCTACCAGAAGCGCTGGAAAAAACCATAGAGCCACACAAAAACTTTCTTAGTTTTAGTGTCTATTGTAGTTTCCGTTGACGAATCATAAATAGGTATAGGTACCTACTCATGATTCGTTAACGGAGAACACATAGTTTGATAATGATATAGGTATCATCCAACAAAAACATTTTCATGTGAAATGAAGCCAAGTCACAGTCCCCACTATGAAAAAGTTGTCAGATCTCACGTAAAGCCAAGCTTCTAACTCTACACGCCTAACTCTACAAGCCCTTACTCCACAAACTCTACAACTTAGTCAATATATGTGACTTGGCCGTCACAACAAGAAATGTTTGTATAACATTTAGCAGTTAGCGAAACAGCCAAGCCGCATATATTGACTAAGGTGTAGAGTTTGTGAAGTAAGGACTTGTAGAGTAAGGCGTGTAGAGTTAGAAGCTTGGCTTTACGTGAGATCTGACAACTTTTTGATAGTGGGAACTGTGACTTGACTTCATTTCACATGAAAATGTTTTTGTTGGATTTCACTTCTTTTTGTAGTTTACAACAATGAGTAATTTTATCGATTTTCACATCTCTAGCTTCAAAACTTGCGGAAGTCCCATACCAACTTTTAACCCGTAGTTTTAAAGGTTAGGGGGAGATTTACTAAAAATCTTGAAATACGTGTTTGATTATATTTCTAATAAAGAGTCCCTCTATCAATTTTTGGACATCTAGCATCAAACTTTGCAATAGTGTCATACAAACTTTCATCCCCCAGTTTGAGGTGTAGTTTATTAAGAATCCTGAAATTGTGTTTTATTATCTGTTACGAGTTTGTATATCCATTTTCTGACTTCTGGCATCAAAAGTTTCGAAAGTGACATACAAATTTTCATCCCCCAATTTTAGAGGTTGGGGGCTGATTTATTAAAAACCCTGAAATACGTCTTTTATTATTTCTAACAGAGAGTCTTTATATCAATTTTTAGACATATAGCATGAAAATATGCGGAAGTCTCATACAAGAAATCATCCCTTATTATATGGGGTTGGGGGGTAAAAGTTCAAAGTTTTAGATTTTTTCCTTTGTATATGCCTGATAGCCTACCTTGATGCCAAATATCAAGTTTCTAGGTCATCTGGAAGTGGGTTAGGTTTTTGATCTATAAGTCAGTGAGTGAATCAGTCAATGAAACCCCGGTTTTTAAACGTTAATATTTGATTAACCGTCAAAGCAAAGTTAATGAAATTTTGTATTGTAAATAAGCTAAAGAATTTTAATAAATGTGTTATATTTCATATACATATATAGGTTAAATGGTTTTCGAGTTATGAAGGGGTCAAAAGTGGCTCAAAATGGTTCGTGTAATATTACACACGTCGCGTCGCCAGTTCCTTTTTTTTTTGACTTGGCTGGACACGCTTCCGCGTGTCTAGATCATTGAACTATGTTTTCTTACATTATAAATTTCAATACAGCCTGGAAACGGACAGACAGACAGACAAACGGACAGACAGACAGACAGACAGCGGAGTCTTAGTAATAGGGTCCCGTTTTTACCCTATGGGTACGGAACCCTAAAAACAATAGGAAAGCTACAGATAATAATAGTTACAACGTAAAGGAGGCTAGCGACGTGACAGAACGTTTCGTTTCACCCCAGGCGTCATATTGCCTCGTTACCAAGTTTTGGCCGCATACAATTTGTACTCGTCCCCGCTCCCTTTGGGAAACCTTTTAAAAACTTGGCCCATATTATTTTATGTTTAATATTGTTTCAATTCTCGAGTTCTTGGTTTGTTCTATTTAATATTGGCGACAACGACTAGTATACGACTAAAAACATATTTTTATACAAAAAAAAATATCAATATATGTGTACCATACTGTTTTTTTAGGGTTCCGTACCCAAAGGGTAAAAACGGGACCCTATTACTAAGAATCCGCTGTACGTCTGTTCGTCTGCCTGTCTGTCTCCAGGCTGTATCTCATGAACCGTTATATAGCTAGATGGCTGAAATTTTCACAGATTATGCATTTCTATTGCCGCTATCACAACAAATACTAAAAACAGAATGAAATTAAAAATTAAGAGGGCCATACAACAAACCTGATTTCTTACCCATTTTTCGCTCTTTATTAATAATGGTAACAGGTAGATGCTTGCTCCGTGCGCGAGTCCGACTCGTTCTTGGCCGATTATTTATTCTTATTAAATCAAAATGTGAATCTCAATTTTAAAGATTACAATCATCAGAATGGTCCCATTGAGACGTCCCGCAGACTGCTAAAGCCTGTGGCTCTGGTCTGGTCATCAACCCATCACAGACCCTTCATTCATTCATCGAGTTGAGCTGGTTCCTGCTTTATGTTGGAATTTTAAAAAAAGCTGTTAAATTTGTAAGTCGTCTTTTATAAAGTTGCTCCTTTGTAACAGAAACTGATCCCGTATTTACCAGTTTAAGGGAATATTAATACATATTTCTCCGTTCTAACTTTTTTTATTGGTTTTCTAACTTTCGGGAGGCCTTTGCGGTGGAGCTTAGATCTTTGTTCTTTTCAATTTAAGTTAGGAATTGATGGATTTGCATGGATATTGTAATGTTTTCTGCTTGTATGCACAAAATATTAAAATGTGTTGCCAATGCGTGGTTGCTAATTGGAACAAGTAACAAAGGCTAGCAAAATATATGTAAAATTTTAATCTTGATAACTTTTGATTTTGATTTTGTAAATATTTACCTACACGCACGTCTGTAATGTAACAAACCAATAACAAACATAGATTGTACTTAGGTACTTTTAGAAAGGTTCCGTCATTCGTGTTTACTAAAAACATATCGAACTAAGAATAATGTAAAACATAATACGTGTTTTGTTATTGTGTAAGTTGTTTTTTGATTGATTTGGACAAAAGGCGCGATTTTGAAGGCTTTTTGACAGCTTGAGTTGCTATCCTTGTCTAACAGACTGCAACCAAAAAGACTGCTATATTGTTGGTTAGTTTAAACATAACAAAGTGCTTTGTGGTTTAAACCTCTCTAGTTAAGTGTGGGTTTCACCAAATTACTATAACGATAACTAAATCCTCAGAATTTGGTTTTCGTTAAAATCCTTAGTTCCGTCAAAAAATTTTTCAAAATTTTTCACGTAACCAGATATTTTACGACTGGTTAGGGCTTGGCTATTGTTAAAATAATTTGGTGCAACCCACCCTATGAAAGCTTTAAAAATAAAGCGCAATTTTTAGTTACATAGATATTACAATACACATTTCCATAAATACATTAAGTTCAACATATTAATCATCTATAGGATATTGTGTTCATACTCATGAAATCTCAGAAGAATTATAATAGGTACATACAGTCACACACTTCACTTTTTCAATCAAACATCTTGTAAACAATAAACGTCTTGCTGTCTCCAAATCTACTGCAAAAACAGCAAAACCTATGATCAAAAAGTTAACGGATAGGTTCCACACCACAATAATTTCACCGGCTTTTCAGTAATCCTGCAAAACAAGTTGCCTCCAGGAATTGAAACTACTGAGCCATCCAATTTGAGACTCTATCCCAACGGGGCAATAATAATTTTAAGTTTAAATTTCATAAGCTGAATCCTGATATTATAGCTGTTGAATTTTCAGGTTTATGTGCTATGAGTTTAAGGTTTAGATTAAATTTAACTTTGTGAGTCGGAAAGATGGTAGCAGATGTCTCAGCCACTGATCCAGAGCGCCAGCTATTTCATGACTCTATTCTATAGGAAATTGGAAATTGTATTGAATTTTTACTTATCTTTAGCTTTTGTAGAGCTTAATTGTAATAGGTAATTTAATTCGGTAGCGCTTAAAGCGTATAGGTAGACACGTTTTTTTTTCTTTTGACAATTTAACAAAAAATGATGAAGATATAGCCCGTTAAAGTTCCGCGTGACGTCACTAACCGCTATCAATTGTACCGGCTAGTGCTGTCACGAGCCCCCACTCTCAAACTTTGACAAGGTTTATCTTTGTCACTAACTGTTTGATTGACAAAATAAAAAATACGTGTCCAATATTTTTCAATAATCTAACTGACGGACTAATTATAATAATGATTTTTATACCCAGTAAATATCCCTATTGGCTAGAACAAAGTTACAAATTTGTAATGTATATTCCTAAAATAGACACGTTTTCAGTCGGCATTTGTATCTCTTATCTCTTCCCATTTCATTACACAAAAATATTATTCAATAAGTTATACGAAAAAGAAATCCTGTAACTTAAATGTATTTTACAGTCACTTGTCTTGGCACTCAATACTTACTCATGTTTTGTTACAACTGGTTTTTGTAAATTGTCTGATCAATGCTTTCAAAAGTGGCTTAAAAATGGATCCTAGGTTAATTTGTATGAATTTTCTTAGAAAGCATGAGTTGTGTGATACGAGTTATAAATGCCACCCTGGATCTCTCATCTGAGAACTGAAACGTACTTAACCTATATGTATACTTACAGGCTCTTTGAAGCATCAAAGATCGCTAAGGATCAACATTAAGCTATGTGGCTGAAATGATAGCTTTTCAACAACTTATATTTGTCATTAGTTCAGCATCGTCTGTCCCTTGCCTGCTTCCGTTCCTATTAGCTAATTAGCTGGAATGTGTCATTAAATACCCAATTATCACCATTGGTACTGCTAAGGATTTTTTCATAACTTTTTTGTGCCCCGCAAAGAGATTCTAAAAATGTTCCTCTCCATAGCTCGTTGGTCTACGTTTATAGTAAGCTACGTAACTGTAAGCATACGCAGTAGGCATAATGACTGGGCAAAAAATCAGTACTATAATTAGTCCATTAGTTAGATTATCAAATAATAATTGACAAAAGAAAAAATCATCATCCATCCATCAGAAGTCCACTGCTGGACATAGCCCTCCCCTATGGATCTCCAATAAGACCGGTTGGAAGCGGCTTGCAACAAGCGCGATCCTGCTTCCGTCCACCTTGTGGGTGGACATCCTACGCTGCGCTTGCCGGTACGTGGTCTCCACTCGAGAACTTTTCGACCCCATCGGTTATCAGTCCTCCGCGCTATGTGCCCTGCCTAAAGCTCGTTGGGCTACTTGGAGCTTACTAATCAGGCCCAAGTGAGAGACCACGTTTCTGTGCCATAAGTCATCACTGGCAACACACACTGGTCGATAACTTTCGACTTGAGGCACTGAGGTATGTCGAAAGAAAAAATACGTGTCCTTTATTTTTTGATAAGCTACCTGACGGACTAATTGTATATTTTTTTGCAATCTACCATATTATTTTTACTGTTATTCAAAAATTGCACACAGTATAATTATACCTTATGGTATTTCCATAACCAGTTAGCGAGCAGTAATAGTGGTTCACGTGCAGACACCATCGATCGGTGTTCATTAATTCATGGTGTATTTCCCATTGACTCAGGGCAGCTGGTGGGGGGGTAAGGGGGGAGTAGTTGCTATGTTTATGTGTCTGGAGCATGACCTTTCTTTGTCTATGTTTTGTTTATAAATTGCTGATTTAGATGTAAATATTATTACTGTATAAAATACGACTGACATAATCTAGATGTCTACTAAATTGTAATAATAGATTAGACAATATTTTAAGAACTTATTTACTCATTTTGTTTCATAAATGCAGATTTCTGTAGGCTTGGGAATGTTGTGTAAGTATAATTTTTTGAAAATAAGTGAGTAAGTTAGTAACAGCAAAGCAAGTATTTCATTATTATATAGTTTTATTGCATGTGCACTTTATTGTGGTTAGGTACTTATTTTTTATCTATACCAATATTATAAAGAGGAAAGATTTGATTGTTTGTTTGTTTGCATTGAATAGGCACCGAAACTACTGAACCGATTTGAAAAATTCTTTCACTGTTGGGAAGCTACACAATCCCCGGGTGTCATAGGCTATATTATATTTTCAAAAAAATTAAGAAGGCTGCTAGTAAACTATAAATAACCTAATCCCGCATATTAAAATGTAATTTTCATACTATGTAAACCATAAATAGTACATTAAAAAAGGCATTCAATTGCCACGTATTATTATCTTAATATGTGAACTAAAATGAGAAGATTTGTCGATAAACCGCATAGCCTAATCCCAAGATGAGAATTATATGCCTATAAATAATGAATCCATAGTAACAAATCTTTGATAAAATAATATCTCCTGGATTTGTGGTAGAAACTTTTTTACTATGGGACCAAGTCTCTTGGATCACTCCCTGGGTAGATATCGAGTTTTGAAAATATATTTTTTTTCTTTAATTCGAACTATAAGTAATCTATAAATATTTAAATAACATAAAAATAATAACTTAAATAACCTATCTAACTTAAAATAACTAATCCAAATTTAAATAAACCTATCTAAACTAAATTAACCTATCTAAACTAAAATATCTTATATCTAAAGTTAACTAGTTAAAAAATTAGATACTGTTTAAACCTATAAAATGTTTAAACAGTCTCTAATCTCAGGCAACGTGCCTAAAATGCTGGCCGCATTGCCTCGCTGAATTGCGAGGCTGACTTTCTGACCAAAGTACAGGCCAGCATTCTGGTCACGTGTGCTTTCTTTTAATCTTAATGCTAAGAATAATATGTACTACTATTATATCCTAATTAATTGTTTTGGTAGAAATACATTTAAATAATCGGCCAAGTACGAGTCGGACTCGCGCACATAGGGGTCCGTACTTTATGGAAGCCCCCTTTAATATATTTTAATTTAATTATTTTTCTTTGAAGGGAAATATATAACTTAATATTCTGTGAATATTTCAAGCATCTACCTGACACCGTTATTAATATCGAGAGAAAAACGGTAAATAAGTCATGTTTGTTGTATGGGAGCTCCCCTTAAATATTTATTTATTTGTTTTTAGTAAGTGTTGTTATAGCGGCAACAGAAATACATCGGTTGTGATAATTTCAGCTTTCTAGCTATAACGGTTTATGAGACACAGACCGGCGACAGACAGACAAACAGACGGACAGCGGGGTCTTAGTAATAGGGACCCGTTTTTACCCTTTGGTCACGGAACCCTAAAAAGAACCGTATGACACTTTCACAATTCCATAAGGTGCGGATCAGCATTCTCGTAAGTACTTAGTAGGTAACTTTTGTATTTCACAGCGATGTATTCAAAATTCAAGACCACTTCAGCATCATCCTCCCTTTACATCCAACCATAAATTTTGCCATATTGTCGGCATCCATAAAACAAAAACGTGACGTAAAACATAAACCGCAGAAACCTCGGTTTCTCACGTAATTTCTCATCTCAAATTAACCTTTACAGGCGTTTTCCCTAAAAAAATTAACCGCGTTTAAATTCGGCCCGCATTTTGTAACCTCAGACCTCTTCGCACCTTTTGTATTAAACTGAAAGTTTATATCATAGAGATGTAGAGATTGGCTATCTCTTTACCCAGCGCGTGAGATACTTATATGAAGCAAATGATCATTCATCACCACACATCTACCTGACATGTATTGTTATAAATGGCTAATAAATAATAATCAAAAATAGTGTAGTAAATATGAATAAGTAAAATAAGTATAACAACTGAGCTGACATAGCTCATTATCACACGTAAAGTTTACACCTCTTACCTTACACTTCATATATATCCTCCGAATACACTTCGGAGAGTGCGCCCAGAAGTTGCACAATCTGGTCCCACCTGCCCCTTTCTAATGGCTGTATTTGATCGTCATGCGCCTTTAACAACAGCAGTTATTAGGGATCGCTCATACCCATGGATTACTGACACAGTAAAACTCATGATGAATCTACGAGATAGGGCAGCAGCAGACTATAAAAGGTTAAAATCAGAGAGCAAGAAACAGTATTACAAGAGCTTGAAATCTACTGTAAACAAAGCACTTTATCATGAAAAATCAGCATACTTTAAACACAGCATAAATAATAACATTCGAAATCCTAAGACTTTATGGAAAAATCTTAAAAGTACGGTAATACCTAATACTGACATAGAGCTACCGACTTCTTTTAACGACCCAAACCTTATTAATCACCATTTTTTAAGTATTCCAGGAACATCAACGACATCAATATCTCTTCTAACGTACTATGAACATCATACTCACAGTAATGCAGTATTTCATATCGAGCCAATCAGTCTAGATCAACTCATTAAAATAATCAGTAGCTTAAAATCAAATGCTGAAGGCTGCGACGGAATAAGTCTTGATATGCTTGTAATGACCTTTCCTTACACAATAGACCTTATATTAGCTATGATCAATACATCCATTAAAACGAAAACGTTCCCAAACATTTGGAAGCATGCAATTGTTCGACCTTTACCAAAAAATTCCAACCCCAATGAGTTGAAAGATTTGAGGCCTATAAGCATCTTACCTTGTTTGTCCAAAATTTTAGAAAAGGCAGTATGTATGCAGCTTACAGAGTTTCTTGAAAAAAACAAAATTTTACCTGAAGTTCAATCCGGATTTAGGAGGGGCCGCAGTACCACCACCGCGTTACTGGATGTCACTGACAACATACTCTGTGCGCAAGATAAGGGAATGTGCACGGTCTTGGTACTGCTAGACTTTTCTAGAGCCTTTGATTCGTTAAATGTAGATCTTCTTTTATCTAAATACAGATATTACGGCTTCGACGAAGACGCGATTCAGTGGTTTGACAGCTTTCACACTAATCGTTCCCAATCTGTGAAGATCATACGTGCGGATGGTTCTTCATTGGAATCTGATACGCTGCCTGTAAAGAGAGGTGTTCCACAGGGTTCTATTGCGGGTCCTATTGCTTTTTCCTTGTATTCTGCGGATATTACCTTACATATCAAACATTGCAAATACCACATTTACGCAGATGACATACAGTTATATGTGTCTTGCAAACCGTCTGATATTGATTCATCTATTACCAGTCTTAATGAGGATCTTGAAAGGATATCAGCATGGGCAGCTGAGAACTGCCTTGTGCTCAACCCAGACAAAACAAAATATCTTATTTTTGGAAGTAGACACCAGTTAGGAAAACTAAGTCCTGCGGTAAATGTATCGCTCATGGGCAAACCCATTGAGCGAGTGTATGAGGCGCGAAATTTAGGGTTGCACATGGATTGCGAGTTGCGATTTGAAAAACATATCGAGAACTGTGTTAGAAACTGCTTCTACAAATTGAAAGTACTATACAGAATGAGGCATTATTTGAGTGAAGACCTGAGAATCCAGCTGGCAGAGTCTTTGGTATTGTCGAGGTTAAACTACATGGATGTAGTATATGGGCCCCGAATATTATCTAAAACAAAAAGGTTAATACAAAGAGTTCAAAACGCATGTGCTAGGTTTTGTTTTAATGTTCCATATAGGTCACATGTGACACCTTTCTTAAATAAACACTGCCTGTTAAAAATGATGCACAGACGCAAAATTCATTTAGCGTGTCTCTTGTTTGGTGTGGTTAAACACGAAACTCCGCACTATCTGTTCGAAAAGTTGTCATGGAAGCAAGGTCGTGATCCTTGCTCGGTCCGTGCATGTTCGAAGCTGTCTCTGCTTAGAACGCAGCGTCACAGCACGGCTGCTTTCAGAGGTAGTTTTCGACTTGCTGCGACCCGATGTTGGAACAACATTCCACCGTCTATTAGGAACCTGCAAAGTATCCATGGATTCAGACATAAACTCAAAAAATTTTTGCTTTTACATCAAAAAGGCGAGGAATGCCTTAGAGTTGACACCAGTGCTATCTAAATTTTGACATTCGGTTGACATACGGCCACCCCAAAATTGACCTGGAGCAATACTGAATCATTGTTACATACTAACCTGAATTATTTAAAATTAAAATCATCATTCAAATTAAGTTGTTTTAAAAATTATTATAATATTTTTGTAGTTGCAAGCATATCCAACGCGCGAAGCTAGTGTTACAACCCGTCTATGTATCGGTCTGACGGCGTAAGGTTGGCGTGCTATGCTATTTTTAGCCACTATTGCTAACGCTGGCGCTCGGACCGGACGGCGGACGCGGGCGTCAGTCAGTGTGACCTGGCTCCCGCGGTGTATGCACGTTTGTTTATGCCTATACTAAATTATTAAATCACTCTTCAATCGCAAATAGGCGTAGGTACTGTTACTGCATGAATTGGCTTGGTTTTTCTTTGTTGAACGTATTGTTTGAACATAAGTTGAAAACACAATTATATGTGTTTGTTGTTGTGTATAGTTTGAAATTGAATCTTAAAACTTTCTTAACAATGTATGTATTTGATGTCATAGCCCTGTAAAATGTACTCACGTTAGTTCTTGTTTTTTAAGTGCCTATGTACCTAATATGAGTTGATTTAACTGCTCGCGCAGTGACTCGCGGTTGTGACGTCACACGCTGGTCCCAACATAATATCAGTGCTGGTTGTATAATATAACCAGCAATATGCTGAGTTGGGATCAGTTTCGTGGCAAGGCATTGGGTAACATACTTGGTTTGTGTATTATTCTATTTTTAGTTGTTTCCGTATTTTGTTTGTGTGTACCTAATTGTTTTGTCCCGAATAAAATTTTCTGTATTTCTGTATTTCCTTTCTTCTATCGTACGTATCGTACTAGACAGACGCGACCAAAGCGCCACCGTTTTATAGTGGACATTCCGCGCGTTCGAACCAAGCGTTTCAAATCCTCATTCCTGATACGAACAGCCAGATTGTGGAACGCTTTACCTGGGTCTGTCTTCCCGCTAAAGTACAACGTGGGTGTCTTCAAATCTCGAGTAAATAGGTACCTTCTAGGTAAGCGTGCTACACCCTAGACCGCACATCTGCTCAACATCAGGCAGTATGTAGTCAAACGCAAACCTAATCAGAATAAAAAAAAGTTGTAGGTCCCAGTTAAGACATAGCAAAGACTTTCAGGTGGCTTAAAACTCTGACAATAGGGCAAGCTACCAGCGGTCGTATTGTGTACGCGTTCTGACGTTCGGTTTCGCTTTTCCTCCCGCTCCGTCTCGTGGTGTGAGTAACTAGCGCGAGCAGGAGAAATAGCGAAGCCAAACGTCGATTATGGAATGAGTTGCGGCACCCGCTAAGTAATGCCTCATCTCAAAATATTTAGGCGGATGGTGACTCGCCATCCACTAAATGGGTCCCCATAATGGCTACCTTAGTATTATTTTAAGACTTATTTCGCGCGAAATTATGCCCCGCTGGATCAATTATCTAAGTGCAGTGCACGGCAGTGCACCCAAACAAGTCGAGCACTAAGTATTACACGTAATTGTGATTTCAAGTAGTTTCGCACGAAATTATGTCCCGCTAGATCGAGACGACATGGCCCATTTCGTGAGATCCAAGGTTTATATAGAACCCGAGGATTATGTTCCTGCCTTTACGCCGAGATAAAAAAGATAACTTTGGTTAATAACCGGGTTATGCATGTGTAAAAATATGATGAGAATTCGGCCGTAAAATGGAAGGATCGGGACATAATAGGGGTTGGAAGTAAATTTTATAAGATAATTCAAAACTATGATTATATTTTTTACTCCTTTGTTATTTTTAGTCCTTGTACCCAAAGAGTATTATAATTAATACAATCCACCCGGCCTATACATACTTACTTACTTATTAGTGCAATACGTATATGTACCACATGGTACATATACGTTGATGTTGACCGGATAAGTACGAGTACCTACATAGGTACTCGTACTTATCCGGTCAACAAGATGACCGTTTTAATTATATTTTTGTACGAAAAAATATGTCATAGATTCTTATTAATATTGTGCCGTTATTGTGCAGATAAACTCTATTAAAATATTCTTCGAACTTTATTAGGTACCTAAGATTCAACAGACGTCATTAATAATTATTTTTCGCAAAAACTGGCAAAACCGCCTTCGCTCGCTTCGCATTTCGCTCGCATTGTTTACATTATTGTTGATTTATCAAAAACAGCTCAGCCGATTTCTGTAAAATTTAATTGAAACCACCTGGTGAGTATACCCTTTCGAACTAAAAAAGATTTTTTCAATTCGGTTCACAATTGGGGAAATTATCGATGTTCATCGTGTACGAAATTCGGATATTTCGCTCGAATTGCTTACATTATTGTTGGTTTTTTTTTTTCAAAAACGGCTCGGCCGATTTCTGTAAAATTTAAATGGGACCACCTCGGGAGTATACCCTTTCAAACTAAAAAAAAAATTTCGATTCGGTTCACAATTGGCGAAATTATCGATGAACATACACAAGAAAAATACATTCACACGAACATAGAACCTCCTCCTTTCTGAAAGTCGGTTAAAAAGAGAGAATAAATATTTAGCCTAGCTTCTGTGTTCGGATAGTCACTTTAAATTAGCACATCTTTGGTAGAATTCTACTCCAATTATTATTTTTAATTACACACGGATAAATCGCTTTTACGCTAACACACGTATTCGTATCAAAGTTTCAGGTAGGTAGCGGATTGAGTTCCTATTTATTCAAGTCCTAAAAGTTTTCAGTACTATAAAGCAACCTTTTCGTCTTATTTTTATCATCGGATTAAGCATGCGGGTCTGTTGTTTCAGGCTCTACGAAAAGTAGCGAGTGGGAATCGTTCTCATTCTTCACACGTGTCGGGCAAACTTCGGGCTAAAAGTGTGAAATTAGGTAAAATACCTTTTGGGAGATGAATAATGCTGAGCTTTGTTGTATAGCGGGATTTTAATACGGTTCTATACGTAGGTATTATATAGGGTTATTTCTTATTAAATAGCATCCTTTTAGGGGCTTATTCTGTACATCAAAACTAACAACTTTTGGTCTGCGAATTTTGTCAGAACTCAAAAAAAATATCTGCTGTTCTATAAATTTTGTCGCGGTAAACGATATTTTTCTATGGAACAAATTTTTTTTCGAGTTTTGTCAAAAGTCGCAGATCAAAAGTTGTTAGTTTTTATGTACAGAATAACCCCATAAAAGGATGCTAATTGATTAGAAATGACTCTGGATATTGTACTATTTTAAAAGTAGCTCCTATTGGGATAGATTACGATTTACTATGTCCACTAACTCAACAATGTTCCATTCAAATTGCTTAGTTTGCTTTAACACCATATTATTAAGTAAATGGCGGTCTAGTAGTAGTAAAATTCGCCTTTTATCCGTGAGGTCGTAAGTTCAAATCCCAGCTCCGTATTAATGAGTTCTTTGGAATTTATATTGTACGGACTACGGGCTACGGACTACGTTCACACTACGGGCTTTTCGGTGAAGAAAATCGTCGTGAGGCAGACATGGGTCCATAGAAGAAATTCGATGGCGTATGTGAATCCACCAACCTACACTGGGTGAGCGTGGTGAATACGGTCCAATCACTCTTCGTGGGTAGGCATGTAGGTACAGTAACAAAAAGGCCGGTACGGTACAGTACATTACTGAGTACAAAGGTTGGATGTAGGAAAGGTAGGTATACTAAGCGCCACATCGGCGGATGGGAAGTTATGCGCAGAACGCTGAGCAAAAGCCGAACTATAGGTATGCGCGGGAGCCAGAGAGACGAGACGCCGGGGCACACCGACCTGCCAACCTCATGCCTCCCGCGCACTCCCTACGCCCGTGCTCAACACTACGCCACGCGGTGTCGGCATTATGCACACATGTGCCCTTATTAGTGAATCACGGCGAACTAACTTCTCATCCGCCGATTTGTGTGACGCTAAGTATAACTGAGACTGGTTGATTAACCCCGTATAGTTACGAAAAAAAACCCCTCTTATAGCCACTAACTTCTAAGCGACCTGTTGGAACTGATGAGTTTTTTAGCCTTTACGCGGTCGTAGTAAAGACATGAGATAGCTTTCACCAAAATATTCCATAACATTAGCACATTTCGCTCCTGCTTTTAGCACGAAACACAAACGAGTACGCCATAATAATCAAAGCAGGCATTACGTACAAAACGACGTTTTTATGTATTTTTCATACGACTCCCCCTAATATTTTCAGTTGACTGAAACGAGCACTCGTTTTGATAGCGTTGTTCGTAATAATTGTAATGAATGGCCTTGCCTGGACAATAACATGTTTTGTTGAGTACCTGTAGTACCCCACCTCCCTACAATAGGGGGAGGAAACAAGGTCGGCGAACTAAACAATGTTTTGATGAATATTTGTAAATGAATTTGGGAGACAAAACAATTCGATTACACGTTTCAAACCGAATTCTAAAAAGGTATTATTGATTCGATCGTGTGTCTTACCTGAATGTTTACTAAATTAAGGTAGCTTTATCAGTCTAGCTCTTTTCATATTGAAGAGAGGCTCCCATTCACTAAGAAGTCTTTAGCGCAAACCTGAATAGAACGTGGTTTTGATCTCGCTTTCTCAACTGGAGAATGAACGAGGGAGAAGCCAACAAACCTAAAAAAGTAACCAAGCATTTTTGGCGCTTTTGCATAGACTTTAAAAAAGACCTTCATTCAACTCATGGTTCACAGTTTTTACCCGCCACGAGAAGGGTTATTTAGTTAGTTCTAATACATTTAGATCCGAGTTCACTAACACTTGTTTATGTTAAACGTGCGATTACTGTAATTAAATAATGGTTAAACCCGGGTTTTATTCCCGAGTTCACCAACAGATGTTTAATTTATTAACCGTTAAATTTTAAACGGCTTGTTAACGAAATTTTGCTGTCCACCAAGCAAAAAGTGTTGTTAAGAAACAGTAATCACACGTTTTTAACTTAAACAAGCGTTTGTGAACTCGGGTTTTAGTTATTTATGACGTTAAAATTGATTTGTATTAAATACTTTAAACTTACTTGCATTTGCATAGCTTGGACTATTCGGAAAATCAATGCGATTTAGCAAGTAAAATTGCAGACCTAAGTTCGTTGATTTATACGCTTCAAATTTCACCCGGGAAATGTTGCGTAAAATTTAACAACGGTTACGTTTAAAGCTTTTGCCGAATTTAACTGATTTTCAATCGGAATCCGAGCTGTTAAAGCCGAATCACCGGAGCTTTGGAACGCTATAAATAAGTAGAATAGCAACCTGCATACGCTTTGCGCGTAATCTTATAACAGAGTTAGCACCTACGTGTGTTTTATGCAATGAGGATTCCGCAACAAAAAAAAATCGATACAATAGACAATATTTTATTGACGAAAACAATGACATCTCTATAATAGTGCTTTATGTATTAAACTAGACCACACTACGATTGCATTAAATAAATCGAAGCGTTTATCTTTTACCAACTAACAGCGCTTGTTAAAAACACTAGAAATATAATTATTTTTTGCAAAAAATGGCAAAACCGCCTTCCATCGTGTACATAATTCGAATATTTTGCTCGAATTTACATTATTTTTGATTTATCAAAAACGGCTCAGCCGATTTCTGTAAAATTTAAATGGAACTACCTTGAAAGTATACCCTTTCGAACTAAAAAAGAATTTTTCGATTCGGTTGACAATTGGTGAAATTATCGATGTTCATCGTGTACAAAATTCGGATACTTCGCTCGAATTGCTTAAGTACATTATTGTTGTTTTTTTCAAAAACGGCACAGCCGATTTCTGTAAAATTTAAATGGGACCATCTCAGTAGTATAACTTTTCGAACTAAAAATGATTTTTTCGATTCCGTTCACAATTGGCGAAATTATGGATGAACATACAAAAAAATACATACACACGAACATAGAACTTCCTCCAATTTGGAAGTCGGTTAAAAAAAGTTTCATTGAGTGCCACCACGATAGGAAAACAAAGTTTTAGCTTCTAAGCCTTAGTTTTTTAGGGTTTCGTACCCAAAGGGTAAAAACGGACTAAGACCCCGCTTACCGTCTATCTGTCTGTATCTCATGAACCGTAATAGCTAGAGAGTTGAAATTTTCACTGATAATGCATTTCCATTGCCGCTATAACAACAAATACTACCCATACAACAAACGTGTTTTTTTGCCGAGGGGCTCCCATTATGGTACGAAACCCTTCACGCACGAGTCCAACTCGTACTTGGCAGATTTTATTTATATTATTCAAGTGTCTGTTTTATTTCAAATCATTATGATACATTTCAATTGAAAAATAATCGGCCAAGCACGAGTCGGACTCGCACACGGAGGGTTCCGTAATGTATGGGAGCCCCCCTTAAATATTTATTTTATTTTAATTTTATTATTTATTTTTGAAGTTAATATAAAACTTAATATTCTGTGAAAATTTCAAGCATCTACCTGTTACCATTATTAATATAGAGCGAAAAACGTCTAAAAAATCAGGTTTGTTGTATGGGAGCCCCCCTTAAATATTTATTTTATTCTCTTTTTAGTATTTGTTGTTATAGCGGCAACAGAAATACATCATCTGTGAAAATTTCAGCTGCCTAGCTATCATGGTTCATGAGATACAGCCCGGTGACAGACAGACAGACGGACAGACGGACAGACGGACAAACGGACATCGAAGTCTTAGTAATAGGGTCCCGTTCTCCCTTTGGGTACGGAACCCTAAAAAACTGGTACTGATTCGAAATTATTACTAAGCAGGCTTGTTTCGTACTTAGATGAGTAAAAATTTGCTGTAGTGCTATGTTTGTATATCATTTTGTAGGTATTGCAAAGGAATCGTTGGAAATAATTAAGTTATTTCATGGGTTAGAAACCGAGTATCTCCTAAATCCTAATGCTACAAATTAAACTAAAATCCACTACCTAACAAACAATAATCCCACCAATTAGCGTTAAAAAGAGTTGTTCAACAAGTAAAATACTGGGGAAAAATCTAAAACATGGCACATTTCCTTATGAAAACGAGTAGCCGCGAGATTTTCCGGCCAATCTACGAACAATAGAGCCAGTTTCCTGTCTTTACATAAGAAAAAATAGTCGGTAATTTGCTCCGTCAGATGGTCGTGATGAATGACTGACGGCACGCCATCAGGCGTTGGGAGGGGGGTTGAGGTGGGGTGGACAGGGGGCTAAATAATTGATAAATGCAGTACGGGGTCAAAGACTTGTGCGCGACTTGGAGACTGCTGTAGGCTTGGAGAGCTGATGTTTTTTTTTTGTATTAGAATAAAATGCAGTTACCAAGATCAAGCGTCGGTTTTAAAGTCTTAACTTATGTATAAGAAGTGTTGTTTTGTACCCTTGTCATATAGAGCGATTTCTAATATACTAAATAGGAATGATGACTAAAAAAATAATCGTCCAAGTACAAGTCGGACCCGCCCCGGCTTCACACAGGTGTATTATACATATAAACCTTTCCCTTGAATCATTCTATCTATTAAAATAAACCGTTTCAAAATCGGTTGCGTAGTTCTAAAGATACGAGTATACCTAAGCATACATGGAGACAAACAGCGGGAAGCGACTTTGTTTTATACTACATATGTAGTGTCAAGTGATGATTCTCTTCAAGCAGTTTGACTCGAACATTTCTGATTAGGCTTAGAAGCTTAGGGAACGGAACACACGGCCGGTTTTCTTGTTTACACAGATGTATTATCTGAAACCGTTCAAAGCCAGAGTAAATAGGTGTATTCTAAGTCTGTATTTTTTATTTTCGACCACAACGTCGCCCACTAACAAGTGAGTTAAAAGTCAAGCGCGGACTTGATTGCGATAAAAATATTATGAACAACTTTAACTGAGGATTCAACTTTGGAAGCTGTTAGCGTCATGATCACATTTGCCTAAAGTCAATAGATTATCTGTTCCATAATAACAGAAGTTAGTTTTGTTTCATTTCCACGCATTCAGCGACACAAGGATGCCAAAGAAGTTGACGCAGCATGTTATTCATAGCACAGATTAACTAGTTAATCGCTCTTTGTGAGTTAGGAATGTTAGGATAATGTACACCTATTCTAGCTAGATTGACATATCTTCTTCCAGTATTTTTTGGTAAAAATTTCTTTATAGAGAAAGTGCTGTCATTGTCACGTATAACACTGTTTTACTAAGGTATTGTGATGGCACCTCAGAAGAATGATAAGTAATAGAAACCTTGCTTAATTTTACTGAAATAAAAACTACGTTACAGCTGTCTTATTCATATACAGCAAACTCGAGAGTGAGTGGAACCAAAAAAAACGCATTGTCTGTCGGCATACGTCAAAATCACAAGTTGGAATGTCAAAATGGTTAAAATGTGGTTCACTTTGTCTTTTGCGATATGTTCGGAAATTCGAACCCTCTAGTTCCAGCAGACGGTTCAAATCTCTGATCATTTTACCTTCCTACTTTTTACCTTTTTGAATTTGGACAGCCGAGATAGCTCAATGCTTGTTTGAAACCCTTCAAAATTACGTAAGTTCGCGTGTATGTGCATCTTTATCTAACACCTTTTAAATTTCAAATTTCAAATAGGACAAAGTGATGTATTTATCTTGCTATTTTACTTAGTACGATTTCTATTACTTGTCATTCTTCTGAGGATGACACCACCGTGGTTGCGTTGTTACCAATAAAATATACGTAATCGTATGGAGAGCACCCCATCTGGTTGCGCAATTAAGTTGAATTTTCATAGGTTCATGCTGCCCTGGTATCATAGTGAGGTAGAGAACAAATCTCTACCGCGCCAGAATGGGGTCTACCAACAAGAAAAAGTCGATCAATCTCTTCGTTTTTTCTCGTTTGACAGGAAACCACGTCGAACTCATTCGGGGAAGTTTTTCCTTAGCTGCCATAAGTCATTTCCTGAGCCTTTGTAATGCTGGATTCACACTGACGGATGCTGTACGGGGAAAGAAAGTTTTGGAAACAGAAGTTCTAGTGTATAAATGCGTTGGTTAGTTCTTGAGGAAAAAGAGTAGTGTTACAATTATTTTTCGCAAGATTGGCAAAACCGCCTTCTATTGTGTACAAAATTCGAATATTTCGCTCGAATCATTTACATTATTGCTGAATTATCAGAAACGGCTCAGCTGATTTCTGTAAAATTTAAATGAGACCACCTCGTGAGTATATATAGTTTCTTCATTCATGAATAATAATATGGTATTGTACCTAACATACTTACGTGTCAATTGCTTAATTTGTACTTAGACATGTTTTTGCTTAAGTGTGATATGAACTTTCTATATGCTAATGACTTGTAACTACTTAATAGTAATAAATAAAATGTGGTCGAAATTAGTAAATCAATAATTATACTACTTTCAAAGAAGATTTTGTATGTTTTATTGATTGCTTCCATCAAACATTATTTTATTAATGTATTTACTAAACTTTTTTTGCGTTATCATATATCAGAGTAAAAATGTAGAAATGTAGCTCTTAGTCTTTTTTAACTTTTTAACACTAACGTTTATAAGTAATTTTTTGAGATAACTTTGCTACTTGAACTCTTTTAAATTAAAGACAATAGACGTAAAATAGCCATAGCAATACACATTCTTGAAGCTTTTCTATGAAGAAAACCTTAGAGAGAAAAGGCTTTCTCTCGAAGGTTTTCTTCGAGATCGGATTTCTTTACAATTGCAAATGTAAATTGAATTCAGCAATTACACTGGGTCAGTGTAATCAATCGCCCTTTATACGTATTCAGCAGTATATAAATGCCTATAACAAAAGCAAGCTTAGTATAATCTGCGTCACACAAGTCGGATGGTATGTTAGGCGCAGAACGCTGCACTTAAGGCAAAATATAATAGGTATGCGCGGGATCCAGAGATACTCGCGCCTGTGCACACCCGCCCGCCAACCTCATGCCTCCCGCGCGCTTTCTACGCTCGTGCTCACCACTTCGCCACATGCGTCGGCATTGTGCACGCATGCACAATTATTAGCGAATTACGGCGAATTGTCATCTGCGGCTAACTTCTCCTCCGCTGACATGTGCGACGCGGTTTATACACGTTTTATTGTTAAGTCAACATTATTAAAGTACATGTTTTGTCAATATTATTATCCCATCATTCGTTTTTACGCATCTAAAGTCAAAGATCACAATTTACCCGACAACTAGCCAGCCGGCACATTTCCATTGTGTGCTAAGCTTTAGCAATTTCCCACTCCTTTGTTACCGATTCCAGAGAATATGATATTTGTGGGCATTTCTTATTTCTGTGTAGGATATCATTTTATCTGTGTACACATGTCACATGCAGAAACTTGGCTTTGTTCGAGATATGAGATATAGGATAGGTTAGAGGAAACGATGTATTTGGAGATTTAATTTTTCGGTAACTGACTAAGCACTGAATAAGAGTGATAGGGCCATGACTAAGCAAATCTCAATCTGTACCAACATTATAAAGGGGAAATATTTGATTGTTTGTTTGTTAGCATTAAAAAGGCTCCGAAACTACTGAACTGATTAAAAAAAATCTTTTACTGTTGAAAAGCTACACTATCTCCGCAAATCTCGACAAAGGCATAAATAGGCATAATTATAATTTAAAAGAAATAAGATTCTATACTAAAACTTTCAAACCTACATCACGTGGTAGGTATATAGGCACCGTCCGTCTGTCTGTCTGTCTGTCACCGGGCTGTATCTCATGAACCATGATAGCTAGGCAGCTGCAATTTTCTCAGATGATGTATTTCTGTTGCCGCTATAACAACAAATACTAAAAATAAAATAAATTAAATATTTAAGAGGGGCTCCCATACAACAAACGTGATTTTTAGGAGTTTTTTGCTCGCTATTAATAACGGCAAGAGGAATGGGGCTTCCTTACGGTACGGAACCCTTCATGCGCGAGTCCGACTCGCCCTTGGCCGATTTTTCTCAACAATCTCAACATGCTAGCAGGTTGCATTTTGTATTCTTGCCATATTTATAAAGGCCAAAATATCCATCGTAAAAATCAACTTTTTATCAGACCAACACAAAAATCCTAAAAAAAACATAAAAATAAAATGATAAAATTTTAATAAAAATTTTCACAATACTTGTAAAATCTGTCTTCTTCAGCCAATCGTACTCGGGCTAAGCCGGGGCGGGCAGCTAGTGAAAGATATTAGGCATGATGACTAAAAAAAAATGTAACGAGTCCGTCAGATAGAACTATCAAAAAATGTTAGACACGTATTCTTCTTTTGTCAATTAAACATCAATGATGAAGATATGGCCCGTCAAATATACGCGTGACGTCACAAGTGCCATACAAATGTATAGACTTATGTAAGAGAGGTGACGTCAGGACCCCACTCCCAAATTTTGGCAAGGTTTATCTTTGTCATTTATTGTTTGATTGATAAAAGAAAAAATACGTGTCTAATATTTTTTGGTAATCTAACTCACGGACTAATTATAATAATGATCTTTTTACCCAGTCACCATACCTATTGGGCCCTTTAGGTTTCTAATAACTAGGTACCTATTAATAAATAATTAAAACACAATTAACGTTAAAATTATAACGTTAAATTGTAGGTCTTACAAAATACAAAGAAAAAAGCCTTCAATTCAATTCCAAAAAAAAGAAAATCTATCCGCAAATTTCAAATAAATTGCGAGTGCATTTCCTCTCTAACTACCCCATTTTTTCTCAAAACAACTTGGACTGCGAGTTATTTGCCCCAAGTCGCCCCACCGTCGCCAATTCTCCCCCTTAACAAGTGACAAAAATATCAATAAAACAAAATGAAATTGTTGGCTTGGGCGTGAAACTCGACTTGCGTCTGCCTCCCCTCATTTAGTTCTGGAAAGTGCGAAAACTTTGAAAATATGAACGCGAACGCGCTTTCGCTATTTTCATATCGACTTGTCAAAGATTGTGCCACGTTTTTAGGGTTCCGTACCCAAAGGGAAAAACGGGACCCTATTACTAAGACTTCGGTGTCCGTCAGTCCGTCTCTCTGTCTGTCACCGGGCTGTATCTCATGAACCATGATCGCCATGATGATGTATTTCTGTTGCCGCTATAACAACAAATACTAAAAAGAGAATTAAATAAATATTTAAGTGGGGCTCCCATACAAAAACGTGATTTTTAGGAGTTTTTTGCTCGCTATTAATAACGGCAAGAGGAATGGGGCTTCCTTACGGTACGGAACCCTTCGTGCGCGAATCCGACTCGCAGTTGGCGATCTCAACATGCTTGTAGGTTATATTTTGTATTCAAGCCACATTTATAAAGGCCAAAATATCCATCGTTAAAATCCATTTTTTATCAGACCAACACAAAAAAACAGATTAATAAATATTTTTTTGTAGACTGTGACTGATTAAATTAACACTTCTAATATTGTTATGCGATTTCATCATCATCATTATCAGCCCTAGGTCGTGTGGCTGGACATAAGCCTACACTATGGATTTTCAACAAGCTCGGTTGGAAGCGGCCTGCATCCAGCGCGTTCCTGCGGTCTTAATACAATCGTCAGTCCACCTGGTCGATGGACGTTCTATGCTGCGCTTGCCGGTGCGTGGTCTCCATTCGAGAACTTTACTGCCCCATCGGCCATCAGTTAATATGCGATTTGTTATTATTAAATTGCTAAAAAGCTCTATCATAGGTAATTAATACAATTGATTTGCTTCCATGCTTGTGAAAAATACATAAAATACGTGACATAATAATTATAAGCCCTGAAAAGGCATTAAAAATAAGGTCAAGTGCTTATTAGTCCGCAGTGATAAACATTACTCAAGTGGGCCCTGGCTTGGATTCTTTTAATTTGGACTAAGTACACTTCTCGCTTGAGTTTGGGCTGGTCCTTCCTTGCTCCTAGGGTTGTCAGGTGGACAATTTAGAATTCCGCAGAAAATGCCTGATTTTCGTTCTAATATCCTAGTAAGTCTTTCAATTTGAAACTTTTTTTTTTAATTTAAATTAATGATCCACAGACTCCAGGGTCTGTGCCCTTTGTTAACTAAGTTACAATTGAAAGAATGCGACTGTACAATAGAGATGGGTTAGTTTAAATCTTAGTCTAAGTTAGACGTTTCAGTGCTTTGCGTGAATGCCGCGAGCAAACCGGCGACCCGCATGCAGCACCCGAATTGAAACTTTAACGAAAACCTCAGACCAATAAATAAAAAAAACTTTTTTGGTCTGAGACGAAAACGTAACTTTACATAGCATAATTATGTTGTTGGTTTGTTTGTTTTATGTGCGCAATTTACAAAACAAAAGTTGATTTTTAGGGCTCCGTAGTAAGACGAGGAACCCTTATAGCCTGATAATTTCCACATTTATTTACCAAATTGCATGAAATTTGACACCAAGATAGTTTATGTGTAGATCTCAATTTTAAAAACATAAGAATTTTAAAACTGTGTATTTAAGGGGTAGCCCCCATGCAAGTAAAGTTGGGACAAACATTTTTTTCAACTACACCCCCTCGTGTGGAGTATCGTTGAATAGGGGTTTCAAAATTAATGGAAGGTTCGATAAAACATTTTTTGTCACATGTACCATTTGCGAGATATAAGCCGCCAAAGTTTAAAAAAGAGTCCGCCCCCTCGTGATAAAATGTTCAGAGTTTATGGAACATGTTAAAAACTATCTCTGAATATTATTTTGAGCACTGTGGGATTATAACTTTTTGAGTTATATAGAAAAATTGAAATTCATAAACTTGCACATAGCTCAGAGGTCATTGACCTCACGAATATATTTCTTAGCTGATTATGTTTTTTTAGCACTGAACCATCTACTCACTACATCACTACATAACATAAAACAAAGTCGCTTCCCGCTGTCTGTCCCTATGTATGCTTATATCTTTAAAACTAGGCGACGGATTTTAATGCGGTTTTTTTAATAGATGGAGTGATTCAAGAGGAAGGTTTGCGAAGCCGGAACATCATAAAAAATAGTTTTTATCATCACCATAAACACGCGTGTCTTGACACGCATTTTACTTATTAGAATAATCTCGACTGTTGTATTGGAGTGAAGGATTTATTTAACAAGTCAACAACAAGATTTATTTAAATTATGTAATTGACATTCTAAGTAAACTTGACATTTTATTACTGTATTCGCTATATTAATTTTAACACGTCTATTTGAATATTTGTACGCCACCACGGCAAGAACATGCGCTCTATACTGTTTGAAGATCTGTACACGACTTTGTATGTTGTCTGCACTACCATGTTCCTGACAAATAAATTATCTTGAATCTTGAATCTTGAACAAGTCTGGTAAGTATTTGTAGAAAACGTCATTTGTATAGCTAAAATAGTTAAGATTCAAATGCATTTCTACAAACGGGATGTTTTTAATCTTAACTAGTTTTCTAGTCTCCAATTCTATTGAACTGTCTAAAAATCCTGCAATTGCTCTACATTTTTAGGGTTCCGTACCCAAAGGGTAAAAACGGGACCCTATTACTAAGACTTCGATGTCCGTCTGTCCGTCTGTCTGTCTGTCATCGGGCTGTATCCCATGAACATGATAGCTAGGCAGCTGAAATTTTCACAGATAATGTATTTTCGTTGCCGCTATAACAACAAATACTAAAAACAAAATAAAATAAATATTTAAGGGGGGCTCCCATACAACAAATCTGAATTTTTAGACGTTTTTCGCTCTATATTAATAATGGTACCAGGTAGATGCTTGAAATTTTCACAGAATATTTAGTTTTATATTCCCTTCAATAATAAATAATGAAATTAAAATAAAATAAATATTTAAGGGGGCTCCCATACAGTACGGAACCCTCCGTGCGCGATTCCGACTCGCACTTGGCCGATTTTTTAATGTCCATCTCTAGCCCTGAGACGAATTTAAAAATTCCTAAAATTTCAGGAGGAGTCCTGGGATATTGTGGCGACCCTACCCTTGCCCTAGTAATGTTCTGTTTATTTTTAATTTTGCTTCGTTAGTACAAGACGTCAGCAAGTCAGGCGGAGTGCTTAGCTAGGTGTTTTGTTTATCTATGCTAAATCGAATTTCGTGAGTTTTGTAGAAGTCACTCGCAGAATACACCAGCTGGGCTAGGAAGGATGTAATATTTCTTTCAACGTGTCAGAAGGAGACAGCGTTATGACAAAGTATATATCTGTCACTTTTTTCACATCGAAGAGTGTTTATTTCGTGGCTTTTCGTGGTCGCATGCTTGACTAGCTGGGAAAGCATTTAGCCGTAAAAAAAAATATCGGCTGTGTGCGAGTCGGACTCGCGCACGAAGGGTTCCGTACTGTTTGGGAGCCCCTCTTAAATATTTATTTTATTTTAATTTTGTAACTAACTAGCGACGGTGTATTATACATATAAACCTTCCTCTTGAATCACTGTATCTATATAAAAATCAACATCAACATCCGTTGTGTAGTTATAAAGATATAAGCATACATAGGGACATGGGGACATAGGGACAGCGGAAGCGACTTTGTTTTATACTATAAGTAGTGATTATTGAAGTAAACATACAATTCAATATTCTGTGAATATTTCAACCACCTGTTATCATCATTAACATCGAGGGAAAAACGGTATAAAAATCAGGCTTGTTGTATGGAAGCCCCCCCTTAAATATTAATTTTATGCTAGTGCACGTTAGTTCTCATCTTTATTTTTAGTACAGAACCTTCGATGCTATTTTCTTGGCTACGAATAATAATAATATAATAATAATAATAATATAATATATTTTATTGCCAAAAAACACATTACATAGTTTTACAATAATAGTGATCCCTGAACTAGGCGATGAGGCCTGTGTTTCAGGGTTCTGAGCACGAGTTGCTTACAATTTTAGATATGAAGTATTAACAGATCGGTAAGATATTAATTATGAATATTAATATCCTGTAGGAAAACTGGGGAAAATTGAAAATACAATTGCTAAAGGACTGAGTGTTAGTTGTAGGTAATTTGGATGAAAGTAGTGTGTGAAAATATATGTGTGTGTGTGTGTGTGTGTGTGAGTGAGTGTGTGCTTGTATGCTTTTTGATATACTTGAGCTTATATATTCTTACATATTCTTACAGATGCTTGAGGTAACAATTTCAAATTAAGTTTTCATATAAACGGGAGCTTGTACAGCATAAGCTTCTCTGTTTCGTCGTACGACAGTGTCAGAAGCCATTTTTTTACGATCCGCTTGCATGCCCTAGAGTTGCATTTAAGTATATCGCATTGTTTAAAGACATTGTTGTAGGTGGTTGTATGAGCGAATTCTGGACTTCTAAATCCTAGTAGCGATGTGTAATTAGGTACAGGAATTCTAAAAGTCCGTCGACCCATTAAGAAATCGTAGTCTTCGCGGAACAGAAGGGCTTTATGAGTTATCATAGTAGCACTCAGAACATAAAGTTGCCGCACTCGTAATACCTTAAACTCTTCATATATGCTATTGGTGGAGTACCTGAAAGGGCGTTTTAGAATTACCTTAATAAGAGCCCGCTGCGCCACCTCCAATCTCAACATGTATGTCTTGCAAGCAGTACCCCAAATCGAGACGCAATACTGCAAAACCGATTGGACTTCTATTTTATTTTTATTTAACATATAAACTTTTATGAAAATTTTGTGTTGTGATCTGATGTTGGTTTCTTTTTGTAATCGTAAAAATAAACAAGTAAATGATTTTAATTAAATTATTTATTTATTACTTATATTGACTATGTTTGACGGCATCCAGATATCAGTGATAGTTATCAGTATTCATAATCAATATTCTTGACCAGCTTGTAATTGTAAACATAAGGTTGATATGTCCTTAACTGGTAGTTAACTGGATAACTGTATTTGTACACTCTAGGGGCATAGTCATAGGACGGTTGCACACTATAGGACCGGGACCGGTAGTAGTAGGGGTAGTAGTAATTATATGGGTATAGTTGATAGTCTTCAGATTTGGAGGTTACGATCGGAGAGAAGTCTCCGTCTATGATTCGGTATGCGCCACTTGGGTCCCAAATTGGAACTGCAGAAGCGACGGCAATGATGCAAGCTAGGAGAAGGAGTTTCATCTGGAAATTAAGGCAATAAATAATCAGTATGATACAAAATACATCTTTCAGCAGGTTACGGGGTTACGACTTGTAAGTCCAAAGTCTCAAGTCGGGAAGGTTTCGACCAGCGCTACCAGTGATGACTTTTGACACAGATATGGATAGCTCTATCCATTTACTTACACTCGGAGTCTTTTTGGAATTGAATAAACAATGTGAAGATCCGTAGAAGAACCGATGTAAGCGACATAAATGTTTGGCAAGTTAAAATGATAATAGGCACGGCATAGCACGAAGGACTGACCGATGGGGTTGAAAATTTCTCGAGTACCCGCAATCATAGCGTATTACGTTCACCCATAAGGTAGACTGACAATTTCATTAAAACTGCAGGACTGTGCTAGATACATGCAGCTTCAACCCATTCTTATTACAGATCTGTAGGAGAGGCATTTCAGAAAGTCATGTCACGAAAATAACTCTAAAAGCATAATAGTAATCTGCAGAAATGGGAGGGGACTACCAAAAAAGTGTGGATGAATTGTGTGAAAGATGTAATGCGAGAGAAATGAGTTGATAATGAGATGACGTATTATACAAAAAAGTAGCGAAATTCATTAAATGAAATATTTTTTTATTTGAAAGGAAAAGAGCTGTGCAGACCCCACCAAGTGGGATAAGGGCAAGATGATGATGACAATGATATTTAGTAGTGGGTGTCTTGCGATCGATATGATGATAATGAAGTATATTATGAGGTAGGAAAAACAAGATAAAACTTAGAAATAACAACTTAAAACTGAATTGAAAATAGTCTAAATAGGTATATTTCTCGAAAGAACTTACTTTGGTTACTCTAGGATATGATCTGTAAGTTACAGATTGTGGTTGGTATTTATATAATGCATGTGTTATCGAATCAATGTAAAATGAATTAGGGTTGACCACAGGTTTAAATGACATTTTATGTATGTGGATGGAAAATAAATTAATAAACGACATATGTGAGTATGTAAGAACTGTGTCGTCTTTGTTTGTTATCAATATTAAAGCCGTTTTAATATTAATAACACAAGAATGAGTAGACTGTTTCAAGATTTTGGGAACTCAACATTTTGCGAATTCAACATTATGAGCCGGAAGTTGTTTATCACTACATAGTATAAAACAAAGTCGATTCCCGCTGTCTGTCCCCATGTGTGCTTTTATCTTTAAAACTACGCAACGGATTTTGATGCAGTTTTATTTTTATAGATAACTAGCAGCGCCCCGCGGTTTTACCCGCGTTGTGCCCGTTTCCGTGGGAATTTGGAAATTTTTATACATTTAAACCTTCCTCTTGAATCACTCTATCCATTAAAAAAAACCGCATCAAAATCCGTTGCGCAGTTTTAAAGATTTAAGCATACAGACAAACAAACAAACAAACAAACGAAAATAGCGACTTTATTTTATACTATGTAAGGAGGAAGTGATTCAAGAGAAAGGTTTATATGTATAATACACCTGTGCGAAGCCGGGGCGGGCCGTTAGTTGATTAAAAAATCATTATCAAAATGTTTCAATGAGTACCTTTGCATAGTTTATTTTTACAGAGCTGCTGAAAAAGGTCACCATCATCGACTTGGCATGTTTTTTGTGTCACCATTCATTTCACCAGTTTAAATATACAATAACCCATTGACTTCAGATAAGACCGGTTCGAAGCGGTTTTGATCCAGCTCCCCCCTGTGGTATTTATTGGATTGTTTATACCTATACCTTGCTTGGATGTTAAACACTGCTCTTGCCAATGCGTGGTCTCCATTCGAGAATTTCACGGTCCCATTTATTAACCGACTTCCAAAAAGGAGGAGGTTCTATGTTCGTCTGCATATATTTTTATTGTGTATGTTCATCGATATTTTCGCCAATTGTGAACCGAATGAAAAAAATCATTTTTAGTTCTAAAGGGTATAACTCCCGAGGTGGTAACCGTTATCACTGCTTGTACTATAAAGGTTTTCAACAGAGCGGTTTGGTTCTATAAGATAAAAGAGCATTTAAGTTCTATAAATTAGCTCTTAAAACGTCTACAGGACCATACAAAAGAATACTTAAAGTGTTGCTCTATAATGGGTGTAAAATATGCGATTATAGTGCTATTTAATACTGTAGACAACCTGAAGGACACTTTTATGTATCTATTTGGCACTAATAATGCGTCAAAGTTACTTTTATAGTACTAGTACTGTAGAAGTGTCAAAAACTCTATTACAAGACAAATTTGCACTGTAAAAGTACCTTGTACAACAATTTCGTAACGTTTTAGCGTTTTAAAAGCTCCCTAAATATGTCTATGGTGCTAGTTCTGTAAAAGCCATGAACATTTTTCTATAGTACTAAATAGTACCAAAAGGACTCCTGGCGCATCTTTTAAATAACTTATATTTTAAATTGTTCTATAAGTGAGTTTGTGTTACTGCTACACAACTAAAGCATACTATAAATGTACTAAAATCTACAATTAATGGACTAATTAGATCTATACTAGCTTTTCAGTATCTTTTAAATGACAAGTACTTCATAACTGGACTTTATATTTAGATAACAAAACTAATAGCCCGGGAGGTAAGTGCAATAAATATAACTAGGTACTTTCTAAAGCTGAATTTTCGGTATGTTACGAGTATGATAGTGTACAAGAATACCCGAGAGTCAGTCAGCTAGAATACTTACTAAGCGTTTGATGAGGATACCCGTTAGAATTATTAAAATAAAAAAATAAGTATCTTGCAACTACTTCTAATAGGTTGGTGTAAGGGTAGAAAAATAATTTAAAAAAGTTTAATTACCAAAAATTACCTGAAACTTTTAAAGCCTGCTTGACTTGACAGACCTTATTACTTACAATCTCTGTCAGTCAGGACTTAAAGCAGCGCCGCTTTAAATAAAGCCTAACTGACAGGCTCAGTTACATGTTTTTTTTTTTATTAATTCATACAGTTTTTCCCTCCAACCGCTAAACGTCCCAGCTGACTGACTCCGTGGTATTTTAGTACACCACCTCGATAGCGTAATACCAAAAATTCAAATTTTAGGAAGTAGTTGCATTTTTTCCGCTTACCTCCCGGGCTATAATTTGTGTTAGCTGAAAAAATGGCTGACGTTTTTTGTCATGGTAGCTCATTAACAGCACGGCTGGAGCTAATAAGCACTATAGCAGCCATAGTCGGAAGAAGTTCTTATTTTAATAATTAAAAATTAATTAAAACAAGAAAATTATGAGGGCGCATTTTCAAATTTGAAATCAGTATAATGACTTTAGCGACACAATTATTTTCGCAAGTGCAAGTTACTGCAGATTTATAGTCCATGTATTGTAGTTATGTCCTTTTAATTACGTGTCACGTTTATCAACAATGGCTGTAGTGACATAAAACATAAATTTACCGATTTTTGTTTTCATGAAGAAAACTCACAAATTGCAAGCAATTGTAATAAAAAAGGTCATTGGAATCGTTTTCGGTGCACAATAACACTTTAAATAGGTTTTTGGTTACTTTTATAGAGCAAATTTATGTCAAAAACGTTGCAAGTAGAGCTATTTTAGTACTAAAAAGCGTTTCTTATCATTTTTACATCTCAACTACAGAGCTGATTCATCACCGTGACAGCCTTTACGTAATGATTATAGAATAAATCAGTGATAATACTAGGGCCTATTCGGGGTTCTGTAAACGTTTACAAGACTATTATAGTGCCAATCATGAACACTAATTAGCACGCTCCAAAACGTTCTCAGGTCTTTTATAGTACCAGATTTTGTTATTTGGGATTGTTATGTTATATGGAAATTATTGACTAAAACAAATTTAATCGTTTTTAATAGATAAGTAAGTACTCGTACTTCAGCTATTGCATAACAAAACATTAAATCATATTAATTATCAGGAGATAAATCTGGTACCCCTTTACATAACGATGTCGTTAAAAACTAATAAAACGAAATATCTTAATGCATTACATTTTTGAGATGGTTATATAACACGGTCTATTCATGCAAGAACAGGATATCAATCTATTCAGTTTTACTTGAAACGTGGAACTTCGACAAACTAAAGGTAGCTATCAAAATGACAACATTATTTGGATAGATAAATTATGTTAAAAACGAATAATTGTTAAAATTGTGTGTCATGAAAAGACAAGTATATTAGTACCATTAGTAGCAAATCACAATTTTAATGTCACTAAATAGATTTCTGTATTTATTTAAGATCTCAAAAAACTTTCCCTTGTTCATGGCTCAATTCACAAAATAACAACTATTTTAGTTTTCCACAAAAAAATTAAGACCGTTTTGATATTAATTATTGGGCCAAAATTTAAGCAAAAGTGTAATGCATATTTTTTCTCTGTCGTGATCGTGAAGTTTCAAATAGAAATAAAAACAATTTCTGTGATTTAAAATATACCACCCTGTTACTTTAATCAAAAGCTACTTAGTTTCACAACGTTTAATATTTATAAAATACATTTGTTTGGAAGAAATCGCTTTTAGCGATATGGATTAAAGCGCTTTTACTTGTTAGTTTGGACAAAATCCGCATGTAGTGATAAGATCGCCTTTTTTACCTCTTCTGACTTTGTTTCTTCTGTTACTTCTTCCTTTTTTGACCGACGAACCAAACCGGAGGAGGTACTCAATTCACCGCGTATAATTTTTTTTTTAATGTGTAACAATGCATAACTTTTTCCGTAGTAGTCCGATTTCAATAAAAAAATTAATGGAAAGAATATACTTCGAAATTAGTCCCTTTAAAATTTTATTGAAATCGGCTGAGCCATTTTTGATAAATCAACAATAATGTGAAAAATGTAACATCGATCCGTGCGAAATATTCGCGAATTCTGTACACGGGTGAAGTCGGTCATCCTATTTTTTGGGAAAAATAATTATTCTAGGTTCAACAAGCCGTTGTTGTATTGTATTTTTTAAGACAATTTTTCGTAAAAATTACATAATTCGGAAAAAAATGTACAAAATTAAAATTACCTACTTCCCTTTTGTAGATGAAGCTGAGCATTTTAGTGCTAGCAATTATCGCTAGCGCTTTCGCCGAGACACAGAGTGAAGAAAACCAGCTAAACAATCTTATTGAACAATGGAAGGCAGTCTACGGCAAATTCGGATATGACCCCTTCCATTACCGCCTTACTAAATACACCTACCCGACCGTCCAACCAACATATCCTATAGTCCAACCTACTTACCCCATCGTTCAACCTACTTATCCTATCGTACAACCTACCTATCCTATCGTTCAACCTACCTACCCTATCATTCAACCCACGTATCCCGTACAGCCTGTCTACCCAATTAACCCCTATCCAAAAGTTACTGTACCAAAAAGGTATGCCGTTTATCCTGCATTAAAGGCGTCATATGATCCCGAATATTTTAACAGTCTTTATGGATACTACCCAGCGGCTAAGTAAGACGATGTAATGACAACAAATTGAGCTGCAATTTTACGAAACACTGTACAATAAAGATTTTTAGTTGATTTAGAAATGGTTTTACTTTACCCAAAAAATAGGTTATTAATTCTGTGTAGGTATGATTCAGTAGCAAAATTATTTCAAAGAAGACAATAATTAGGAAAAAAATAATAAAGGTATCTACATTAGCTAAGGTAAAGCAATAAAGAGTCTTAGTCTAGAATTTACAACAAAATTATGTCTAGATTGTATGCGTTATACATCGTTATATATTGTTAAGGGGTGCGCCTGATTTCCCTTATTTTGTTAATGGTCGATCGTGGGCGTATTATAAAGTCTGGTATAGCCCCAATTACACTTTTAATCCAATCGTTAGCAATATTATAAAAGATACGATCTCGCGCCATTGCGCGTTTCTGTCTTCTCTGTAGCGTCGCTAGTGTTGTGCACTCTCTAGGCGCGCGTTAGGGATGTGCCGATACCAATCGACTCGAAGAGTCGATTTTGCGGCTAACAATATATATTTTTTTTAAAGTTTTGGAGAATTTGAGTATTTTAGTGTTTAAACGATCGAAAACCGCATATAAATTTAACAGAATTTTATTCATTTGGTTGATTAATTGTTAATTTGTTATATTGGTAAATTTAAGTAGGTACATTTTTTATCTAACACTGACTAGTTTTCTCATGATCAGTTGAAACTTAATATGAAATACACAGGTTTTAGATTTTCAAAATCTTCGTTATTTTTGTAATTTTTCATTGGGGAACTTCTCCTAAAAATGAGAGGAAGATGACTGCATAATTTTAGTAGTAAAAGACATTGATAGGGATCGATCGATAGGTACAATATTAAGTGCCTACTATTGAATATTTTTACTATGGCTTCGTAGTGATAAGTCCGATAAATATTTTATTATTTGTCTGCACTGTAACATAAAATGGAGCACAGCATACGAAGTTGATAACACTAACAAATTCGATTCTAGATTCCTCTGACAACTTGCAATCGTGACGATCTTCTCCGGTCGTAACTAAAAAGTTTCCAACATAAAACTACGTAATACATTTCTAACTTTGGATGGTTGCATAGCTTGTTTGTTTGAAAAATAGCAATGAAAATATTCAGTCTGGTAAGTAATAACGGTGCCAGAAATATGTTTTAAAGTTCTTTGCCTTACTCTATATATAACGTCAGTTGCCATCAGTTACACTGTGCGCCCTGTAACTGTTTAGACTTTCTGACGTTAGGCTTTGCTTTTTCTCCTGCTCGCTCCAGTTTCTCACGCCACGAGAGCGAGCGGGCGGAAAAGCGAAGCCGAACGTCAGAGCGCTTACACAATAAGGCCCTGGGGTCAATTAATTACCATCCTTTTAAGGGCTTATTCTGAACATCAAAACGAACAACGTTGGTTCTGCGACTTTTGCCTTATCTCAAAAAAATAATATCAACTGTCCCATACATTTTATCGAGAGTGAACGATATTTTTCTACGGAACAACAACTTTTTTTTTGAGAATTATTTAAAGTCGTAAAACCAAAGTTGTTAGCTTTGATGTACAGAATAAGCCCCTAAAAGGATGCTGATAGGGATGTTTACTGGGTACAAAAATCATTATTATAATTAGTCCGTCAGTTAGATTATTAAAACATTTTGGGCACAAATTTTTTCTTTTGTCAATCCAACAATTAGTGACAAAGATAAACCTTGTCAAAGTTTGAGAGTGGGGGGGCTCATGACGGCTTTGATGACTAGCCGGTACATTTGATAGCGGTTAGTGACGTTACGCGGAACTTTAACGGGCTATATCTTCATCGATTTTTGTTATATTGACAAAAGAGAAAATACGTGTCTAATATTTTTTGACAATATATTTGACGAACAATTTTTTTTTAGTGAACTAGCCTATTGATTAGAATTAACCCTGTATACAATCAAACTGTATACATCTGTATTTGACTCAAATGACTATATTGTGATTTTGTGATGTAGTGCCATGGAGCTAATATAATGTCAGAAGGTTGACACAGAAACTTTTCGAAATAAATAAAATAGCTCTGTATGGTCCTGACTTGGCGAGAAGTACAAGAGAAACAAAAATTAATGGGTAACTCTAGATGACTTTGCCAACCCGGTATAACTAGCCTCTCATCACAACGCAGCCAATCCATAAGTTGCTCTACAATCAAATAAAATCAGGGAGATATTTTGGTCACCGATTGATTACTTTCATGCTCTGCAATTTGTGAATAATCAAAGATAATATTTCCTGATACACACTCTGTTATGCGATATTTTTGTTTAATAATTTTTCTATGTAACAATTTATAAAACTCTGTATACGCATGTGTAAACTAATGTAGACAAATTTAAATTCAGACTTCTAAAACGTATCTTGGAAGCTGTCTACATCTTCTACATCGTCAATGGTTAGGTATGTACTGTTATAAACTTAACATTTAAATGATACAAAAAGTCTTCGAAATAAAATTGGATACAAAATAATGTACTGCATTATTATTAAAATCAGTATTATCTGTTTAATTACATGACTTTTTGTCACTAAACTTTAGACTAGAGGATGTAATGAAAGAAATGACTTTTTCAAGCGGAACTAATAATTTATTTTTAATTTTGATCATCACTAAAATATGCTATTGCTGCTTCTATTACTTGGAGTTAAATGAACAAAGATGTTAATGAAGTGATGTTTTGGCTACTTCGTTAAATTCACCGACCGTACCCCATGCCACGCCTGTTGTAGGGGTACCGATTGTACGGGTAGCGGTAACCACCTGGGTAAAACATGGAATTAGCTTCAAGTTTCACTTCTTCATCAGAAGCGGCAGGAATAGACGATGGATCAGGAGAATTAGTGATAGCTTCTCTGACTTGACGAGGGGCGTGACCTAATGCAACATGGTCCTCTTCTTCGGCTTTAGCATGGCCTAAGGCAACGTGGTCTTCTTCTTCGGGTTTAACATGGCCAAACGCAACGTGGTCTTCTTCTTCGATGGCACGACGTGCTACAGTATGACCTAACGCAACATGGTCTTCTTCTTCTGGCTTATAATGACCTAGGGCAACATGATCCTCCTCTTCGACCTGAAGTGCTGGAGACTCTACTGATCTCCGTCCACGAAAGATGTAATAGGGACGACGATAATAATATGGATAGGCAAAGCTGTCAATGGCTAAGCCTAGTAAAGCCAAAGCAACGAGTAGGAATCTCATCTGAAACAAAAACACATTATTTAGTTTATAATTTACTTTTTTACCTATTTACAAGTTGCAAAATGGAGTAAGAGCTAAGCTAGTAAGAGCTAGCTTTTGTTAGTATTATATCTCTCCAAATTAAATATCTAAATTGATAGTTTTTAAATGGCACTTCTTTTTCATTTTGCCATATATTATTAAAAATTAAATCAATGTTTTGATAAATTTGACTCACCTTTACTTGCAGTTAAGTCAGCGGAATGAATGTTCCTATCACAATATGACAAACCTTTTATACTAAAATGGGTTTGTATCATTAGGACCTTATCAATGTGTCATCTGCCTATAATAGCAGTTGTATATGGAATGTAATTAAATTTACACACGACAAAACTATTTTAATTGTCTAGTATAATTATCAATATCATTTGGACTTTTTTTGACATCATGTTCCATTGTAAATTTCCCAAATTACCTATTAAATGACTAGACAAGCAAGGTGCTTGTCTTTTATTGAGCGTCACATTAGCTCAGTTGAAATCATTACCACCTAATATTTGGAACAGTTGCGTAACTAAGTGACATAATAATGTCCAATCTTTAAAAATAATGCATCTACTTTCTCTTTAGTCGCAAAATTCTCTAAAAACCGGCCAAGTGCGAGTCGGACTCGCGCACCGAGGGTTCCGTACAAACCTGCAAGGTTTACAAAGTTCGTTCATTACGACAAAAAAAGTAATAAGTTTATATTTATTAAAAAATATATATTTTGTAATGTAACTAAAAATTTAAGGTTTTCGGAATTTTTCCTTTATGTGTGCTATAAAACGTTGCTTCATGCCAAATTTCAAGATTCTAGGTCGACTGGAAGTACCCTTTAGGTTTTGATTCCCTTGCGAGTACTTGCGAGTTTCAAAATATGCAGCTTAAATTGCTGTATCTTTTGATTGCGTTGGCTTAGAAGTTTGATTTTTTCACAGCTTCAAGGGACAGTAGACTTGAGTAATTGATATAAATTTCAGCTTCATACCTCCACGCGTTCCTGAGAAAAAGGGTCTTGACAGACGGACGGACGGACAGACGGACAACAAAGTGATCCTATAAGGGTTCCGTTTTTTCCTTTTGAGGTACGGAACCCTAAAAATGATCTATCTACAAATATGTACAAATTACGCAGAATTTGATATATACCACGACTCTTAACGCAACTTAGCGTCGCGCAGAATTTACTATCTTTTGTCATATGTACTCAGATTGATTTTTTAACGATTTTCTAATCTACCACATTAATCTCATTAACACATTTGCTAGTTTGAATATTTGAGTACATATTATAAATATATCAATTGAATTTCGTCGTTTACTTCCTCGATAGTACAGTGGTCAGACTCCGGAGCCAAAAAAATGTTGGCCCGATTCCTATCCAAGGGAGACATTTATGTGATGAACATAGAGGTTAGCCCTATGTCTGGGTGTTATTATCTGCTTAACTGTGTATTAAAATTTATGAATAGGTAATTCTCATACACTTGAAGTGGGAATGATACATTTTTCCAACCATAACTATCCAATTAAATAATAGTATAATTGGTTTGTATCATCATCATAATCATCGTCACTATCTACGGAACCCTTACATATTGGATATAGTCATTTCCATACATTCCATCAACCATAATTATACAGGGTTATTTCTAATCAATTAGCATCCTCTTAGGGGCTTATTCTGTACATTAAAACTAACAACTTTAGTTCTGCGACTTTTGTCAGAACTCGAGAAAAAAATCAGCTGTTCCGTACATTCTTCCGCGGGTGAACGATATTTTTCTATGGAACAACAAACAATTTTTTTGAGTTTTGACAAAAGTCGTTGAACAGAAGTTGTTAGTTTTGATATACAGAATAAGCCCTTAAAAGGATGCGAATTGATTAGAAATAACCCTGTATAATCCACCAACCTGCACTAGGCCAGCGTGGTGAATATGACCCAATCACCCTTCGCGGGTAGGCCTACGTCTTGCAGTGGACTATTACTATTAAAAAGGCTGGTACAGTAATACCATACATTTCTTTTCCATACTTACTACCCTAACTAGATGATTGTTTAATATTGTCCAGGGGGTCTACAACGGCCGTTTTGCCCTAATTTTGTGATACATCTTAGAGATAAGTATCTTTTTGTCAAACAATAAAATCGTCACATACTTACCTAGGTCAATTTGTTTTATGTCATTCAATTCATGAATCTATAGTGTGATAGGAAATTCAAAGCATATCTCCATATGGCGGTTTAAGACCCAAAGGACTAAGTAATTAAGATACAGAGCCTTATAATCTTAAGGTTGATTGATAAACTCTTTATTGATTCACACATAAAGATACTCTATATGAGAACAAACATTATTCTTAAAGGGAAAAAACAAAGGTTTTCCAATATTTATCAATTTGACATTTCGAAGGGTCAAATTGTTCCTATTGAAATATGTGTTTACGACCATGCCTATGACTAATGCTATTTTATAGAAACAACTTAATTATACTAATTATTATCAAGTATAAATAGTCCGTCATTTTGTAATAGAAGCATTCTCTTCGTTGACCTCTCAACTGAAAGTAAAGGTGAGTGAAAATTATGCAAAGCATTGATTTTATTTGTAACATATAATATAAGAAGTGACATTAAATATTTATTTTTTGCAAAAAATAGCATGACCGACTTCACCCGTGTACAGAATTCGCGAATATTTCGCACGGATCGATGTAACATTTTTCACATTACTGATTTATCAAAAATGGCTTAGCCGATTTCAATAAAATTTTAAACGAATTAATGTCGAAGTATAACAGAATTTCCAGTAAAAAAGAATTATCGAATTCGGACTTCTACGAAAAAAGTTATGCGTGGTTATACATAAAAGTCCTCCGGTTCGGTTCGTTGGTCAAAAACTAACAACCTAGATCTTAAATATGGAGATATCTCGATTATTCTAACAAAAGCTGCAACCTTGCTTTCTGGCCTAGCTCTCACGCCACTTTGCAACTTGTAAGTAGGTAAACAAGTAAATTATAAATTAATTAATGTGTTTTTGTTTCAGATGAGATTCCTACTCGTTGCATTGGCTTTACTTGGCTTAGCCATTGACAGCTTGGCCTATCCTTATTATCATCGTCGTCCCTATTACATCTATCGTGGACGGAGATCAGTAGAGTCTCCAGCACTTCAGGTCGAAGAGGAGGATCATGTTGCCCTAGGTCATTATAAGCCCGAAGAAGAAGACCACGTTGCATTAGGCCATGTTAAGCCAGAAGAAGAAGACCATGTTGCGTTAGGTCATACTGTAGCACGTCGTGCCATCGAAGAAGAAGACCACGTTGCGTTAGGCCACGTAAAGCCCGAAGAAGAGGACCATGTTGCGTTAGGTCATGTTAAGCCAGAAGAAGAAGACCATGTGGCGTTAGGTCATACTGTAGCACGTCGTAATGTCAATGAAGAAGAAGCTGCTTTAAGTCATTATGTAGCACGCCGTGCCGTCGAAGAAGAAGACCACGTTGCCTTAGGCCACGTAAAGCCCGAAGAAGAAGACCATGTTGCGTTAGGCCATGTTAGGCCAGACGAAGAAGACCATGTTGCGTTAGGTCATACTGTAGCACGCCGTAACGTCAATGAAGAAGAAGCTGCTTTAAGTCATTATGTAGCACGCCGTGCCGTCGAAGAAGAAGATCATGTTGCCTTAGGCCACGTAAAGCCAGAAGAAGAGGACCATGTTGCCTTAGGCCATGTTAAAGCCGAAGAAGAGGACCATGTTGCCTTAGGTCATGTCCTTCGTCAAGCCAGAGAAGCTATCAGTGATTCTCCTGCTCCATCGTCTACTCCTGCCGCTTCTGGCGAAGAAGTGAAACTTGAAGCTAATTCCATGTTTTACCCAGGTGGCTACCGCTACCCTCACAATCGTTACCCCTACAACAGGCGTGGCATGGGGTACGGTCGGTGAATTTAACGAATTAGAAGAAGCATCACTTCATTAACATTTTGTTCATCTAACTCCAAATAATAGCAGTAGAAATAGTATATTTTAGTGATGACCAAAGTTAAAAATAAATTATTTGTACCGCTTGAAAAAGTTATTTATTTCATTACATCCGCTAGTCTGAAGTTAAAATAACAATGAATGCATAATACTAAAAAGATAATGCTGATTATACTCTATAAAATTCTGTCAGATCTGTCAAACAGAATATTTTCTGTGATAGATAATAGTAGTTTATGCAACTGTCATGTAATGAAGGGTATTAAAACACGAGTGTGAGTTTATGAACCGAGCGCAGCGAGTTTCATAATAGTAACGAGTGTTTTAATACCCGTGCTATATGCAGTTGCATACACTACTTTATCTTCACTAATAAAAAAAAAAAAAAAACATATTGCGAAACATTAAATTCAAGCGTACGTGTATTGTCACAGTGAACTTGGCGCCATTAAAATCTAACCAATGAGAGCGCAGCTGCGCGCGCAGGGCCAATCAGGAGCGAGCGCGCGATGTTATAATGGGATTTTACGATATCGATGTGGATATGATAACATCATGTGAAATTGCTTAAATTGAGTGTTTTGTTGTCTGCGCTATAACAGTAGTCATTATAAGTCAAGTATTGGAAACATAAGTAGAATGTTACAACATTAGTGTAGATAAAAGATGTTAAGATGTTCCTTAAATATACATAACAATAATAAAGACATCTGAGGGTATCATTACGAATAAATTTACAGTCACACCGTATACCTCTGAAAGTTTATATATATTTAATGATAAATGATAATGATAAATACTTTATTGAATTCAGTACACAACACATACAGAAATTAATAAATGGTAAATTAATAAGATAAAGCTATGTGTACATACAAGATAAATGCTTAAATTAAATGTGAGTTAGTACCCAGACAAGAAAATCTGAATCCTGGGCATTAACGTCTTCCAACGCGTCAAAAATTACGTGTACAAAATGCTAATGTAATAAAAGTTAACATTTCATCTAATAATACAAAATTTTGAAACAATCTTTTTTAGTCTAATCGAAAACACTTATCTTATAAATACTAATACTAATTGATGAATAGTATAAATACAAAAGGAATTTCCCAAATACGGTAACAGTAAAATACTACTATGAATCACACGTCAATACGGCGGTCATTTGAGTAACATTGTAACATTGCAATGCAACGCTTCGTCTTATTGAAACGAAAATTAATAAGTAAGTAATAGTAATAATAGTAAATAGTCAGCTATCGACTATGAAAATGCCGCTATGGTACGGTACGATGTAATTTGAGTTATAATGTGTTTCTTTTACGACCACAACCTGGCTTATCTATTTTTAAACGAGCAGGTCAAGCGGGGACTTTTTCGTGATAAAAAAACAGTTTATTTCTTCACCAAAGTATTTATTCCATTCTCCTGCAATACAGTCTCAAGTCGTCTCGCATACCTCAAAAAATATACGTTAGTCTAGGATAGTAGTAGCTTCTGGGGTAATATCTCCTATAATAAGGTCGCCGAAAGATGATGCTTGCACTCGTCAGTTGTAGAAATGCAGCTACGAGCAAGGCGATTAGGAAGAAGAAGTTTATCTGAAAAATAAAAAGAAATAGTAATTTATATTTTTTTTTTTGCTCTACTGGGATTTCTCTATCATCAAGGACAAGTCTATCATCGCCAATAGTCAAGATATCGTGGTGGTGTACCGGTCCCAGCGCCGGGCAGTGCTCGGCGTCGTCTCCATCCCACATGACGAGATCCTCGTGAAAGCCGAGGACAAGCTCAGCTAGTACCTTGACTTGGCTCACGAGGCTATCGCCATGTGGGATGTGCACTCAACGAACATTGTCCCGACAGTCGTTTCGGTAAACGGCTTAATAGCTAAAAGTCTCGACCACCATCTTAAGAGGCTCTCTCTTGACGGTTGGGTCACGAGTCAGATGCAGAAGGCAGTCATAGGACACGGCGCGCATTGTCTGGAGGTTCCTCTTTCTGTAGCCCAAACCACCGGTAGCTTAGGCCTTCTTCGCTGCCGGCGGCACCTAGGTTTTTAAGTTTTTTGTAATATATATTTTTAAAGTCATGTAATGTAAAACAAACTTTAAAATTTAGATGTGGAACAAACGATAGAGAAGCACGATTGGCCTAAGCGTTCGACTTCTTTCAGTTGTTGTATCAAAAATGTTTTCAAAAGACGTTATCATTTCAAATTTTCGTCCAAAAACCGACTTTAGAAACACACATAAAATACAGAAACAAAGTTTGGAAAAAAGTTATTTTAAAATATTACCTTCATGATTACAGTTGACTTATTGACTGCACTGTATTCCAGTGCAGTCAGACAAGAGACAAAAATGAAATGGAAGAGAATCTTTCAAAGTTAACCTTTTATACAGAAAATATTAGATAACTTTTTACTTAACAATCATGAGACTGATATGAGACGAATTAATTGATTTTTAATAGTACTTTAAATGAGAATGTAATGCTTCAAAGAAATATGTAGCTACTTAGAATTTTGTGGTTGACAAACCGGATTTAGATATATTAAAAACATAATGGTGCAGCATGTTTGAAAATAGTACATTATGTACTAAGAGAATGAAGTCATGTTTTGTGTCATGGGCGACTTCTTGCGAGCGTAGGTACCTAGGGAATTTATTTAGAGTCCAAGTCCAAGTCAAAATTGAAGCGAGAGACACAAGTCACCCAAGACGAAGACATACTTTATCATAGTGGAACATACTATACTTTTCATACCTCTTGCGAGAAAATAAGAACTTAGGAATATGAATAACCCAAGACTGCCCAACGACCTCAAAATTTTAAAATGATCACTCTCCCATTCATTGGGCTACGGTAGATTAGTAACTATATAAAGTAGCTTAAAATAGTAAATATCTATTCTGTGGTTCTGAACCCGTGGCTAACGAGTAGGATTTCATATAGACGATTTGTCCAATGACTTGAGACATGGACAAAAGAAGTGATAATTACGGTGTACTTACATAGACCCTAGAAGTAATCCTAGAATATTTTTTATATAACCCTTCCATGACTGAGTATTATGTAAGCATTTTTACTATAGTCCGTACCATAAGGATTGCCAAAAAGTGCGTTGACCTCTCGCACTGCTTGGCGGCACATTATTTGATATTTCTGTTGGTACCTACCTACGGGAACTTCTGTAAAAGAAACATACAGCTAACAAAAAAAATGAAATAGCTAATTATAATTACAGTCATAAAAGGTTTGTCAGCTGCTAGACCACTGAAAGGTCAACGCACTTTATTGTCAATCCAAGGAATGGGGAGATACGTAGAAGAACCAAAGTTACCGACATAGCCCAGCTGATTGGCAAGTTGTGTGGCAATGGGCGGGGCACATAGCGTGGAGGACAGGTGAACGATGGGGTCGAAAAGTTCTCTAGTGGAGACCACGCACCGGCAAGAGCAGCGTAGGACGTTCACCCACAAGGTGGACGAATGACCTCATTAAGACCTCAGGATTGCGCTGGATGCAAGCTCTTAGTATGAGTCTTATTGGAGATCTAAAGGGGAGGCCTATGTCCAGCAGTGGACGTCCTATGGCTGATGAATGGATGGATGGATGAACGTTACGAACTTGCTACATCTATTAGGAACAGTAATTTCTGTCTGTGGCCAAGTGGGATCAGCTGCCTGGAGGATATTTGCAGAGGGATTTAAAACTAATTGCCCTCTAGAGGAGCCTTGAAGCTCATTTTACGGTGTAAAGCTATTTCGAAATGGGATTTTAGTTGACCTAGCAAACGTTTCTCAGTTTATAACCGACTTCCAAAAAGGAGGAGGTTCTATGTTCGTCTATAATTATGTATATTTTTTTAAGTGTATTCATCGATGTTTTTTTCTCCAATTATGAACCAATTTAAAAAAAAAAAAAATTTTAACTTCTGCTATTTCATTTGTAAACTCCAAGTTAAGCAATGTATTTTTTTTTTGTCAAAATCTACTCAATTTAACTCTGTCCTGCTTGATTTAATTTTATTTATTTACTGCAGACAGAGTATACCTAAACATAACAAACATTTTTTGATTGTATTAAAATTCGTTGTCTCTTTCACGCGTATCTATTAGATAGCAAAGGACAGCGATATACTAAGTATCGATTTGTGAGGCGACGATGAAATTGAGGCCGACATGTACATTGTACAATATACACTATACGAAATACTCGTCAAACAAATAACTGAGCAAATTCTCACGTTAAATTGTTAATATCACATGCCCGTGTACTTGTCCTACGTACATGATGACTAAGCTACACAACGCTATACGATGCGATACGACCAAGACTCGTATAGTAGGTTATACAGGGTTGTCCGGAACTGGTATGCTACGCTGAAAAGGTGTGATTAAGGCTTGGTTGCACCATGTTACTTTAGCAATGACAAACATGTTAAAGTAATGGTTAGGCAAAATAATGTGTTGCACCATTTGACAATTTGTAAGATGACGTCATAACTTTAACTGTAACCGTAACCGCCCACGATTCATTGGTTGATGTTATTGTTAACGTTAATTGTCTGTCAGAATCGTATAGTCCTGATAACTTTAACTATTTTAAGGAATACGCTGGTGCAACACATTTCGAAGTCACTGTTTAAGTCAGCGTTATTGTTAGTGTTAAATTTGACAATAATCTTAACTATAACTACCAATATGGTGCAACCGAGCCTAAGAGTTTTGTATGTAACACCTGTTAAATCTGCTGTTACATACAAAATTGCAAATAAGCCTTCGCGCTAACTAAATTAACAACAACATCATTATGCGCTATTATTTTTCCTGTGGGATTAAAAGATACTGACATAAAATAAAACAAAATAAAACCTTAGTCACTGAAAGACCAATTGATAACTGATTTTATGAGGATGACATTCAAAGAGTCTTGCGATTCGCCCGGTGGCGGTGCAAACCGCTTGCGGGGCGGACGCTGCAGTACCCGATTATGATCACAATCGTCTATTTTTGACGTAGTGCAGGCGTATTAATTAATTATTACCCTGGCTCACCCAGATTGACGTAGCATAACCAAAGTAACGTAAGCCTAAATACGAGTAAGCGTGGCGTGACTTCTATCGCGTCGAATCTTATCGCTTATGAAGTCCTCTCAGAACAAGGGTTCAAGAACTATCAGCTTGGAAAATGTCACCTAATACATTAACGACAGATATTTGGGATTCAGATTACATTTAGGCCGTCTGTAGGGAGTAGGAAAGGGTTTAGGCACAAAATACTGAAAGGACAGACGCTAAGTTTCATACAATGCGCGCTTACACATCGCACACTTAGATGAAGGTTACAAATAACACTCCTATAATGAGAAACCTTCTTTATATCATTTTGTTAAATTCTGTGAAGAAAAATGTGTGACATAACGCTTGTCTGCTGAGTAATATCGTAATGTCGCGTATTACGATCTTGTGGTGTGTAAAAGATCTGTGCCATTTACAACTCTAGGGATATTGAATTTTAAACATTTCTTCTGGCTTTATTGCCCAGAAATTTACTGAAAACATAGCTTTTTAAACCAGAACACTGTAATGGTTGCGTACTATTACTTGGGAGTGGAATAAGGCAAAATTAGGAGAACAAAGATTAGGTACCTAGGAACTTGCAAAAGAGTCCTACCGCTACAAATGCGCGGGCCTTGAGATGGTGCCCGTGAAAGATATACGAATAATATTATGTTTGTGTGTGTGTTTACTCCTAAGATGATAGTAGGCGGCAAAAGAGGGAGGAAAAAACTAAAAAAGTGTGGATGATCCACTCTTTTTTTGTTGTGTGAAAGATGATAAATGCGAGAGAAAGAAGTTAATGATGAGATGACGTATGATAGAGTGAAATCGCGAAAGAAAACGTGCTGTGCCGACCCCACCTAGTGGGATAAAGGTAAGATGATGATGATGTTTGTGTGTGTTGCTTGAGCGCGCATTGTACGAAGTTTGACTTCTGCTATCTCGATGTTTGTTAGGTATTTGACGTATTCGAGGGTTGGGTATCGGGCCTATGGGTCCCCTGAAAGTGTTTTAGTTTTATGTCTCGGAAAGCGAGGGGACGATTGAACCTTTTAAGCCGCGGTCGCACCTGACCTCACTTCCGATGTACGGATATTTGGATGTGAAAGGCTTTTTATTAATTCTGGTGAAGATTTTCACAACCTAAATCTTTTAAACAGGGTTATCCAGAACTGGCGTACTAAGCCAAAAGGAAATGATTTAAACCATCATGACTGCCTCGGTGGCTCAGTGGTTAGTGACCCTGACTTCCGAACCAATGAGGCGTGGGTTCGATCCCCACCCAGGGCAAATATTTAAGTGATGAGCATAAGAGTTTGCTATGTGTCTGGGTGTTATTTAGGTACTGTTTATATAAGTATGTATTTAAAAATTACGTACATAGTATAGTATGCAATAGTAGCTTGTGATAACCATATCACAAGCTTTGCTTAGTTTGGGGTCAGAGACCGTGTGTAAGACATCCCCTAATATTTAATTTAATTATTTTAATTTAATCATTGTGAACAATTTTTACTATGGGGCTAAACCTTTTTTTTTAGTTTTGTATGGAACAGCTAATTTTTTTGTAAAATTTTCGGGTGGCCTGGTAAGAGTTCATAACGATGGTCTTAATCACCTTCTTTTGGCTTAATACTTACAGGATAAGCAGATAACTCTGTATTTAGATAGCTGTTTCACGAGCGCATGCCGATCTCAAACCCAGGGGTTTGAGATCGGCATGCGCAGCGTAGGATGTCTACCCACCGGCCGGCAGACAGACGACTTCATCAAGACCGTACCAGCTGACGCTACCAACTGGTCTTATTGGATATACATAGAAGAGGCCTATGTCCAGCAGTGAATGTCTTATTACGTGTGGGCTAAATTTGAAGGAGAAATTACGAAACTGGGGGTGGGGACGGCCGTGGGCAAACCTGTTTAATTATTACGTTAGATATTATTGGGCCACCTTTATATGACTTTCTAGGTTTCTATTTTAGTCTAGCTCCCAATTAACATTAATGGACTAAAATATGTACAAAAGTATGTTTAAACGAACAGGACGCAATGAAATCAGAAATAGTAATTCAGAGAGAGGAGGGAGATGAGGAAATTCGTAGACAAGTTAAATTTACCGCCATAGCCTACTAGATTAGGAAGTTGAAATAGCAGTGGACGGGGCACATAGTTCGTACCTAGAATGGACGATCGATGGGGCCGTATAGTTCTCAAATGGAGACCACGTTCCGGCAAACGCCGCGTATCAGGTTAATCGACAATGTGGACTGATAATCATCTAATTAAATCTGTTGAAAGCAAGTTGCTCGCTTGATGTCTAGGGCTGAAATGGTCATGATACAGATAACTGTTTCGAAATATTAGATTCTCTGCAGTATGATTCTTTTTGACTGCCTCGGTGGCTCAGTGGTTTGTGACCCTGACTTCTGGGCCAAAGAGGCGTGGGTTCGATCCCCATCCAAGGCAAACATTTGTGTGATGAACATAGGTGTTTGCTCTGTGTCTGGGTGTTATTTAGGTACTATCTACGAGTATATAAGTATGTATTTAAAATATGTATATGTAGTATATCAGTCTCTGGCAGCCATATCACAAGCTATGCTTAGTTTGGGGTCAGAGACCGTGTGTAAGATGTCCCCTAATAATATTTATTTATTTTATATTTTTAAGGGTTCCGTACAGTCTGTCTGTCTGTCACCAGGCTGTCTCTCGTAAGCCGTACCTAATAGCTAGAACGGTAAAATATTCACAGATGACGTATTTCTGTTGCCGCTATAACAAAATTTACTAAAAACTAAAAAAAAAAATTTTCAGGCGTCTTCCATACAACAAACCTGATTTTTTGCCGTTTTTCGCTCGATATTAATAACGGTGACAGGTAGATGCTTAAAATATTCACAGAAGATTTAGTTAAATATTTACTTCAAAACTAAATAATAAAATTAAAAAAAAAAAAATATTGAAGGGGGGAACAAGAAACTTGTTTTTTTCTCGATTTTAATAACGGCAAAAGGAAGATGCTTGGTATATTCACAGAATATTAAGGTATTTATACTCCCTAAGGTATTTGAACCTTTTGGGGTCGAAACTTTAGGACCGTGGGGACCGGGAGCAAAAAAAATATACAAAGATCTTTCATTACGCCTGGTCGACGCAACACGTGACCAAAATGCTGGCCTCTATTTTGCCCAAAGGATCAGTATTGCTATCCAACGGGGTAATGGGGCCAGCATTTTGGGAACTGTGCCCGCTGGTAGTGGGCTTTTAGATTAGGGTTTTCATCGACATCTATATATACTTAATTTTTTTTTATTTTTTTAGCTCAAGTGTTTGATTTTTATTTTTTAATTTGTTTAGGTTTGTACATATAGCATAGTAGTTGTAATATATAGTTAAGTTTATGAAATGTTTTATAAGTTTTGCCTGAAATAAATGAATGTCAATTATTAAAAGAATAACAAACTCTCTTGAAAAATAAATGATTAAATTAAAATAACACATATTAAGGGGGCTTCCATACGGAACGGAACCCTTCGAGCGCGAGTCCGACTCGCACTTGGCCGATTATTTATTTTACGCTTGCTCATTACTTCATTTCTGCTTCTATAGACTCATACAAGTCGTTGGATGTAAAGATAGCTACAAGCTACGCAATATCCAATCATTAAAGGTCACAAAGAAAGTCATAAATCTGCGCGTTGGTTAAATATTGCGCAGCTTGTAGCTAACTTTACATCAGTGACTTGTATGATTCGGCCTGTGGGTACTTATTGACTATGATTTTAAAGTCATTACCAAGCACCTATAATAAATATTTGTATAACAACATGCCAAATATTTTGTGCGGCAACAATGAAAGTCCTGGCAATAAGTACCTCCTGAGTTATGAAGTCTACAAATCAGGTCGGCGCGGCTGTAGGGCTGCTGCCAAACTTCAGTCATTACTCAATACAGGGCCATCAGTCACTGTACTGACCTGGGGCCTTACTGTGTAAGCGCTCTGACGTTCGGTTTCGCTTTCCCTCCCGCTCGCTCTCGTGGCGTGAGTAACTGGCGCGAGCAGGAGAAAAAGCGAAGCCGAACGTCAGAGCGCTTATGCAGTAAGGCCCCAGCTGTACTGCTTGACTAAGTATTTATTTCCTTTTATCGGTTACGGCCGAGATGGATGTGCCTAAAAAAACATAATTCATAATTCATAAACATTTATTTGCGCATATGGGTACAAAAACAACAGGAAGGTAAAAAAAACCGGCCAAGTGCGAGTCGGACTCGCGCACCGAGGGTTCCGTACAAACCTGCAAGGTTTACAAAGTTCGTTCATTACGACAAAAAAAGTAATAAGTTTATATTTATTAAAAAATATATATTTTGTAATGTAACCAAAAATTTAAGGTTTTCGGAATTTTTCCTTTATGTGTGCTATAAAACGTTGCTTCATGCCAAATTTCAAGATTCTAGGTCGACTGGAAGTACCCTTTAGGTTTTGATTCCCTTGCGAGTACTTGCGAGTTTCAAAATTTGCGGCATAAACGGCTGTATCTTTTGATTGCGTTGGCTTAGAAGTTTGATTTTTTCACAGCTTCAAGGGACAGTAGACCTGAGTAATTGATATAAATTTCAGCTTCATACCTCCACGCGTTCCTGAGAAAAAGGGTCTTGACAGACGGACGGACGGACAGACGGACAACAAAGTGATCCTATAAGGGTTCCGTTTTTTCCTTTTGAGGTACGGAACCCTAAAAAGACAACAAAAAGAACGCCATACGACCTTTCGGTATGCAAAAATGAGATAAACAAGGTTGAAATGAATAAAAGTACAGATAATGGTAACTTTTGCAGTAAATGAAGTCATAACACGGAAATAAAACAAGTAATGATGTCTGAAATCACAAAAACCAACACAGCAAATACACATGAGTAACTACAATCATGTCAGAATAATAATTACCATTGTTACAAAAATATATATTACAACCTTCAAAAAGCAATAAAAAATGAGGATTGTGTTAAAAAACATCACACACACACAAACACACAAAACTCACGCACACTTACTCGTACCTAGCGTCTCCACATCTTGCCGACGACGACGCGACGTTCCTGCCCAATGCTACTTTAACTATGCTGCCTGGCTCTGATGTCTTTTATTTCAGTTACAATTTTATTTCAACTTATAAATAAAAATAATCCTCTCGCCTCACAAAGTGAACAAAATAATACAGTACACCCACTATAAGTTTATCCAATTTCTTTGTTCCTTGCACCTGATTATCCGGGCCGGATAAACAATGGGCCGCGTAATATTCCGCATTACAAATGATCCGCAAGACGTGGGCAGATTATTTCACTACCGGAAAACATTTTCGTGCGTGGCTAGTAAATTAGAAAGTGTTTACGTGGTTTACGTGCCCAAAAATAGAGGTATTATTACTTTTACGTGTTTTTCTGTGCCATTTTTCTTGCAGAATGATGCTACGCCGGACCCTGGAGATACAAACAAACAAGCAAATAACTCATTATTGTACACACAAAATAAAACTTACAATAAATACATCAGTGAGATTCTTAAGGTAGTGCAACACTAGGCGGCCTTATCGCTGGAAGTGATCTCTCCCAGGCAACCCATACATTCTTATGAATGGTTAGATTTTGAAGCGGTGTCTAATCTAAAATCAGTTTGATTTTGATGATTGCTGATGTGCGACATTTTTGCGTCCCGGATGCCTCAGTGCACAAGTCAAGATTTTTCGAATGTTGTGTGTTACCACACTTACCATTGATGACTTATGGAACTGAAACGTAGTGTTTTTCTCTGGGCTTTATAAATAAGCTCGATATAGCCCATCGTTCTATGGAGAAGGCTATGCTCGGAGTGTCTCTGCGAGATAGCTACAAAGGTTACCGATATAGCCCAGTGAAATAGCAAGTTGAAATGGCAGTGAGCAGGACACATAGTTCAAAGATCGCCAATGGTATCGTCAAGTACTGAAGTGAAGATCACGCGTCCCGGAAAGCGCAGCGTAGGACGTCCACCGAGGTGGACTGACTATATAATTAAAACTGGACGCGCTGGATGCAATCACGTCGTCCTCCACATTGCCATCTCAAAAACCATCGAGGCAATTGGAGCAGTTGTGCCAACGGTCCAGAGCCACGTTAGAGCTGGGCTGGCTTGGTTTGACGCTTGAGAGAAATGTAGGTAGTTTTTTTTCGCAAGAATGGCATGACCGACCAACCGTGTACAGAATTCGCGAACATTTCGCACGGATCGATGTAGCATATTTCACATTATTGTTGATTTATCAAAAATGGTTGAGCCGATTTCGATAAAATTAAAATGGAACCAACTTTGAGATATACCCTTTCCAATAAAAAAAGAGTTATTGAAATCGGACCGCGGGTTACACATTAAAAAAAAACGAACATACGCGTCGAATTGAGTACCTCCTCCGTTTCGTCGGTCAAAAACACCCCATGCGGTAAGTCAGTGAAGGCTTTTTCGCCCCCACGCCGGAGAAGAATACTAACCAATGAGTCTTTTCCAAACGCGAAATTCCTAGCCTCTCCACAAATTCCTATAACATTCCACCTAAGCCTATTGCAGGATTGTCTGAATAGTTTCGCGAGTGGTCAGCTGTCACGGTGTCACGTCACGGCGTGACGCGGGTCAAGCGCCGTGACAACGTGACAGCTCGTCTCACGTGCGCGACAAGAATGGCCTGCGTGACAAATGCTGAAGTAATGTTGCGTGATATTTAATGGGTATATTTAGTTGAGGTATTTGTGTTGCCGGAAAAATGAACGTCGCACCCTAGTATTACGTTTTGTGACATCGTTACTAAAATTATTTGCTGTAGTGTAGTTTGTTAAGCCGTGATGGTCCAGTGGAAATGACACCCGCCTTACAATCGTGAGGTCGTGGGTTCAAATCCTGGCCCCGTACCAATGATTTCTTTAAACATTATTTACGGAATTTCACATAACTGGCTTTTCGGTGAAAGAAAACATCGTGAGGCAACCTGCATACGTCCGTAGAAGAAATTCGATGGCGAATGTGAATCCACCAAACCTTACTGGACTAGCGTTGTGGATATGGCCCAATCACCCTTCGTAGGCCTACGTCCTGCAGTAGACTATTAAAATGCTGGCACAGTACAGTGTAGTTAGATTGTTTATTTACCTGTATAGGATAAAACAGAATCGTTGTTCGTACGTGTATCAGTGCGTTTGCTTAGTAGTGCGATGTATTTTCCATGAATGGAAATCTTCTTTCACTTGTTAAATAAGTCCATAATCACCGGGTTTTTCGCTCTAATTTCAGAGTTTAATAGATCGATTTCAAAGTTTATAATTAGGTATACGTATAAATATCCATTTGTTTTAAGCCGGTGCGGGTTGCTAATAGGTACTAAGCCGGTGCGGGTTGCTAGTAGGTACGAGTACAGTTCCAGAAGTCTATGACGGTTTGCTTTTGGCGTCTTTTTATGCTACACACGTAGGTATAGACGTGATGATTTTCGACCGGGGTAAAATTGAACTCTTATATAAAATATCTAGATTTTAATGTAAATAAATTCAGTTTTCCTGAAGTGCAGGCCATCATCTTGAATCATTAATTATCTTAATATCATCGATGATGTTTGTTGTCTATGTAAAAATAGTTTGCACGAATCGATGTGACATCCATATACATTAGTGATAAAAAAAAACGGCTCAGCCGATTTCGATGAAGTTTAAATGGGACCACCTGGAAATTATACAGTTCAAAGTAAAAAAAAAAATCTTAAATCGGTTTACAATTGGCGAAAATATCGATGACCATACACAGAAAAAAAAAAATACAAACGAACATATAGTACCTCCTCCTTTTTGGTAGTCGGTACAAATATAGCTACTATTAATGCACGTGCAATGCCAAAACTCCAAGCATCTGACTAATTTCCCATCAAGTTTCACCCAAAAACAACCATCACTTACATTTACGACACTCCCTCAAAGCCAGTAACTGATTATACCATTTTACAACAGATTTCTCACTAATACCAGGCAGGCGTGTAACAAATTCTTCTACGAGGAAGATTAGTTCCCCGCCGGGATTTGAACCCGCTTGTTACGGGCGCTTATTAACAGAACGAGTAGGCACTTAATCCCTGGAGGGAGCGAGCTAAGCTACTTAATTAGAGCCATTGCATTAATACACTAAACCACTACCGGAAATTCTTAACCTACGTTTACTCTAACGTATCAAATATGCATAAAAAGTACATGTGAGGCATAAGCACAAAAGTAATCTAAGCCTCACAGAAGAGAGAGTTCTGCTGTTCTGTGCTAAGCCCTAATTCCCCATTGACATAATTACTTTGTCAAGTATTATTGACGATTATGTATTGTACAAGGTGGACGGATGACCTCATTAAGACCGCAGGCAGGATCGCGCTGGATGAAAGCCGCCAACAACCGGTCTTATTGGAGATCCGTAGGAGAGAGCTATGTCCACAAGTGGACGTCCTATGGCTGATGGATGATGTATTTTATGTCAATTTGGTCTTCAAGGGTCTGTGGACGATTCAATTGCTTTATATGTAGTAGTAGTTTAAGTAAATAGTCTTAGCCTAAGTAAGTAGTAAGTATTGTATTTTATTGTGCTTAATTAAGGCACTTGCCTATTATAATGTATGTGAAATATTGAAAAGAAGTTTAGATTTACCACCTACGTGCAAGTTAGAAAGAGTCGCGGTTAGTTATCTCTTTGGATATGTCACACATACACACCCACCCACCCACTAACACACACATCATCACTGTAGTTCCGGAGATTCTAAATTGTATGATTGTGTTTATGATAGTAGGTTTATAATTTTAACACTAAAACCAATTCAGTTTAATATCATTTTCTTTTCATTTTCATTTAAAGCAAAGCAATGTCTTAATCGAGTACCTGCACCTGTACCACCTACACCAGCCTTTTTTAATAGTCCACTGCAGGACGTAGGCCTACCCGCGAAGGGTGATTGGGCCATATCCACCACGCTGGCCCAGTGCGGGTTGGTGGATTCACATACGCCATCGAATTTCTTCTACGGACGTATGCAGTTTGCCTCACGATGTTTTCCTTCACCGAAAAGCCAGTGGTGTTAAATTCCGTACATAAATTCCAAAGAACTCATTGGTACGGGACCGGGATTGAACCCACGACCTCACGATTGTAAGGCGGGGGTCACTACCACTAGACCACCACGGCTCAACGGCTTAATCGAGTATGTATATTATAATATTATTGAATTATAATTCTATTTAGTAACATGCTTAGTCTTTGTGATACCTACTATGTTTTGTTTTAATGTTTCTAAAATTCACTTTTCAATTTTTTTTTGTCAATTATCCATAGTTCGAGGGATGACATGGTATGATAAGTCTAATAACGCGCCAATTCAGTTCATGGATATTAAATTGGAATGGGCCACCAAGAGACCGGTTTAGCCGAGTTTGGGGCCCGCTGTTAATCCAACTGGCTCATTTACAATCTAGCGATAATTTTGTTTCGCGAACAATAATTTGTACTTTCCTTACTCTGTTAATAAATAACTTTCTTTCATGTGCGAGATTTTCATGTCAAAAACTTAGTATTCAAATACTTAATCTTCGATAAATTATTGATATTTTTTAAGAAAGTAAGTAAATCTTTAGAAACACTTTTCTTAGTTGTAGTTTGAAGATCGTGGATGTATAATATCAGGTCTCATAACTTTGAAAAGACCGAGAACTCAAAAGGAAATTTGTTAGTATTTTTTAGTAACGCTTATTTGTTAGTAACGCCCTGGGTCTGTCTTCCCGCTAAAGTAGGTGGTCGACGTAGGTGTCTTCAAATCTCGAGTAAATAGGTATCTTCTAGGTAAGCGTGCTACACCCTAGACCGCATATCTGCTCAAGATCAGGCAGTATGTAGTCAAACGCAAACCTATACGGAATTAAAAAAAAATAGTACAGATAGGCCATATCAAATCATAGTATCTTAGACATTAGCTGCAAACTACTTACACAAAACTCTACTCCTCACCCGCGCTGCCATTTGAATTTGAAATAACGCAATGACTTGCCTCGTGGTCACAGACGGCATTAAGTCATCTGTAAAAATTTCAGCTGCCTAGCTATCACGGTTCATGAGATACAGCCCGGTGACAGACAGACAGACGAACAACAAAGTCTTAGTAATAGGGTCCCGTTTCCCAGGTACCCTTTGAGTACGGGACCCGACAAAAGATAGCTACGAAGCATTAATTATGACTACATATCCTATTTTTCCGTCGTATAGAAATGCGCCATGTAAATACCTATATTTATTATCCCAGGCATATTATTATTATTTCAGCCATAGTAACACCATAAAAAGAGAGGCTAATGGATGGATGGAACACCAGAAGAAAGCGAAGACACATCTTTAGATTAGTGATTATAATTAGCACATCGAAGTCAATGGTTGGCACCTACGTCACTTGGGCAAAAACAACAGAAATATTTATAGGTATTTCCAACCGTTCATACTGTAACTGTACGCACTGTATTATGCGTCGGCAACGTGTCAAGTACGTACGTGACCCACAGTGTAGCCAACATCCAGGCAATAAAGTACACTGTTTAGCGACGCACGTGGCCGTCGAGGCAGCGCGTAATATCTCTTATTTATCCTGTGGCAATATACAAATGTCTGCCGCAAAGACGTGCTGACGAAATTGTGCTCATATTTTGTGATAAGGTCTACCTGTCTGCCTTCACCTCTGCATATGTTTTTTGTGTATTTTAATCTTCGAGAATATCCTTACATAGTATACAATAAAGTCGCTATTTTCGTTTGTTTGTGTGTTTGTTTGTTTGTTTGTTTGTCTGTATGCTTAAATCTTTAAAACTACGCAACGGATTTTGATGCGGTTTTTTTAATGGATAGAGTGATTCAAGAGGAAGGTTTATATGTATAAAAATTCCCGAAATTCCCACGGGAACGGGCACAACGCGGGTAAAACCGCGGGGCGCTGCTAGTATATCTATAAAGTCACAATCGTGTAAAAATGTGGGAAGGCTTTTTAGTTAGTCGTGTTATAGTTCGGCCGTTCAGAGAATGCGTTCCTGACACGTCATCTTGAAAAAATGTTTTTGACCGATATCTCGGAAACTATGTACTTAAGGGCAAAAAACAGATCATTATTGTAGAAAATAAAATATCGCAAAAACGGTAAGTTTTACAAAAAAGTTTAATGGCAACAAAAGATGCGAAATTTTATTTTCTACAATAATGATCTTAATGTTTTTTGCCCCTAAGTACATAGTTTCCGAGATATCGGCCAAAAACATTTTTTCAAGATGACGTGTCAGGAACGCATTCTCTGAACGGCCGAACTATAGCCGTGTTAGCTGCGCTTATTAAAGTAACCACTAAATATGGTTGAAACTATAGTAGATAGAACACTATACACTGATACACTCACACACTCAGTTACACTACACACTTCCATTCACATCTATAACAAAAACTTATTAGTAATTTCAAAATTTTAAATTGGCATTGTATTTTAGTACTATTTTTCTTCGATTGTATAATTATTTTAGTTCCTACTGTTATCCGGCGGAGGGCATTGCTATTCCAAAACACAGGTTAGTTCCTAGCTTGGATGGCAATGTTTCTCAACTTGCTAAATTACCTACTGTGTTCATGACTAGTGTTAATATTATTGATAAGAAACGTTTGTTAAAGCCAATAAATTTCATTTTCATTTTCATTTTCACTAGAAACTGTATTGTTAGATGCAGTCTGCCTTTAAAATATCGCTTAAGTGACCCCTATGTTATATTTTAACTAAAATAAGTGATTTCTTATGATCTGTGTACTATATAAGCAAATTGGATCGAAATGGTATAATATTCCATATCGCGAGATCTGTACAAAAACACAAAAATTGAATCATCAATCAAATCAATACTTCGACAGTAAATATGTAAATATTGGCGGGCGACGCAACAAAAGCCTCCCTTCAAACGCTTCCATTGATAAAATATTATTGTGAAGTTTCAAAATCGTGAACTCGCTTGACAACGCAGTACAGATCATGCAGTAAGATAGCATGGAATTTGGCGTTTTCCCCCTGCTATCTACGAGTAACTATTTAATGAGTAACAACTGTGTCCACCTACAGCGGGTATATGCTCCCTCTCTTTACGCCATTAAGTAAGTAGGTACTTAAGCTAATCTAGGACGGATGGCTAGCCCTGGCTCCTGAAGCCCTCTGACATACAACCTCATAATCGTAGCTGTTATGTTAATACAACCGGGACCTAGAATTTAACGTGTCATCTTCGTCATATTATTAAAATCGAGTCTATTTGCTACCAACACCAACACAATACACTATAATAATAAATATTACATCAAACTGTTTTTTAACCGACTAAACAAGGGAGCAGGTTCTCAAATTGGCGCATTTTTTTATGTATGACCACGCACAACTTTGTTAGTAGTCTGGTTTCAATTATTCTTTTTTTTTGGTAGATATGCTTCAGAGGTGGTCCTATGTAAAGTTTATTAACCCGTCAAATGTCTTACGTACACAGCTATGTACGTAAGGAAAAATGGCACGACGTGCCTTACGTACACAGCTATGTACGTAAGATTTCTCCATTTTATTTTTCGTCTATGCATCTATCCACAGACTAATTCTCTTCACTCGTGGCTATATTCATGCATTACAATTCGAATGAACGCAACTTTAGCATCTGTCCAGAGACAATAATTTAAAAAAAATAATAAACCAAGATTTTTCGCTGACGCCCTTTTATTCCGCCATTTTGACACGGTGAAGTGTAGTTGTAAGTTCAAAGAAAATCAAGAAAAATGAACCAAAACAAGCGTAGGTAAGTAAAAAAGCTATCAAATTACTAAATAATGTGTAAGGAATCTATTTATGATAATAGTTTTTTGATTAATTGCAAGTTTATATGCAAAAAACCATTTCAACTTTCGTGGAGCCGTTTTCGTTTCTATGCGTCATGCATGTTTGGTTATGATTTTGTATATTTTTGTTGTAAATTGGTTGATTACTGCATGTAAGTTTGTAAATAATATATCTGTGAATATGTACTGCTAAATATATTTTCATTTTAGTGTGAAAATATTGGATAGAAATCATTTTTTTCCAAAAACAAGTGACTCGCCATTGTTTTCATTGCAGAAGTACCGATAGCATCAAAATTCATTGCCGTAATAGATTACGTGATTACGATTTTGTTTTTGTTTGAAAGGTGAATTATTCGGGAGTGTTGTTAGCTATGTTTGATGAAAAATTTTAAATGAAATTTTAAATTTATAATTAATTTTTTTTTAAAAATTTTTTTTAATTCATCAATGTTTTTGTTATTAGTTTGAAAGGTGAATTATTCGGGAGTGTTGTTAGCTATGTTTGATGAAAAATTTTAAATGAAATTTTAAATTTATAATTTAATTTTTTTTAAATTTTTTTTTAATTCATCAATATGGGTATCAAATGAAAGGGCTTGATAAGTAGAATACGATACACTAAGATAAGCATTTGTGTTCTAATTTTCCTTTTTTATTTTAGACTCGCAAGACTGCGCGCTTCGAGCGCGGACATAAGGTCGCAGTCGGTGACGCCGACCGGCTCCCGCTCAAGCACTCCGCAGCCCTCATCATCTCGGCGTGCTTTGATCACGCAGTTGATCAATGCCGCCGAGGAACGGGACATCGAAATGCCGCCGGAAGTGCAGCACCGCACCCCCAAGCAGTGAGCATTTTGTATATTTTATTACATTTTGAATATTACAAGTCATTACAAACTAAAGTACATGAGTTTACGGGACATTTTTACACATTATTTTTTTGTTTGTTTAGAATACGCGCCATGGTCGTAGATAACACGCCTGGTGGTACTCTGGGCGTTACCGGCGAGACTGTGACGCTGCAGAGTACCCCAGGCGGCCACATAAGGAGAGCCGTTGATACCGGGCCGTTGTCGTCACTTGCGTAAGTTTTTTTGCAATTTATTTTTCCATCTTTTTTTACTCGTACCTCGGATAAAAATAATAATGTTACATTTGCTCTCTTACAGAACCAGCGTCGAAGAGCGCGTAGAGGCGCTCGATGTGAGTGACGACGACGACGACGAGGTGGACGACGCGGAGGCGCGGCAGATATTGCGGTGGGTGCAGCAGGGTCCGGTATTCTTGACACCCAAGCCGCTTTCTTGTAGCTCGACTGCTACCGGAAACGTAGGCGATGCTTCGGGCAATAACAGTTCCCTATCTCAGGGAACTGTTATTCAGCCAGGGAGCGTTGCAGATGTTTCTGTAGCAGATGCCGGTGTTTTCCCTTCGACCTCGGGAGTAGGAAAAACACCAAGGTCCCGAGTTATAAGGAAGACTCACGAGGGCAGCGATTTTGATAGTGACTTCGACGACGAGTTCGACGTAGACATTATCTCAAACGCTGTCGCTGGAATGGGAAAAGAGATTCCAGATAACGATGAGTTAGACGAACGTGTGCAAAATATTGTAGCTTCTGTAGAGAGTGCGATGGATGAAGAAGCTGGTCGCTTGCCGGGTGTATCCGATAGTTACACGTGGGAAGAAAACTTTGAGTCGTTCCGCGGTGTTCCCGAAGTTTTTTCGGGTCCTACTGCAGGACCACTCAAAGATTACGATTCGCCCTATGATGCCTTTATTGATATCTGGGATAGAGACATCATGGAGCGAATTGCCCAGGAAACTAACAGGTACGCTCAGCAAACAATCAGTGGTCTGAGACTCGAAGAGGGATTGAAGCCATCCTCTCGTCTTCATCGGTGGACTGACACTGATGCCGACGAGCTGATGGTTCTTTTCGCGATATATATGTTCATGGGTATCGATCAGCGTACATCACAAAATGAATATTGGGAATCGGAAAATGTTCTTGAAATGCCTAGATTCAAGAACATTATGACGTTCAATCGCTATGTTTTGCTTAGCAAGTTTCTGCACTTTGTGGACAATTCTGATGCGAGTCGGGATTATCTACAATGTGAAGGGATTGAGCTATCACCGAAATTAGCAAAATTGGCACCCGTGATTTCACATCTCAACAAAAAATTTGCCTCCCTTTACAATTTGCATAGAGAAATTTCGATTGATGAGTCCTTGACCTTATTCAAAGGCCGCTTGTCCTGGGTTCAGGCAATAAGGTCAAAGGCTGCGCGGTTTGGAATTAAATCGTACGAGCTCTGTGAATCACATACGGGGTACCTATACAAGTTTCAAATTTACGCTGGAAAAGGTTCTTCTTCGGACGGTGTTGACGTCCCACCTGCTATTGACTTGGCTGGCAAGAGTACACAGGTTGTACTCGAGTTATTGAGAGGACTCGAAAATCGGGGGCACTCCGTTACGATGGATAATTTTTACAATTGTCCAGCGTTGGCGCGGTACCTCAAGAGTTTGGGTTACGATTGCTTGGGAACTTTGCGCACGAATCGTAGGAACGTGCCTAGTGAAATCGCGAAGGTACCGAAAAATGTGCCGAAGGGGTCCATCATCGCGCGCCATTCTGGTGATGTTTCCATCGTAACATGGAAAGATTCCAAACTGGTCACGATGATCTCCACCTACCACAATGCCGATACCTACGTCGGATCGAAGGCAGGTAAAACGTTAGTGAAGCCTATTAGCGTGAGGGACTACAACAATACTATGGGAGGGGTTGATCTGAAAGATCAAAAACTGTCAATGTATTTGTTGGAGCGCAAGAGATGTGTGAAATGGTATGTCAAGATGTTCAAGAGGTTGCTGAACGTGAGCATACACAATGCTTTCGTTATGTACGTCGCTTCTTTGAAACGACGTGACATGCCAGCTGTGACGCATCGTGATTTTCGCAAAAAGCTAGCAAACACTTTGTGGGAGCGACACCGCTCCGCTCCTGTGGAGATTTGCGAGCCTGATGGGAAAATCATGAGGTTGAGGCGGGATGTCGCGCACGTGCCACAGGTTCTGACGAAACAAGGTAACCGAAAACGTTGTGTTGTTCACCAACGGCTGTCAGAAACCAAATTGGTTCATACCAAGTGCATGACCTGTGGCGTATTTCTGTGCTTTGGTGCCGGAGACGCCATTCCGTCCGACAGCTGTTGGGCGCAATGGCATTCTTTGGTTGAACTCAAAGGACACGAAGTTCGTGGGCGGAAAAGGAAACGTGACTAGGTATTTACCAATTTGTGAGAGAACGATGTGTGTGATTGCGAGATTTGAATGCCTTATGATCTGTGATGCATATTTCTCAAGTAATTTCTTTCAATAGCCAGGACAATTGCTATCCTTTATTCAATTGTAAATACCGGATTTTACTTTTGGATTAGTAGTCAGTAGCAGGCATTTTTCATCTAGGCGGAGGGTTAGGGAGGTTGCAAGTAAGTTTGTAAGTATCACGTGAATATTCATCTTGATATGAACCTTCAAATCCATGAACATTATATATATGCCTTTTTCTTTTCGTTTCTTTTCCATCTGCACTCTGTGTCCCGGGCAAAATAGAAGTTATAATTTTTCGCCCAGGTGTGGCTAGTTCATCTAGATAAGTAGGTTAGGTTAGGTTAGTTTGTCGGTGGTCGGCTGACGGAATAACGTTGACTATGTACATTTTTACTGTGCAGACAGTTGAATTTATTTGTGTACTAGCCGATATATAATTAGTAATAATAACATTGACGATGTACGTTTTTGTTTATATCATTTACTTTGCAGACAGTTGAATTTATTTGTGTACTAGCCGACCAGCCGATATATAATTAGTAATAATAACATTGACGATGTACGTTTTTGTTTATATCATTTACTGTTTAGACAGTTGAATTTTTTTGTGTACTAGCCGATATATAATTAGTAATAATAAGTAGGAATAACATTTTTGTTTTTGTACGTTTTTGTTTATATCATTTACTTTGCAGACAGTTGAATTTATTTGTGTACTAGCCGATATATAATTAGTAATAATAAGTAGGAATAACATTTTTGTTTTTGTACGTTTTTGTTTATATCATTTACTGTTTAGACAGTTGAATTTATTTGTGTACTAGCCGATATATAATTAGTAATAATAAGTAGGAATAACATTGACGATGTACGTTTTTGTTTATATCATTTACTTTGCAGACAGTTGAATTTATTTGTGTACTAGCCGATACATAATTAGTAATAATAACATTGACGATGTACGTTTTTATTTATATCATTTACTGTTTAGGCAGTTGAATTTATTTGTGTACTAGTCTTAAGTTTTTTTCCTGTGCCCACCACTGTTTTACATAAAAAATATACAAAAAATATATAAAAAATATGTTTATTTTATTTTGTACCCTCATAGTAGGTACCCTAGGTAGGTAGGTGTTCCTAACAAAAGTTCCTAATCGGGTGATCGATATTGGCCGAAGTTGGTAAGTATGAAAGAATCTAGGGGTAACTAAGTAACTAATCTAGGAGTAACTAAGTAACTAATCTAGGAGTAACTAAGTACTCGTAAATATCACACAAAATTCAAAATTATCACAGTTTCTCTACTTCCTACTAATATGTATTATAAATGCTAAAGTTTGTAAGAACGTTTGGATGTATAAATGTTTGTTACTCTTTTACGCTCAAACGGCTAGACGGACTTTGATGAAATTTGGTATGGAGATAGCTTAGACCCTGGATCAATACATAGGCTACTTTTTATACCGGGTAAACGCGTGTAACACCGCAAGGGCGTAGCTAGTAATGAATATTTCAAGGTATTTTTTACACCTATAATATGTATATATAGTATTATATAATATATATATAACTATAATATAGCCTATGTTCACCGGGGACAGTGTAGATTCCCAACAGTGAAAGAATTTTTCAAATCGTTTCATAAATGACGGAGATACGGCATACGGCATATTTGGCTACGGCAAAACGGCTGGGCCGTAATCGCCGTAATAAGATTTTTCATCGAAAATCATATAACCGAAAATCAAAGATTACCTCATAAACGCCAAAATTCATGATAATTATCTGTATAGTTCATTTTATGTGTATATAAATAAATCTTTGATTTTTGTCTGAGAAATAAATGTATAAAAATTGTTGTTGAGCAATTGCGTTGCGAACGGTACTTCGTTCAGTCTTGTTTCCGCGGCGAAAAAACATGGCCGCACCATTTTTTTGCGTCGTAGTGTTATTGTGTTTTTTAGTGATTATATCGTGTTTCCGAGTAAACAAAAGCGTGAATTGTGTAGTAAAAAGGTGCAGGTATATATCCTGAGTGAGTGAATTGTGTAAAAATTAGTTATAACAGTGTGAGAACAAAATGTTTGTGGGGAGCCGGCGAAAAAAATCAAAACAAGATTTTCATCATCATATTTTTTATTATCAAGTAAGTCTAATAAATACTAAGATTACATTAAAACATTCTGCGTTTCAGTAGCTTTCTAGTAGTATATAACTCTTTCTAAATAAAACTAGTTACAATATCGAAATAAGCAATTTTGTCAAGCGCCTTGTCAAATTTTGATTTTTCGAAAATAACCTTGACATTACCAGCGACCTTCAAGTCGAGCGGGGGGCACCAGACGGGTTAAAATCGGCTGTGCCGTTTTTGATAATAAACCAACAATAGTGTGAAAATTACTATATCGATCCGTGCGAAAGCCTTGGTTGCCTGGAAGAAATCGCTTTAAGCGATAAGGCCGCCAATTAGAAACCTATTGTTTTGTTTTTGTCCTTATAATCTGTTTTTACGTAATGTGGTTATCTAATGAAATTGTTGTTTGTTTGAAATATTCGAATTCTGTATATGGTTGAAATGAAAAATGTATTCCACGAAAATAGAGTATATATACATGGTGTTATAGATTAATTAGTTCCTTCTATTTGCCATTTGCTAGCATGTGTGTGTTGTATTTGCGATAGTGGCGCCTTTTTTACCAGTTAACGTTGCACTTACTTGTGTCGAGTTAACTTACTGTTGATATCTGGACCACTGTGTCAATTTGTCTGTCGCAGAGGGGAGTAACGAGGGAAACTCAAAGAAATAATAAAGTCTCATCTTTCCCGAACTTTCCTTTTGTGAATTGACAGAAATCATTGGTGTTTCACCGACGATGATCAAAGGAGATTAATGTGTTGGTTTACCTACTGGTTTACTTATTGACATTGTTTCCTTTTCCATTATATGAAATTCATGGCATAGTAGGTACTCGTACCTACGTATGTCTAAACGAACAAACACTACTAAGTCCATCGAATCAAAACATTTTTAGGGTTCCGTACTCAAAGGGTAAAAACGGGACCCTATTACTAAGACTCCGCTGTCCGTCTGTTTGTCTGTCTCCAGGCTGTATCTCATGAACCGTTATAGCTAGAAAGCTGAAATTTTTACAGATGATGTATTTCTGTTGCCGCTATAACAACAAATAGAAACTAAAAATAGAATAAAAACCTGTTTTTTTTAGCCGTTTTTCGCTCGATCTTAAAAATGGTAACAGGTGGTTGCTTGAAATATTTACAGAATATTTAGCTGCATGCCTACTTTAATAATAAATAATTAAATTAAAATAAAATAAATATTTAAGGGGGGGCTCCCTTCGTGCGCGAGTCCGACTCGTACTTGGCAAATTATATAAATGTATTTTTAATCCATATTAGTTAAGTAGGGCCCAAAATGGAGTAGACCGGTGGTGGATGTGTCTAGGCAGATCGATATATATTATTTTTATTCTATTTTTAGTTAGTATGTTATCCCATTGCAAAATTACCATTTTTTTGTTTCATGAGGATTAAAAACACAATGCTACCGTGCTCACGATTGTGTTTTGTTTGTTAAGAGTTAAGCAAATACCTATGGAATTCATGTGGTCTGTGGTGGATTCACAGATCACGCTGCTCACTGAAGGTCCACTTTGGTGAAATCTGGGCGTAGACTGGGTATTCAATAGCCCTGGCCTAAAGTAGAGCCTACTAAAACGAGGCCTCTGGGCTCGCGGGTGGTTAAAGATGGGGCTCTATATAGCCACCCACTCAAATGGACCCTGGGAGGACGATAACGCTGAGTGGCTACGTTGTCGTATTATATTAGTTAGTCTATCGCATCGATGTTAATAGAAAGTGCTGGGAGCTTGCGTTACCTTGGAGATCCCGGAGCTCCCAATTCAGCCTAAAGTCAGGCCACCGAGGAGGGGTTTTTGTGGGTGCAATCCCACATATCCCGGTTTTGCCCCAAAGTAGCCCAAGATGTCTCCCTCGTAAGAAAAGGAAATCCGCTCCGATTCCGTGGAAACTAGACCATAGGGTAGGCGTTCATAACTCAGAAAGAGCGCAAAGTGCGCCTAAATAAGTTTCCACTTCAAAAACTATTTGCATTGAGCAATCACTAAAAGACTGTAACTATTTCCATAAAATACTTACAGAAAGTAAATAAAAGCGAGCCTCGAGACGTGACGCTTCACCAGAGGGAGCCATTCGATATCTTAGTTCGTCCTTTGTTTCGCCGTCGACGAAGTATTTCTCTTTGTGAAATCGTTGGAAGTAATCCTGTAATAAACTTTCTTTTGTAAAGTGCAAATGTTTCTGTGCACTGGCAAGAAAATAATTTAGCTTTTACAAGTCCTGGTTTATTTATGGCGATTATTTGATTGCGTATTTTGTCTCTCCTTTTCTTCAATTTATTGTAGTTAAATAAGTTCGCATAGGCATTGGTGTCAGAGTTTCTAAACCGCCTAGGCTTTAGCTATGCGAGACGAGCACGCGTGCTAGTACTCCGACCTTGAGAAAGATCGCCAAATGCGATCGAAACTATAGTAGCAGTTTCCTACTAAGATCAAACGTGAATAACACCTGTGTTTTACTTAATTAAAATGTGCGAAACTACATTAGTTTCCTTAGTGGAGTCATCACTCATTGTCGTCATCTTTATCAGGTGAAGTACGTCCACTGGTGGACACAGGCTGTCCCTATGGACTTCCAAGCACATCAAATATCTTAAATTATAAGAAACACAAGAAACACAGATTTAATACTATTGTGTGTATTTATGATGCGTGTAGCTCGAATAAATTAATTGAATTGAATTTTTCGATATTCTTGTAACAAAATGTGAAATAGAAACGTTTTGTGGGCACGGGAGGAATGTTCACAATTTACGGGGAGCGGGACACTGAGTGCTATTATTTGAGCGATATATAAAAGGGTCAGGGTAGAATTTAGTTGCGAAATACCGATGTTTACTTTTTTTTTAAATACAAGACTTATATAATCTAAAACTACATAAACTACTAATACATAAAAAGCAATTGGATCATCCACAGACCCTTGAAGGTCTAAAGATAATCCAAATGCTCCGATGTTTACTAACAATGAATTCAAACAATTCAATTTTCACTTTGAAACATGACGATCCTGATAACGCAGATCGTCAGTGTCGCTCTGCCTTATCACTGGATTTTAAACCGACTTCCAAAAATGAGGAGGTTCTATGTTCGTCTGTATGTTTTTTTTTCTCTGTATATTCATCGATAATTCAGCCCCAAATCTAAAAAAAAAAAATGTTAGTTCGAAAGGATATCATTATACTCCCGAGGGGGTCCCGTTTAAATTTTACAGAAATCGGCTGAGCTGTTTTTAAAAATCAACAATAATGTAAACAATTCGAGCGAAATATTCTAATTTCGTACACGATGGTAGGCAATTTTGCCATTTTTTGCGAAAAGTAATTATTTGATTATTTACGTTGCGCTCGCGGTTTTATTACAGTAGTTACTTAGGTAGGTACCACTTAGGTAGGTGGTTACCTATAAAATTACATATATTTTCTGAATTTCTTTGTAGTTTCAATAAAACTATTGATTGACGATTCGATTGTTTATACAGTCAGCAACTTATGGTCAGCCAGTGTCGCTTTTAGTTTTGATAGCCAGCCCCACAAGTCCTAGTTTAGGGCACACATCAAAGTTTAAACTTAAACTGCTTCCTAACTCTCCACGGATTACGTCGTCCAACGGCTGGCTTAGGTGTGCAGGTAGTAGTTTAGACATTCACAAGTAGGAATTAGGATAACAAGAGTTTGGGTTAATAATCGGCCAAGTGCGAGTCGACCTCGCGCACGAAGGGTTCCGTATTGTATTGGAGCCCCCATTAAATATTTATTTTATTTTAATAACTAGCTCCTCACCCCGGCTTTGCCCGGATATGATTTGCTAAAGAAGACAGATTTTATAAATATTGTGCCTTTATACCTTCCACGTTATGTAGGTGTGGGAGTTTTAGTCAAGGCCCCTCTACAGCCGCTGATTTTATTTATTATTTCTGTTTACCGCTTGCTTTTAACTATTTACTGTATACATCGACGTGTCCAAGTGTTCCTAATATGTGATCCTACGGAAATAAATATTTTTGACTTTGACTTTGACTTAGTAATGATCCTTAATTTTTTTTGAAAATATAATATAGACTGTCATACGGAGATAGTGTAGCTTTCCTATAGTAAAATAATTTTTCAAATCGGTTCAATAGTTTCGGAGCCTATTCAATGCAAACAGACAAACAATCAAAATTTTCCTCTTTATAATATTTGCATAGATGTATAGATTAACTATTGATTTTTTTACAGATGATGTATTGCTGTTGTCGCCATAACAATGAAAACTAAAAACAGAATAAAACAAATATTTAAGGGGCTGCCATATATCAAACCTGGATTTTTCAGGCGCGGCAAAAAGTAGACGCTTGAAAATATTTAGATAACTTTAAATTACTGATAAACGGATCCCTTCACGTGCGAGTCCAAATCGAACTTGGACATTTTAAGGTTCCGTACCCAAAGAGTAAAAACGGGACCCTATTACTAAGACTCCGCTGTCCGTCTGCCTGTCTGTCACCAGGCTGTATCTCATGAACGGTGATAGCTAGAACGTTGAAATTTTCACAGATGATGCATTTCTGTTGCCGCTATAACAACAAATGCTAATAACAGAAAAATATACATATTTAAGGCGGGCTCTCATACATCGAAACTGATTTTTTTGCCTTTTTTTGATCGAAAACAATAATGGTGACAGGTAGATGCTTGAAATATTCACAAAATATGTAAGTGTAATAATTATTAAATGAAAATAAAATAAATGCTCCCATACAGTACGGAACCCTTCGTGCGAGAGTTCGACTCATACTTGGCCGATTATTTTTTATTAGGTTATAAACTAAAGCAGAAGTGTCCAACAGCCTACAAAAAGCCTAAAGTCTACCTTTGATTTTAAATTGATTTTAAAGAAGGTTAGTCTTCTGGAGCTACCTAATCACACCAAATTATCACAGTAACCATTACGCAGAATGGGTAACCACATCACTAAATATGCAGAACGTTATCCTAGTTTGGTTGGTAAACGTGTTTACTATCTCCCGACCGCTATAACTTCGCGAGTGTCATCTAAACTAGCTCCCAGCAGCGAGTGGCCGCCAAATACTGCACAAAGTTGTACCTCAGCTGGATTAGGTTTAGGATGCTCGTATACGAACTGTGTTTATGATTTTGGAGCAGTGACTAACTTTTAGCACCGTAATGGTATCTATAAATACAGTATTCTTTATTATTATGTCCTACGGAACTAACAGCGCACTAAAATTACGGGATAAAGGTACCTCATCATCCCGACGTTCCGACCGAGTTGTATCAATCACGGGTAGACTGGAATGTGAAAAAGCGGGTACCGCCAATTCAACTTGAACTTGAAAAATTGTCACTCCGACACACAACAGTGACGGTATCTAATAATGTCTTACTACCTACACCTACGCGATTTACATTTGATGATAACAGAGCCCTTGGTCCAGGTTTTGCGTAGTTTACTTAAACTTTCGCGTTCGCGTGTGGATCAATACATTTTTGTTAGTTCTTCCTCGTTTCCGCCAGGGGCGCTGTACATAAATGTATGGAGCCATACGGAAACAGCTGTAGTTTCAATTTACGTGTAAACCTGGACTAACCCCTCAGGATTCCATGACGCCGATAACTTAAATCTATCATTGTATCCAATCGTAATTTTAGTGCGCGATTAGTCCCGTAGTATAATAATGTGTTCAAATCGCGAAAGTTTAAAACAACATAATTGTACACTATTCTGTCTTCATACAAACGGTTGGAACGCCAAATATACCCACGCGCCGAGTTCGATATACAGTACGCACTCGGTACACCAATAGTCGCAGATGCACCGTAGTGACGAACGAACGTACTGTACTGTATCAGTCTTTTTTTAATAGTCCACAGCAGGACGTAGGCCTACCCACGGAGGGTGATGAGGTGATGAACGAACGTGTGGGTTTGTAAATCAGTAAGCGTGTGTTAGATCAGGGTTAAAAGAAGCGGTTACTTTATCTATTTTCTACCAAAATATTACTGTTAGGATGGAAATCTTACTTTAAACTAATGCAGCAACCCTGATTCTAATATAATAACAAAGAAACTCTTCAATCTGATCCTAAAATGTTCGTGAGGGTACTTGTCTAATGTTCAGGATTCTAAATTAGTAAAGGAAACAAGTAAGTATACTTTTTTTTATTATTCATATACTTCATGGGTCCCTCGAGGGTACCACCATGTATTGCAATAATTATGCCACGTTCGCAAGGCCCTAGACGTTTTGAGAAGAAGTGGCAAGAAACTCAAGACGCCATCAGTATAATCTTTTGATCAGTCACCTTCATTTAGATATTACACACAGTACTTAACTTTAGCAACATGGCGACGTCCATTCGACTTGGCTTCGAATATAAAAGTACCGACACTCAGCATAACTAGCTAAGCAAGACTCCAACGATATTATCAGAATACCGGGAGAACACTAAGAGCTACTAAGAGATATTAAGAGATATTAGGACACGAAGCCGCGCCAACAGACTGTTTTATACTCATTTCACAAGCTCCCACCATGCCTTACCACCACTGCTCGATGTAAACATTGCCAACAACCAATAGGGAACGAGCAAGATGGCGGGCACGGTGGTAGCCTCCATTTTACACAATTGTTAAACATAAAATCATCTTAAACTGTATTTCATACTTATTAGAATTATTAGAACAATTATTGATACGTTTCAAGTCATCTATAACATTATGAAATCACAGTATTAAATAAATGGTATATGTAAACAACAATGGCCGACATTCGGAAGTCATGATATTTCTCAGTTCCATTTAGCTACTTACAATTAGTCTTACATTACTTAATACATTTTGTAATCGTTATTAATATTATTATAACATTATTATTCTAACACGTGCAATTTATCCAGGATTACGCAGTCAGTCGTCAAATACTTGATTCGTTAAATTCTAATGCTATGGCCACATCTGTGCCCTACGGCGAAGTTAACGTCACTGGGGCTCATTCATCTAATTCAAACGGTAGTAATTGGTTGTTCACGATTTGAACTAATACCTGAAGCTGGGCACACACGCTGCGATGATCGCACCTATTCATCAGATCAGTCCAGCGAGGTTCTAATATAGTTGCATTGCCAGTAGGTAGTTATTGAGAGAGAGAAAAAATATCGATTCTACAAAAAGTTGATAGGAATCAAAGTTGTAGAAAATCAAATATTTAACCACTTTTGTTCCCAAAACTTCTGCTGAAAAATTGAAATAACACAAGTTATTGAAGAAACAAAATGGTACAACCAACTATTTAAAAAAATATCGATCCTACAAAAAGTTGATGGGTATCAAAGTTGTAGAAAATCCAATTTTAAACAACTTTTGTTCCCATAACTTCTGCTGAAAAATTGAAATAACACGAGTTATTGAAGAAACAAAATGGTACAACCAACTATTTATTGTATTATGTCACGTTATGTCATTTTGATTCCTCAATAACTACCTACTGGCAATGCAACTATATTAGGACCTCGCTGGACTGATCTGATGAATAGATGCGATCATCGCAGCGTGTGTGCCCAGCTTCAGGTAGTAGTTCAAATCGTGAACAACCAATTACTACCGTTTGAATTAGATGAATGAGCCCCCAGTGACGAAAACTTCGCCGTAGGGCGCAGATGTGGCCAAAACCTAAAGCGCTGGACAAATACAAGTGGCGTATGGCGGTGGCGGGGCGCGGGCGTGGCGCGGTTTGTGGCGCGGGCGCGGCGCCCCTTCTATGATATTTTATACAAAATGTATAGAAGTGGCGTGGCGCCGCACAGATAAAGATAAAAGATAAAATACGTTTATTGCTTCGAACTGTGTACATAGAGGTGGTACAATAAAATTTAAGACACCACAGTTTGTCCTAACAGACATACAATTTGTTAATTTGAGACTTGACTAATCTCAAAAGTTTTAAAAGCTATAACATTTTAGGAGACACTAAATAAGCTAACATTTATACAGTTAAAAGTAAGTTCGTATAGACCAGGTGGCTAGCCCTGGTGTCAGAGTTTTTAGGCCGCCTGAAGGCCTCTGACATGGCTAAACGGTTAAAACAACCGGGGCCTACAATTTAACGTGTCATCCGAGCCACGGTAGTGCTCATTATTTTATTTATACAGTTTAAATACATAGTGATAATGGTGTCGACACAATTTTTCACTACACCAATAAAATGAATATACAATCATGTAGAACCCCTAAAAATAATATTTACCCTAGATTAGACACACTTATATTTTAAAAATAAAGTTTTTGTTTTACTTATATTTTCACAAACAGAGAAGATGTGGCACGGGCGATTTTTTTGCGAAAAATAATTATTACCTGGGAAAATCTTTTATGGAGGCAGGCAGGTGGGTGGTTATGTGGGAGTCCCGGCCGACTGGACTGTATACCTACTAATAAAGTGTAGAAATTGATGAAATGTATACTCAGTGATGTATTATTCGTTTTGCTAATATGTACTAACTACCTATGTGTTACCAACCAAAATTGTCAACAGCGTACCTATCTACACTGAGCTACGTTCTGAATTCATTTTTGAGTTATTTTTATCTATTGCGCATGATTCCATAAAATATTATTATGGTAAATAAATACATTCTTATTCTTCTTATTCTTATACTAAACACTACCCAGGGTGTTCCACTACTGCGCCTGGTGTCGGACCTACGGGCACGCTTTCGCACTCCGCGGCTTTACCATAAAACCTGCTATACTAATCTCTGTACCAGCCTTTTTAATAGTCCACTGCAGGACGTAGGCCTACCCACGAAGGGTGATTGGGCCATAACCACCACGCTGGCCCAGTGCGGGTTGGTGGATTCACATACGCCGTGGAATTTCTTCCTTGGACATATGCAGGTTGCCTCACGATGTTTTCCTTCACCGTAAAGCCAGTGGTGTGAAATTCCGTACATAAATTCCAAGGAATTCATTGGTACGGGACTGGGTTTGAAACCACGACCATATATGATTGTAATGGCGAGTGAATTGAATTGAATTTATTTATTTGCATAATATACAGAGCATTCTTAAAAGCCAAGTATATACCATGCCTAGTAGGGCATAGCAAACAATAACATTAGGTAGGTGAATATCTTAAAAAATACTTAGCTAATCTTATTTTTTAGATAACTATACATAGACATTGTATAATTCTACATAACACACAATTTCACTTATAGAAGATAATATAGATAGAACTAGTTTGACATAGATTCTTGAGCACATTACTAAATGTTAGGTATTATTATTTAATTTTATTAGTGAGGTAGGCGTCTAAACTGTAATAACATTTGTTTATTAACATTTTTTTGAGATTTAAAAAAAAATTATCAAGTTCGTCATTAATAATCCTTACATAGTATAAAATAAAGCCGCTATTTTCGTTTGTTTGTCTGTATGCTTAAATCTTTAAAACTGCGCAACGGATTTTGATGCGGTTTTTTTAATGGATAGAGTGATTCAAGAGGAAGGTTTATATTATGTATAATACACCTGTGCGAAGCCGGGGCGGGTCGTCTAGTAATTATATATAACTAGATTTAGCCCGCGGCTTCGCCCGCATGATATTTCAAGGCCCTACCTTACCACCCTTAATAAAGGAGATGGAAAATAAAGAAACAAAAACATTCGACTTCACAGTTCTTTTTTGACATTTCTTGGAGCGCACGCTAGAATAGCTCGCAGATGGGAGATTTTTTCCTACTTAACACTTATTGTTATAATATGGAAAATTTACGCAATATCATTATATTTTATAACCTATGTGTTATTCTGATGTATAAGCTATATAATTGCAAAGTTTAATCTCAATCCGTTCAGTAAATTTTGCGTGAAAGAGTAACAAACATCCATACATCTATCAAACCATCCATCCATCCATCCTTACAAACTTTCACGTTTATAATATTAGTAGGAAGAAGATGTCAGGCTATACTAATACCGTATCTAAAATAAGGTAGATAAGGGCTGGTTTCCTTGTTGCAGGTGTGAGGATGGCGCGGGCAGGCGGGCGCCGGTGATGGCCCGGTGACGCAGCATGCGCCGCGGGCTACTCGCCGCGCTCCTGCGGCTCTTACTCTTTGCAGGTAACCCTTTCATGTCTTTTACTTTACTTTTTATTGAATAAAAATAGCATGACCGACTTCACCCGTGTACAGAATTCGCGAATAATATATTTCGCACGGATCGATGTAGCATTTTTCACATTATAGTTGATTTATCAAAAATGGCTCAACCGATTTCAATAACATTTATTAAATATATTCTTCTCAATAAAAAAAGAATTATTGAAATCGGACTACTACGAAAAAAGTTATGCGTGGTTATACATAAAAATATATGTAAATGCGCGTTGAATTGAGTACCTCCTCCGGTTTGGTTCGTCGGTCAAAAAATAATTATATTTCGCAAAAAAAATGCAACACCGACTTCCACCGTGTACAGAATTCGAATTATTTGCAGTAATCGATGTGACATCCATGTACATTTTTGTTGATTTATCAAAAACGGCTCAGCCGATTTCGATAAAATTTAAACGAGACCACCTCGAACGTAAATTCTTTCAAATTAAAAAATATATTTTAAATCGGTTCTTAATTGGCGAAAATATCGGTGAACATACACAAAAAAAATACATACAGACGAACATAGCACCTCTTCCTTTTTGGAAGTCGGTAAAAGCATTTTTTGACAAAACTGGATCGATTGATTTAATACACTTCCATTTTCAAATATTTTTGTTGTACAAAATATGACCTACAATTTTCGAAGCAAGCGTTTAGACGCACGGTGTTTTCCTTCAAGGTGCCAGCGGTGCGAAAATACTTAAACAAGTTCTAGAAACTCATTGGTATGGAACAGGGATGTGAGTTTTTGATTCTAAGACAAGTGTGTTACTTACCACCACTGACATCAAACCAATGCAACCACCACCGAATTTTCGTCCTGCATTACGGTTAACTGCAAATTTTGTAAGTCTATGTGAGTGCTTTGAATCTTTCGCTCGCATAGATTAGGTATGGTCGAGCGGAAACCACGTACCGGCAAAGCGTATGACGTTCACCCACAAGGTCGACTGACGACCTCATTTAGATCGCAGGTCTTATTGGAGATCTGTAGAAGAGGCCTACGTCCAGCAGGGGACGTCCTATAGCTGATGAATGGGTGAAATATGATGATTAGGTAGGTATTGCAAAATTGATAGGAATTGCTAAGCTGATATTCCACAAACACTATTGTCAACAACTCCAATCTCAATTTCAAAATACATATCATAAACCTATATCCACGAAAAATCGTAAACATTGCAATGACAATTTTTACTGATAAAAAGAGTAAGCGCAAACTCAAGGTGGGAATTGATGGCCCAAATACTCAACGGGAAAAATGACGAGAATTTGTTGTGTTCAAACGAACTGTTCCTGAGGGAAATTCCAAGATTCCTGTGAATAATCTGTTGGAGACAGCACATTGCGTTCCTACTTAATCTCGTAGGCGTAAATAAAGAGATTATGAGGATCGAGATTCTACTATAATGTGTATTCGGTGAACTGTGAACAAATTGCTCGAGTCATGAGAGAATGACAAGAAAGCTGTCCATCCATCCATCCATCAGCCATAGGACGTCCACTGCTGGACATAGGCCTCCCCTATGAATCTCCAATAAGACCGGTTGGTAGCGGCTTGCATCCAGCGTGATCCTGCGGTCTTAATGAGGTCATCCGTCCACCTTGTGGGTGGACGTCCTACGCTGCGCTTGCCGGTACGTGGTCTCCACTCGAGAACTTTTCGACCCCATCGGCCATCAGTCCTCCGCGCTATGTGTCCTGCCCACTGCCATTTCAACTTGCCAATCCGCTGGGCTATGTCGGTAACTTTGGTTCTTCTGCGAATCTCCTCATTCCTGATTCGATCTCGCAGAGAGACTCCGAGCATAGCCCTCTCCATAGCTCGTTGGGCTATTTGGAGCTTATTAATAAGGCCCATAGTAAGAGACCACGTTTCAGTGCCATAAGTCATCACTGGCAACACACACTGATCGAACACTTTCGACTTGAGGCACTGAGGTATGTCGGACGAGAAGACGTTACGCAATTTTCCGAACGCTGCCCAGCCGAGTTGGATTCGGCGATTGGCCTCTTTCTTGAAGTCGGACCTACCTAACTGGACTACTTGTCCTAGGTAGACGTACGAGTCAACGACTTCAAGAACCGAGTTCCCAACAGTGATCGGGGTGGGTACAACATGGGAATTACACATGACTTTCGTCTTGTCCATGTTCATCTTAAGACCCACCTGTTGAGAAACCCGATTGAGGCTTTCGAGCATCGTGCTGAGCTCCTCCATCGACTTTGCCATGACCACTATATCGTCAGCAAATCGAAGGTGAGTGAGGTATTCGCCATTGACATTGATGCCGAATCCTTTCCATTCCAGGAGCTTGAAGGCGTTTTCCAAAGTAGCCGTAAACAGTTTCGGAGAGATTACGTCTCCCTGTCTTACGCCTCTTTTTAAAGGGATCGCCTTGGAGCTCTCTTCCTGTACTCGGACCGACATACTGGCGTTATTATACATACACTTCAACACTTCGATGTACCGATAGTCAACACGGCATCGTTGGAGAGACTCGAGCACAGCCCAAGTCTCGACCGAATCAAAGGCTTTCTCATAGTCCACAAACGCTAAGCAAAGTGGCAAGTTATACTCTTCGGTCTTCTGTATAACCTGCCGCAGCGTATGAATGTGGTCCATAGTGCTAAAGCCCTTTCGGAAACCGGCTTGTTCGGAAGGCTGGAAGTCATCAAGCCTGCGCTCGAGACGGTTCGTAATGACCCTTGAAAACAGCTTATAAACATGGCTCAGAAGCGAGATGGGTCTGTAGTTCTTCAATAAGGTGTTGTCACCTTTCTTGAAAAACAACACCACCACGCTTCTGTCCCATGCTTCTGGCGTGATGCCCTCGAGGACGACGGTGTTGAAAAGCTTCTGGAGGACTTTTAATACCGGTGTTCCACCCGCTCTCAGAAGCTCTGATGTGATACCGTCATCACCCGGCGCCTTGATTGAAGAAAGCTGTAGCATAGGGATTTATATAGTAAGCTCGTATAGGAACAGTGTCTTGTCAGAGTTTCTAAGCTGCTTGTAGATCACAGTCATAATCACAGTAATCATACTATTCACTATCACTACATAGTATAAAACAAAGTCGCTTCCGCTGTCCCCATATATGCTTATATCTTTAAAACTACACAACAGATTTTGATGTGTTTTTTTTAATAGATAGAGTAATTCATGAGTGAGGTTTATATGTAAAATAAACCTGTGCGAAGCCGGGGTGGGTCGCTAGTACTATTATAAATTCGTTCGTTTGTTCCTCTTTCACGCACCAACGGAGCAACGAATTGACTTGATTTTTGGCATGGATATTATAGTTCAAAGGCCGGAAAGTGACCTAAGCTACTTTTTATTCCAAAAAAAAAAAAAAAAAATTTCCTGTGGAATAGCACAAAGTCAAAATACAACGCGGGCGGAGCTGCCGGAAAAAGCTAGTTTATTCATAAAACCAATTTACATGTCAGCTTAATAATACAAATAATATTGTAATAACAATGTAGTAACCAAAATAATAATTCAGAAATGATTACTAAAAAAACGATTAAATTCAATTCTCTCTGACATGGCTAAAAGATTAAAACTACCTAGACCTAAAACTTTTTTTTTTTTCTTCTAATGATACAAGTAACGACACGTGCCTAAGTCTAGCGCTGAGGGTACTGTGGAGAGGGTGTCTGCGCATGTTGACCGCCATACTAAACTCATGCGCAGCCACCCCCTCCACACTTCGCTCAGCGCTTGACTTATATGACGTGACCTGTAACCGCAATCAATTCGAATACTCGCAGTGCCAAATGTTGCTTAACTTTAGCGGTTATTGGAGAAACATCTAACAAAATTAAGCTATAAGCGGTACTAGCTAAGGGATATGAAGAGCATGTCTAACCCTGTCAAAGTTTTTGAGCCACCTCAGGAACTTAAGTAACTAAGGGTTAAACAATCAGACTCAATACCTAAGGTTGAAAATACTATTCTCGGTCACCCATCCGAAAACGAACGAAGCTTTCTGTCGCTTAACTTCGATGATCACCTAACAACATTAAAGTAGTCAAATTATGCTATGAGCGCTTCTACTTAATTACTGATTCCAAACTCCATTTTACGAAGTAAGATGAAGTACAGAATGAATTTTTTTAGGTGTAATAATTTAGCGAAGATCTTTGTTTCTTTTACCCCTTAAGTGGTCTTAAAGACGCTCTTAGAAAACGTAATACAAGACGAGATGAGCATTTCAGGTCTTCTCGCTGAGAAAACGTTAAAGTTCTACAGAACCTCCTAAATTGATGTGGCTGTTGCGGTAAAAGCGGCCATCTTACCTCGACCCCCCTCGTTTTAGGTCTGGGAAGAAATTTACAACGACGTTTTAAGTAGCGATGAGAAGTGGCGGGTCTACGTTTGTTGGACAGCGATGTTAGGAACTGTTGGCATAAATTAGAGGTTCCAGCATTAATGTTCGCAAAAAGCTGAGATAAATTAGCATTGTTGTTAATTTAATGATATTATCTATCGCTTTGTAAATGCTGACAAAAATACATCGGGCTTTCTGTGATTTACAAAGTTTGGTTTGTTCTTTGTTTGGGCGTTTAAAGAGATGCGTTATCGAATGGAAGACACTAAATTGTGTTTAAATTAGGTAAGAAAAATATGAAGGCCCAATTATCTATCGATAGGTGTTCTCTCTATCGAATGCCCAAAGTGAAAATAAACAGATATATGCTAATTAGCTATCATAATAACGATGGTGCATTCATTGGGCTATACTATTCATTTCCTGGTCTTTCTCGTTTTAAAATGATTTTAGTCAAAATCTTGGTTAAAAAGCTCAATTATATAAACATACTTGAATATAATTTATTTTAATTATCAAACTCTGGGAACTGTAAGTTTTTCAGAAAGTAAAGACCTAAACGATTATATAAAAACTTGATAAAACCCCTATAAAAGCTATTGCAATAAAATGACAAAGAAGACATTCAGACAGGCACTTACCTACTCGTACCTACACACAAAAGTCAACTTTTTTATACAAGGTTTTTTTTTATTTTTTTATAACGTATAGGTTTGCGTTTGACTACACAAGTACACACTGCCTGATGTTAAGCAGATATGCGGTCTAGGTTGTAACACGATTACCTAGAATATAAATACATATTTACCAATTTGGTTTTCTAAAACAAGCACTTTTGGTACTAAATAGTTGTATCTATAGGTACTCTGATTCTTTTTAGCTAGAGATGCATATCATATTAGACACACATAGTTCTACGTTTCTTACTTTGCAAAATCTCTCAGAATTATTCATTCGTTGGACCATTTGAACCAATATCGATATTGTGCATTTTATTATATATCTCAACTTCTCCGAGTTGAAATAACTTTCATCGAGTCTCACGAAGCTGAGAAAATCTTTTGACTTCAAGATTCTTGTTCACTTCGATCTGGTTATTCGAGTAAGCAAAGTACTTACTTGTTGGAAATAAGCTTTCCAACTTAATGGAATTAGATTGTAGCCACTCATGAGGAAAATCTTTTGCTGTTGTACTTATGAATTGAAAAAAATATATATATTTATTAACATAAATACATGTGAAATTTTATAATGAGAAAACTTATGTTTACGGATAGTTTTATACAATGCTAAATAAACAGCGGTTCCCGCACTAGTTTTGAAATAAAACAGTCCCTAACCTTGTAGTACAGTAGTCGTCACTCGTAAGACATTAAAATCTTAAAAATATCGATTTGCCTTAAAATTAAATATTCAACTATGTACGTCTAAAATTTAATACTTATTTCAAAATACATCGCATTATTTCGTAAAAAAACTCTTTTCTTTGTTCACGTAATGAACTTTTACATCATAATGAAATGCAAATGTGGTTTGAAGCGCGGAAACGTCGCTTTCCCGCAGAGTTATGCGCACAAGAGCCTTAAATAAAGCCTTAATTAAGGCCTTTTGTGATTACGGATGACGGATAATGAAGTGGAAGGCCTTTCGGATGGCTATTTTATTACGAAGTTTGACTCAGTTTTGTTTGATCAGATTTCACGGTATTGTGAACTGGGGATGAGAAGAATAAACAGGAGTTATGGACAAGACTGAGTTTGGTTTGGGTTTGTCTTTTGAAATCAATTTTGTGCAGGGCGTAACTAGTACCAGTGTTAATATTTTTAAGATATTTGGAGGTGTAGGTGTATTATCATTATACCCGTCGTAACAAGTCTGTCCAACTTCTAAATTGATTTATCCTATGTTGTAATCACTGTTTATAAAATACGACGTTATTACAAGCTTTTATTTAGTTTCACCTGTTCCGTTGTCTGTCTGTCGGTCTGTAATCAAAGCTTACAAGTTAAATTTGATCCACTTCCCGGTTACCGATTAAGCTGAAATTTTGCATACATTTTGTAAATTGCGTGACAATGCAATATTATGATGACATGGTGCTGATCTGAAGATGGAGCTGGAAGGTGGCCAAAGGAACTTAGCAATGAAACGACACAACCTCATTGAGATTGGGTTCATTTGAATGGTCTTGGCGAGTAGTTTGTCTTTCAATCGTAACCAGGGTCTGATGATGGAGCTGGAAGGTGGTCATAGGAACTCTGTAATGAAACGACTCAACCCTATCGAGTTTTGGCTCGTTTGATTCGTCTTGGCTTGTACTTGTACAGTAAAAGCTTGTTTTAAAAAAAGGTTTTTTTAATACAATACTTGTTACAAGTTCAAACTGTCTGAAAGCTATTGATACATTACACAGCTTGAGTTTTCATCTTTCAGTTTTGGTAGAGCACAATGTCTCACGACCACCCTTATCTACAAGCACACTGTGTTTTCCATTGCTTAATTTTATATTAAAATCACATGTAGTGTGGTATATTAACGTATTTAGAAATAATGTTTTCAAATCGAATATTTATTGCAAGATTCTAGTTAAGTAAGTTAATGAGTATAATAAGCCCGATTACAGAGGCGCCAGCGTAAATTTAATAGCAACGTAAAAAGCGTTCTCTCTATCGAATGCCTAAAGTAAAAAAGAAACAGAACTATGCTATTTAGCTAATATAAATACGATGGCGCCTTTGTAATCGGGCTTATTATATAGGTATTTAAATATTAAGAAAAAACTTAAACTATATGTACCTATACATTGTTCAGAAATAGACAATTTTTAACAAGTACATGCCATGTTAAATGAAGCGTCCAAAGCATCCTCTTGCCATAATCCTTCCCAATAAATCCAAATAACATGGCGTAGTTTCCTTACCCATAACAATACTGGTTTATCCCAAGTAAACGTGTTCTGTCGGTAATTTGATCTGATCATGGCCGCGGTGATGGCCCAGCAAACATCAGTCAGCAAATGTTTACCCTTTTGCTCCTTTGCACCCTAAAAGGGTCCCTCCATAACTTTTGCGGTACTCCAACTAGAGGTACGGGCCCTTGGAAAATCTGAAACTTGTTTTGTGGGCAGTATGTGTACAGTACTACATGAAATAGCATTTCACTTAAATAATAATTGGCCAAGTGCGAGTTAGACTCTCGTACGAAGGGTTCATTTAATTTAATTTTATTAATTATACGAACTCTGGATTTGAAAACAGTGTACTGTACTAACTGTATCTATATCAGCTTTTTTAATAGTTTATTGCATTATTGCATTGCATATTGGTTGGTGGATTCACATACGCCATCGAATTTCTTCTACGGACGTATGCAGGTTGCCTCACGATGTTTTCCTTCACCGAAAAGCCAATGGTGTTAAATTCCGTGCGTAAATTCCGAAGAACTCATTGGTACGGGACTGGGATTTGAATCCACGACCTCACGATTTTAAGGCGAGTGTCACTACCACTAGACCACCACGGCTATCATTGTAGTTCACGGTAAATACAGACTCGGGTAGAGAATTCCACTGTCTTATTTGTGCTACGAAATATGGTAAATTTAAGCGCTTTGTCGAGCTCGGAAAATATGCGGCATTTTGAAATGACTCTTTCATAGATACTGACAAAATTACATATTTTTATAACCTCGTGCGAGCGCTCGAGCGCCGTGAAATAGCGACTTCAAAATTATTTCCTAGGCCAAAATTTAATATCAAGTTTAATATCAAGTACTTTTCGAGCGCAACTGACGTTATCTCCGTACAAACGTTTTCAAACAATTTAAATCCGCTTTTTCTGGAAAGTACCGCTTACTCAACTAAGAAAATTAAAAGTCATCGAAATTGGTCAGAGTCGTGCCCTAAATATAAACAAATAAATAATTTTAATTATATGGTAATTAGGCCCAATTATGAAGGCGCCATTGTCATTATAATAGCAATTTAAAACATCACTGTTTCTCTTTCACTAGATGCATTCGATAGAGAAAACACTTTTACGTTAACGATGGCGCCTTTATAATTGTGACTAGTGTCATTTTCAATGACAATGACCATAAATAATCGGCCCAGTACGAGTCGGGCTCCCGCACGGAGGGTTCCGTACTGTATGGGAGCCCCCCTTAAATATTAATACTAATTATTAAATAAATAAACATTAGGGAACATCTTACACACGGTCTCTGACTCCAAACTAAGCATAGCTTGTGATATGGCTGCCAGAGACTGATATACTACATATACATATTTTAAATACATACTTATATAGATAGTACCTAAATAACACCCAGACACAGAGCAAACATCTATGTTCATCACATAAATACTTGCCCTGGGTGGGGACCGAACCCACGCCTCTTTGACCCAGCAGTCAGGGTCACTAACTTTTATTTAAATTTTATAATTTTTTATTGAAGGGAATATACAACTAAATATTCTGTGAATATTTCAAGCATCTACCTGTTACCATTATTAATAGCGAAAAACGGCTAGAAAACCAGGTTTGTTGTATGAAAGCCCCCCTTAATTATTAATTTTATTCTGTTTTAGTATTTGTTGTTATAGCGGCAACATAAATACATCATCTGTGAAATTTTCAGCTTATTTTATTAATAGCTTTATTTTTAGCTGTAACTGCTCATGAGATACAGCCTGGAGACAGACGGACAGCGGACCCTAAAAATAGAGGACTTTAAGAATAGAATCAAACATCTTGGCGCGTGAAATTAGCCACAAGTTTCGAGAAACCCAATCCTCGCGCAGCTGTTAAGTGAGCTTCAGTCAGGATTGGACTACTCGCAATTTATTCAAGTAGCTAACATCACAGCCGCCGCGAAGTTTGATTCAGCCTATACATACAATACAATACAATACAACACAATATTTTTATTAATAACACCATTGTTACATGTCAAATCAACTATACAATTATATTTGTCGGCGGGACCTCTGGGCTGGGACTTTCGGCTGACTGGTCCTCCGGAACCATTACTTTACTGGGTGAGCAGCGAGTTAAAGAACTGATTCTTCTTGACAACAATTTCATTAACAAAAATAGCAATTTTTACATGAAAAATTTCTATTCAAACTTCGATTGAAAAACCACACCCTTTTCGCGCCGTTCTTGACGTTGACGTTCTAGTGACAATGACATTTGTTAATCTTGCGGTTTTAAATGTCAACGTCAAGAATATTGCCATATCAAATTCAGTTGGTGCTACTGCTCTGCTAAATATTAATTATTATCAAATATACAATTCATCGAAATTGTTCCCTTCATAAAATAGGATACAATTGGTATCTACAATTCAATACGAATAATATTAAATAATTAAATGTCAATGCTAAATAAAAAATAACTAAAATCCATCAATGTCGTTCATGTTGATCAAATTTAAAAAAATATAAATTACAAATCAATCAATTACAATTTCAGGTTATTTTAAAAAGTCATTAAAATCATAGAAAAGCTCGTTCTGGAGCCATTTTTTCAGCTTGATTTTAAAAGGCGGCAGAAATTGCATCACGCACGTGTCCGGGTATTCGGTTGTACGTTGCAGGGCCCGATATATAGACCGACCCCTCCAAACTCGCGAGCTTATGCGAAGGCGTCACAAGTTGGTTGCGCCTTTTGTTGCTCCTTAAGTCACGCGTCGCGCGTCGTGTTAACTCCTCTCTTTTTAAAGGAGGATAAGTGAGTGTAAGTAAATAAGGCCAGTTGGTAGATCATCTCACAAGGTAGAGGAAGTATTCGCAACTCCTTGAAAAATGCAACGCAAGAAACATCATCAGTTGCTCCAAAAAAAAATAATGAATTTATATGGAAAACCTTAATCAAAATCAATAACTCAATTTTGTTCCTCCTGTTCGAATCACCTCCTGCGAAATTACCCGCTAATTTTGGAAGGCGATCATGCGTTTGATGCCTTTGATCTCATCCAATTACCCACCAGCTCGGTGATCTGTGAGATTTGACAAATTCAATCGTTATATTGATCGTGTTTTAGGCATGTGTTGGATAGAAGCGGTATACTTGATAATTGTAGACCTGGGACAAATTAGCGCTTTGTAAACTAAGTTTGTAAACAAAAAAGAATGATTGAAACTCTAGCTCCTCTCTAGGACTTTCAGTGACAGTGTGTGTATCACAGCGAATTGTAATTCTATTGAGATAAAATATAGATAAAACACGTCTATAGCTTCGAACAATAAAAAAAACAAGACAGAAGGTTGAGAAACAAACAAGTGAGACCGGCAAAACTACGCCTCGCCGTGTACATACACAATTACACACACAATTTTACAAGAGAGTAGATTTTACTCATTTATTTCATTTACTATAGGTAACCTACTCGAAGTGGTAGAGTAGAGTAGTGGTTAAATACAAGCTTTTTACTGCTATAAAGATAGTTTAACTTTGAAAATTTAGTTGCAATTTAATGCAGTTCTATTTTCCTAATTGACACACACATGAAAATTGCAGTTGATCGAGATCTATGTAAGTATAAATGAGGCCTTGTGATATTGCCGGTTTACATTATTCCAATCCAGCGATCGAAACCAGCGCCATTGAAATAATGTAAACCGTCACTATAATGCACTGGAGTGCTGGTGATACAATATTCAAATTGCAATTCAGCGCTATACTAGAATAGGGTGATTTTGAGATAGCTTAGGTAAAAAGCAATCGGAAAATGTTCGTTTTAGATCGTCAAATAACAAAACAAATTTTAAAAAATTCAATCCAAAATATTCCGTATTTTTAATCTGTACATAAAATAGTCGCCGCTGTGTTATGACGTCATACGGCTATGTAAACATTTAACAGTTTGTATTCCAGGAACACCACACCAACGATAACTCATTCTTAACCATTTATAATAACTTATTTTAAACTTAAATCTCGAAGTTACAAACAAAGATACTATCGTGAAAAATATTCACGCGCATTGTTTACATAGCCTAGTGACGTAATTCATGACCACAGAGTAAAATAATGACATCCAACGTTTTCGAAATATGCGCGCGAAATTTTGAAACTGCAAAATTAAAATGCATTATTAAAGCACTTAACGATGGAATAATTATTTTTTGTAATTTTTTAGTGATTTATTAGATCAACAGAACCTAACTGAGATACTTTTCAAAAATGGCTGTAATACCCTATCATCTAACCGGTCAAAACAGTCAAACTACTAAAAGCACAGCCTAATATTGACATACTAAAATACTCTTCATTATTATCGAAACAACTACTCAATTACTGCGGCAATGAGAGATCTATCAGAGCTCATCAATATCTGCTCGAGTGCTCTGCGGTTGGTAACCAACGAACGGCATTGTCGGAGCTCTGTTTGTGGTCGTCACAGTTTCCAATTTAGGAGTAATGTGATTTAAATAAAAAAAAAATAGCATCTGTTCCGGATATTGAATGAAGTACCTAAATGAAAAATTTTCGCGTGGTACAGTCGTTTGAAAGTCGTAAAACCTTTTGCACCTTAGTTTTCTACAGGAATAGGAATTCTGATGTGAGATACTTACCTAAGTGTGATTGAGTTGCTAATGCATATACAGGGTTATTTCTAATCAATTAGCATCCTTTTAGGGGCTTATTCTGTACATCAAAACTAACAACTTTTGTTCTGCAACTTTTGTCAAAACTCAAAAAAAAAAAAATCTGCTGTTCCATACATTTTGTCGCGAGTGAATGCGATATTTTTCTATGGAAAATCAATTTTTTTTTTTAGTTTTGGCCAAAGTTGCAGAACAAAAGTTGTTAGTTTTGATGTACAGAATAAGCCTCTAAGAGAATGCTAATTGATTAGAAATAACCCTGTATAATTGTCACTTTTTCACACGTCGAAATGAGTTCTTTTCGTGGTCGCATGCCAGGGTGTGATACTTTCTAGCAAATAAAGTAACATCTTGCTAGGTATCTTTTCAAAAGTCCAGTCGCTACAACCTAGTTTATAATATGCTACCTACTTGTTTTTAATACAGATTTGCCATTTAGAATACTTTTTCTGGCTATAAATCTGTTTAATTTACAGGTAGTGCCTACTACTCAGTGCATTGCAGACTTTGCTACTGCCAAGCATACACATCTGAGGCAAAATTTCAATGCCAAGACCTATTGTTGACTGGTGCAAAACACTAATATTTGGAAGGGTTCAATAAAATATGTACAGAGCTTTCACTTCATCTTCAGTTGTTGACACACGGTCATGTTAACGAGTAAACTGTGGCTAGGTTACAATATCAAATAATCGGCCAAGTACGAGTCGGACTCGTGCACGGAGGGTTCCGTACTGTATGGGAGGCCCCGTTAAATATTTATTTTATTTTTATTATTTTTAATTGAAGGGAATATAAAACTAAATATTCTGTGAAAATTTCAAGCACCTACCTGGTACCATTATTAATATAGAGCGAAAAACGTCTAAAAATTCAGGTTTGTTGTATGGGAGCCCCCCTTAAATATTTTTTTTTTTTAGTATTTGTTGTCATAGCGGCAACAAAAGTACATCATCTGTGAAAATTTTAGCTGCCTTGCTATCGTGGTTCATGAGATACAGCCCGGTGACAGACAGTCAGACAGACGGACAGACGGACATCGAAGTCTTAGTAATAGGGTCCCGTTTTTAACCTTTGGGTACGGAACCCTAAAAATGAAGATACGAAAGAAACGCCTTTCTGTTTAGATCCATTTTCGTTTATACAATTTTTTTTTTCATCGGGCAAAAGTGCCTTTATTAACTACTAGCTGGCCCGCCCCGGCTTCGCCCGGGTACGATTGGTTAAAGAAGACAGATTTTATGAATATTGTGCCTATTTACCTACCACGTAAAGTAGATATGTCACTCACATGAACACAGTTATTTTAGCGCGTTTTCATATTACAGTATCATATAAGAAAATATTTTCTCCTCAGAACACCCACTGCTTAACATAATATATTTTCTATCAACGTAATTTAGTTGACGTTCTAATATATACACTCGTTTTTGATATTTTCTTCATTCGAGTACTTTGTAAAATATTAGCCATCAGTTCGACTTCTAGGAATTGTGTGCCCTACCTAAGGCCTCTTCAACTTGTTAACCCAAAAAGTTGTGATGGAACCAATGAAAGCGCTGGCATCCAACGTGTTCCGATGGTCTCTATTAGATCTTAGATTCACGTGAAGACCTTCTCTACACTTGCCAATACATTATGTACATTCGAGAACTTTAAAGGCCCATCGATCGTTCGTTTTACGTACTATGTGTGAGTCAGGACACTCACTCCATTCACTATCACTACAACAGAAATTATAAATCGTCTGTATGTCGGTTGCCTAACTTAGCTTTTCCAAATCTGTAGGTACTACATAAATAGACGCATTAATAGAGGAGGTATATAGCCGTGGTGGTCTAGTGGTAGTAACACCTATTTTACAATCGTGAGTTGGTAGGTTCAAATCCCGATCCCGTATCAATCAATGAGTTTCTTTGGAATTTCAATGTACAGAATTTCACATCACTGAGGAAAATATCGAGTGGCAACCTGCATTCCTACGTCCGTAGAAGGAACTGGATTACGTATTATTATAGGAATCCATTAACCCGCACTGGGCCAGCCTGGTGGATATGGCCCAACCGTAGGTAGACTCTCTCGCTACTCAATAGATTACAACGCGGTCGCGGTTTCATGTCTATTTCATATTACTTCTTTATACTTTCGTCAAAATTATAAGCAGTTAAAGGATAGTCTTTTTTTAAACACTTTAGACGATTAATGATTTATTATGATTTATGATTTACTTTTTATGCAATAAACGATTTCTGATTCTGATACATTTACATTCGATGCCCGGATGCCCTATTATGAATCCGCCAACCCGCACTGGACCAGCGTGGTGGATATGGCCCAATATCACTTCGTGGATAGGCCTATGTCCTGCAGTGGACTATTAAAAAGGCTGGTATAGGTACTGATACCTACAGGAATAGCGGAGATAAAATAAGGTGATGCCTAGCTAGCCGAGCGGGGTGAGCGGTGACTACGCGATTCTTTTCTAATACTTACCTACATTTTTAAACTCATGATATCTTTCGAATGAAATGTCTGAATTGAACAATTTAAAAAGGTATATAAAGGTCCTGAATTATTCTTGAATTTAAAGTAGTTTATTTTGATAAGGGTTTACGTAATATTATACCATGATACATGATATAAATTAAGAGCCTTTTCTTGCGGCGGCATTTCAATTAAAATTTTCAAAAAAAGAACACTTGTTGTGGCTTAACTATAATAGATAGACATACTCTGTCCCGACACTTTTTGTAAATAATGATAAGCTCTACAAACACGTAGTAAATTATTTTATTGTATCATCAATAGTTTTCGCAGCGCACGCGATGTAAATATTTTTTTAGGTATTTTTTGTACACCTTGGGTTACATTATGGGAGTTTTAGTAAGTATCTTTAATTATTTAAAAAATATAATATATCCTTTGGCATTCAGGGATAACATAGCTTTCCAACAGTGAAATAATTTTTCATATCGGTTCCGTAGTTTCGGAGCCTATTCGATGCAAACAAACACACAATCAAATCTTTCCTCTTTACAATATTGGTATAGATTTCTTTCGCGCCAAATGAAGTCATCTGCTAGCTTAGCATGCGACCACGAAAAGCCACTAAAGGAACTCTTTTCGACGCGTAAAAGTGACAGATATAAATACTTTGCCACAACGCCGTCTCGTTCTAACACGTCGAAAGAAATATTTCGTGGTGCGCATCCTAGCCCGGCTGGAAGACACTATTGTACTTTCGTATGTTGTTTAAGAAATGTCCGGATAGTGAATGATTATACTTGTCAAAAGATTTTTTATTGGTTGTGGCGGCTTTTGAATATTGGGGAGACTAACTTTTCCAGCTGCACAGCATATCCCATTAGGTTCATTGTCCCATTTTTTTGCATAACACTTAGGGCAATTATTCATGGTTCCAATTTGGACGGAAGGCTGTTGAGCATAATCTATTTGTGGATCGTTTTTGAATGCTGATTTGTTACTGTGAGCTAACATTTGAGTTCCAACTCTAGTTGTTAACTTATGTTGTCTTTCTCTCTGATCTCGTAGGCGTTGGGAATGCTCAGAGTTCTATTCCGTAGTGCGAGTTAGAATATTTCTATTATTTTGCTCTTCAAGCCGCTGCGAACGCTCTGTACTCGAATCTCGCGCGCGGACTTGGGAGGTTCTCAAATGTTGTTCGAGCCTCTGCGAACGCTCGATACTGGACTCTCGCGCGCGGACTTGAGAGGTTCTCAAATTTTGCTCAGCAAGCCGCTGCGAACGCTCGATACTCGACTCTCTGTCACGCGATTGCGACGCGTATTCTCTCCGGCTTGCAAGATGATTTTCAGTTTCCGATGAAGATTCTTTATTACGACGTATTTTTGATGCCGTTGCCTGGGAACTATGTCTAGAAAGTTGAGATTTTGTACCTTTGCCTTTGATTTGCTAACTGTTGAACAGGAATTATGACAGAAACGGGCCTGCAGCTACACAGTTAAATTAAATAATGCTGAATATGTGTTTAAGCAATGAAAATAATTCAAGCTGTAAACTGTTAGCTGTTTATATTTTAAACATTTGACAGAAGTGACACACTTATTTTTGGTTGCTAGGGTAACAATAAGCAATAGACTATGACAGTTAAATATCACATACTTTTTACATATTCTCATTACATAATATTTAAATTATTAGGTAATTTTTTACACCTTGAGTTACGTTATTAAAGTTTTAGCATGGATCCCTAATGTTTTCGAAAATGTAATATAGCCTATGACATCCGGGGATTGTGTAGCTTCCCAACAGTCAAAGAATTTTTTAAATCGGTTCAGTAGTTTCGGAGCCTATTCAATGCAAACAAACAAACAAACAATCAAATCTTTCCTCTTTATAATATTGGTATAGACAACAAAACTACACCACAAGTTACATATTAGTAACTTGTAGTGGTATATTTGAGCCATTTGGAGTTGAGACATTGGGTCCGTGGGGGCCGGGAGCTCATATCATTTTCAAAAGTCTTTCTGAGCGTCTGGTGGACGCGACGCGTGACCAAAATGCTGGTGTTTATTTGGCTCAACGCATAAGCATTGCCATTCAGCGTGGCAATGCTGCCAGCATGCTGGGCACGCTGCCAACTGGCAGTGGGTGCGAGCATTTGGATTATAATGATTTTTATGTAATAGTAGTGTAGTTTTGTTATACAAATTAACTAGTAGAAATAAGTAACTTCTGACAATCTGAAATTAAAATGAAAAAAAAAAAATACTTACCACAAAGATTGTTGGATCTCATAGTCCTATGTGAAAATCAGGCATCATATTGTGAAATCTTTAAATAATTACACATGGAAATGAATCCAGATTTTTGCGTTAAGTCCTCGGTACAAAACACTCTTCGCATGGTAATTGGTAGTTGGCGATAGTATCTTAATGCGAATTTTATGTAAATCTTCCGTGAGCCGGAGTTGTTCGTGCACTGAACTGACGTATGTACACTGTATCTTATCGTACTATGGATGGGCTAATGGAGTGGACTGTAGCTAAAATACAGCTAATTAATTCAGGCTAGTGAATAGTGAATTGTGGGACTTGTATAAAAGATAATAATGGGAAAGCTTGCAAATTTTATCAAGCAAACTCGAGTGCTTTTCACACGTTCCATTGCATCTACTTCTATTTTTTTTACAAACTTTTTTACTACTATTTACATTCTATTTTATATTTAAAACTTAAGATCTTTCTCTCAAATCTTAAATTTATATACCTTATCAAGAGTTTTCTATTAAATTACTCATAGGTACTTTTTGAATTTGAACACACGTAATACTTATTAGTATTTTAAAATATTTTGAGACTCGTAAGGTCAACTTATAAAACTTATACATAAAAGAAGTCTTTAGTCTAGCAGTTGACGAAATACGCTCAACACGCATTAGATTTTAATGAAATGATGAACAATTTTTTCAAAACAGTTTCTAAAATGCTTTCTGTTCATAATTTATTAATATATTTTTTATTTCTCTACAGGCGGCGCTAACTTGGCAAACCCGTACGCGAGCGACGACAGAACAGACCTCAACCAAGTATGGGTGGACATCCCCTCAACACTAGTGGCCTTGGGTGGGGACGTTCACATCGAGGTCCACGGCGAAATCGGGCCAGGATTAAGGGTCCGCATCGCCAGAGACGACGACGACGGCAGGATCTTACTGGCAACCATGCCTTTAGCCCTGGACGCAGAGAGTAGGGTCACTCTACCCTGCGGCTACTTCTCCCGAGGTGGCACGTACTATCTCGAACTCATCGCTGATAAAGACGCCTTCATGACAGACTATGACAACACTACGGACAGTTTAGAAGACTTTGTAAAACGTGACGTTACTTCTAAAGACAAACAAAAGAAAGTGAACAGTGACAGTGAAGTGAGAGTGAAAAGAGACGAGGGTAGTATAATGGAGACGGATGATAGTGTGGTAAAATCTTGGAAGTTTGACGTCCTCTGGCCGTCTGCTAATTTGGACGTGACTCCTGAACAGATAGCGACGTATCCTCAGAGACAGGTGATGGCTATTCTGGACTTTCCGAGGGTGGTGTGTACTCCGATGGAGTCGAGTGCTGATTTTTGGCTGGAGCTCCTGTATTGTGGACATTCCAGTGGCGGGGCGGTTTTGTGTGATGGGAAGAATACCAGCTCACATGCGCACGTGCTGTATTCTGAACAGGTAATAACAAATGCTAATTTAAAAAAAAATAACACAGGAATCTCACATTTTACTATGTAGACAGACGTTCTATTATAGTTTTGACAGCATTTAGTGATTTTTTTCAAGATTGGAGTACTGAACGCGGGCTCGTCTCGCATAGAACTAGTAAAGTGTGCGTAATTTCTGTGTAAAATTTAGGTAAAATATGTAAAAACGACGCTTAATCAACAATTATTAATGTTATTTTTAAAGAAATTTTCGTATTTGGAATGTTTAAAGGTTGGTCTTATGACATTTTGCTCGTAATTTTGTTTGTTAGGTTAGGTAGGCTTGTGATAATACATATCATCTTCATCATCATGACTAATTTTCACAATGAGACAAACCTTGACATTTAGTTCGTACCTAAATTATTTATTACATATTACGTACTTTAGGTACCTACGTAAGATGTTGATGTGTTAAAACTAAACAATGTTTACGCAAAATATTTTGCAAAAGCAACCTGTCCTAAAACAAAGTCCCAAGCGAACATTTCCATTGTAAACAAACTTGTAAAATATGACTTTGTTTCCGCCAATAAATCTAGTTTCTTTCACAATTCAAGGACTTTATAGTTTTATTTATTGCTTTCATAAATTGCAAATCTCATTTACCTGGATAAACAAATGGAGTGTAAGCGGAGCCATTTCCTTGGGTGAACGCGCGGTCGTAAATTATGATGTTCATTAGTTTTTGTACCGGCGTGATGCCACAGTACATCAATCAATTCAGGATTTTAAGTTTCAACTTACTAGTAATTATAGAATTTTAGAAAAATAATTTGATCGCCAAAGTTAAGCAGTCTTCGGCATGGTCAGTCTACGGATGGGTGACCACTGGTGGCAATATCGACTAATACCTAAGCGATGCCGTAGTTCGATCAAAGAATTTAGTTCGGTGACACATTAAATTGTAGGCCCCGGTAGATTAAACCGTTCAGCCATGCTAGTCACCGGCGCTCCGGCCTATACAAACATAGCATCTAAAAATCTTAACTTTTCAATATTATTATTTCTTCACAGTTTATATTGCGTATAATTAATAACTATTCGTATATAAGTAGGTAATAAGTATTCGTGATAAGAATCATTTCGAAGGTTTTAATTTCATAGAAAGAACTTAAATAATTAAATGTTGTCTTTCATTTTTTTAATAATTATACGGCTAATAATTTTGAATTCTTTTACTAGGGTCTGATGATCTGAAATTAGAAAAAAATCTCCTATTCTATATAGTTTGTTGCAATGCTTCACGTTTATGCGCATGAAATGTAAAAAAGTTACGAGCTGATCATAACAGTACAATTACCACTATATGTCAAAAATATTAGAATTTTACCTGAAATAAAATTACTTATTATGTACCTAACTTATTTGAAACCTATATAATGAGATATGGCAGCGCTTCCGCTTGACTTTAGGTGCTATATTGACTCTCCCCGCCTTGTCAACTGATTGTTTTCTTCCGTTTGGCGCCAACTTGCAGCGAGGCTCGAGCACGTGGGCCGACGGCTCGAACGATTCCTCAGTTGGGCTCATTCACCATGTAGCCCTCACCTAGGTTTCAAATAAGTTAGGTACATAATAAGTAATTTTATTTCAGGTAAAATTCTAATATTATGTAGCCTGTTACTTATTTGAAACCTATATAATGAGACTTGTCTATTATCGCATGGTGGCGCTTGACTAGGACTTTTTTAACAAACAGCTTAGATTAAGTTATACTTAATTAATCTATGCAAACAGGAATGCCAACTGTGATGTAAGGTAAACATTTGTTAAACTGCAGAATGTTTATTATAAATCAAAGTTTTAAATAAAGGTAACACTGACCGCATTCATTCCAAAACATAATACATTATTTAGGTTCAGATGATCATAACAATTCATACTTTTCAAATAATTATTTTAACTTGAATAGAATAGAAAATTTATCTGTGCAAACAGGAATGCCAAGTGTGATGCACCTACACATAACCATTTGTTAAACTTCAAAGTGTTTATTATAATTCAAGGCCAGTTTTATCAATAGTGATACATTGTTTCAGTTTTAAAGAAGGAAAACACTGACCATATTTATTCCAAAAACATAATAAATTGTCTAAGTTAATTTAATCATAACAATTCATATTTTTTAACTAATCATCGTAATTTGAATCAGAATGGTTAATACAATTTATTTACAAAGGCGTGAAACTCTGCACTAGAGAAGGTACATTGGAGACTTGTGATCTTAAGGGCCGTCTATAAAATCGAACCAAAGTATTTGGGGTTTTCCAGTTTCCCCTAGCCAAAATGTCTTCTAGGGGCATTTCATTTACCCAATTTAACGATGCGACTGCTGACCTAATCGAACCAGGTGAGTCTTGAATTCCAGCATCTACCAAAACTGTCTTAATCCATCCCGCTATTATAGTTCGGCTAGCGGGCTTCGGATCTCCTCTTGTGGTCACGAACAAAGACTGGATCCCATTGGCTAGTACACGACGCGTCTGTGATATGTCTATTAGTCGCTTAATCCAAAAAACAGGGTCAATGTTTGGGTTGTCCCCGGATACTAATAACCAACCAGATTGTTTATGGCTGATCGAGTCTGTCTTTGATCCAAACAAAGGCCAGAATGTGATTGCCTTTTCTTCAATAATACATTTGTCTCTTTCCACAGATAAAAGTGTTAAATCATGGATGCGTCTGCCAGACGCCAACATAAGCAATGTAGCACAACGTCGAGATACATCAAACAAACTATCATTGACTGGTTCTGAACGCAGGAGCCAATCTACCACGAGTTGCGGATTCCAAATGGGTGGTTTAACTTTATTTGTCGAGGAACAGCTGTTAGCTATGCCTTTCAACGCTTGTCGGACTAATATATGGGAACTCAGCTTAACCTCCAAATCTGGCTGGCAAAACGAAGAGACGACCGACTTGTGCAGCAGTATGGTTTTGTAACTTAATTTATGTTCTGTATGTAAATAAATTAAGTATTTGGCCAAACCAAACCCCCCTGGATTTTTATTATCAACTCCCGAATTTTTGCACCACGCCAGCCAGCGTGTCCATGCTGGTTTATAAGTTTTTAAGGTGCTGGGCCTCCAGCTGGATTCGATGACATCAATCTCGGCCCGAGACCAGCTAACTAGGAGGTCGTCCCATCCCGACATCTCCATGCCTCCAATACAAGGTCGTTTACTCGCGCTGGAGGGCCGTTGATCCTCAGGTGGTCTACTAGACGAAACTCCAGATTCTCTATCGAAAACGGCGGGCTGAATACTCGTCTCTTTAGGTCTGCTCTCCAAAACACGTTCTTCTATCTGGGGCAAATCACGATGTACGCCCCCCGAGCTTGCTTCAGTCATGGTAGTACTTTGTACTTTCAGCGTGGTGGTTTGGATTGAATCAATATGGTCTTGTTCAGCGATTCTTCTGCTACTTATCTGTATGTCAGTAACTTGTGCAGTGCTAGGAGCGTCGGGCACTTGGAATGTTGCGCTCGACGTAGCCGTTGCGTCAGAGGTAAAATCTTCTTTTCTGGGAAGCTTAAGCGGGTATCCCAAAGGGTCCCGAGGGATTTTATCTGCTGAGTCAGTTCTGTGGACGACTCCTTTTCGTTTATTACCCATGCCAGGGAGGTCATGAATCTGATAACACGTTTCATGGTCTCCATCAGGCTTTGATGGCACTGATTTTCCAGAAGGGTGTCGTCCAAGCCATCCGCTTTCTTCACTGGGAACATATTTTTGTACTTCAGTCGAAACGGTGGCTTCTTGACATAAGGGATTCGGTAAAACTCTATTATCTGCAAAAAGCGGGTTGAGCCGCCATTATTTTCCATAAGCGTCGAAAAAGGTGCAATCGACCGCCTTGGAACGGCATGGCATAGTCATTGTGTTCGGTGATCTCGAGAATCATCTCTTGATCTTGGATAGGATTTGTTTTTAGCGGAGGTATAGCCGCGTTTGCCGGCAATAGATTTGCCTTTTCCAGAAGCGGGAGCTTGCTGGAATTTGTTGTGGTTATTTCCACGAAACGGTACCGCGGGGTCGGTTGACCGCCTTGGCGCGGCCTGGTTGCCCTCGGCAGGCAAATACGGCCTATTGTTGCCTTGCATAACCTGGCTACCCTCGGCAGGTAGATACGGTTTGCGAAAAACTCTCGATCCTCCACCCAGCTTTGCCACCGCGTCACTGAACTCCTTCGGTTGAAACAGGTAATCTGCACTCGGTGGTATTCTTCGTAAGATCGTTTTATTGTATTTATCGCTTACGGCAGAGATCGCGCTGTCCCTTCGATGCTCGATCACATTTGCATGTCTACCGCAGACGACCTGCAGGATATCCCTGGAAATACTATTATACACGCACGTGTTCGAAAATAGCTCCCTAATCTTATTTGAAAAAGTTGCTTTCGTCACTTCAGTACCAGTATGGTCACTCCACTCTAATAAATTCTTCAGGGTAGTTTGTAACGCCTCTTTCTGCATCAACAGCATATTGGTTAGGGCACCAAAGGTCTGATCCAATGACCTCAAATTATTAAACTTGGATTCAAAAGCCAACAGTTCATCATTCAAAGTCAGATTAGTAAAGCCCGGGGTAGTAAGATATTTTTTCTGCACGTCGGTATACCGAACATTATTCCACTGGTCACTATCCAAGTGTTGAACTTTACGCAAATAATTAAGCTTTGCCTCAGATGTGCGCTTGACCGATTCCAACGTAACAGTCTCCTCATCCCATTGAAAATCTACCGGCGGTGGTTTTATTAATGCAGAAGAAACCGAAGCATTATCATTTTCGAAAAGAAGGGCGGCCTCATCTGGCATGCACTTGGATGTACCCGGAATATCTCGACAATTGTTGGTCAGTAGGTATTTTAGTTCACTAACCTGTTTTTGAAGGTAGTCTAACCTTTGCCCCGAAAAATCCGCAGGGCAGACACGTTTTGCCGCGGGTGGCGGCAACGTATCTTCATCGTCGCCATCGTCGTCAGAACTGCTGTATAAGCGTCGTGGCCGCTTATAGTTGATCCTCCGTGCTCCACTCGTTCCCGCCTCGGGAGAGTCTTGAACATTTCGCACTTCACCTTCGCTCATTTCTGAGCCACAAGAATAATTTGTGCAATATATAATATTTCAACAAAACTATTTTTTATAACGAACGACAAAGTCGTTTGCACCAAGCAGTCACAACGAAAGTTAAATGCCAACTGAGGAATCGTTCGAGCCGTCGGCCCACGTGCTCGAGCCTCGCTGCAAGTTGGCGCCAAACGGAAGAAAACAATCAGTTGACTAGGCGGGGAGAGTCAATATAGCACCTAAAGTCAAGCGGAAGCGCTGCCATATCTCATTATATAGGTTTCAAATAAGTAACAGGCTACATAATTAGTGATTTTAGTAGTAATTACGAAAAGCCTCTAGAAAAGAATTTTGCGCACCAACGTCTTTTAACCTTAGAAAGATAATCTTATTTTATTGTACGGTAAAATCAGGCATAAAATCGACGCATGATTTTTAACAGGCTTTAAAATAATAGTTCAGTTCATAACTTAAATTTAAAAAAATACATTTTATTTGTTTTTCTAGGTTGTAGCGTGTAATAAAATTCAATTTGGCGAACGTTAATAAATTTATTGTATTTCAACCACGTTCGCGACAATAAGAAAATGGGAGCTATATTTCGATTTCGGATGTGTATCTTTTACGCAGATTATCTTTCCAGGGTTAAATAATTGTTTTTTTCGTGCACGATCATGGCAAGATACTTGTACTGTGAGAGATTGAAACACTGCAAGATTCTTATTCTGTGGTACTTACACTTAGCTATTCTGCGGATATCAACTTCCTTTTATTGTGGAATCCCTTTGTTCATTTTCCTAATAGCTATTTATGAGGCAATTAGTGAGGTAATTAGAGCAATTAGTGATCTACGGAATATTTTTTGTTAGGAACCGTATCGAACTTTATTGAACGCTTAGATAATAATGTAAAGACCGCGCCACACACGTTGGCGGATGTGAAGTTAGCTACAAGCTGCGCAATATCCAATCCTGACTGAAGCACACATAAAGCCGCACGTTGATTGGCTGTTGCGTATAAATAATAACTATTCGTATATAAGTAATATGTATTTGCGGATAGAATCATTTCGAAATTTTGAATTTCATAGGAAGCCTGTTTCTGAACTTAATGTTGTTTTGCTTCTTTATATATTTATACAGCTAATCATTTTGAATTCTTTTATTAGGATCTGATGACCTATGGATCTGAAATCAGAAAAAATATCTGCTATTTCATATATGTCGCAAAGTAATGATATATTTGTTTGCTACAGCGTTTTTGAGTTATCTGCCTCTGTAAATATGGCAAGGATGCTTATGTATTTTTATTTAAAATTAGCTAGCCTCTGGCAATTGCGTGGTGAGGGTTGAGGAACACTGATGTTCATGGAGTGAGTACTTGAGTAGTCCTTGTACACACAATAGTAGTACTTACCTATTGGTATTCTCATTGTTAAACAAAATAAAGTTCTCGTTTTCTGAGGAAGGTAATTCCACTCTAGATAATTAGTTTTCTCAAAAAATGGCAAAACCGAATTCCATCGCGTACAGAATTAGAATCGTTCGCGCCAATTGATGTTTACAATTTTTACATTTTTGTTTATTCAAAAACGACTCGGCCGATTTCGATAAAATTTTAATGGGTTTGGTTTAAAATAAAAAAAGTTATTAATAATAGTACGTAATGTCCCCAGATGCACGGGTTCCCGGGGCGGAGAACCATGACGCTGCGGTGCGAGCTGTTCGGGCAGGCCGGGGACTACGCCCTCACCCTGCGCCCGGCCGCCGCCGCGGGCCCGCAGGATCTCGCCACAGCCTTCATAAAGGTACCGCAGAGTACTGGGTACTACATCGTAGAGCCCACTGACCATGACGCCAAATGGATGACATCCAAATAAACGTCGTTGTTTAGTAGTAATGTTCCCAATTTAGTGCATTTAAGTTTAGACTTCATTTTATACAGAAACATTGTTTGGAGATATAGGTAACCAGAAATATAATGTACTTAGAGATAAATCCACAGTTGATTTAGTTAAAGGTAATCAGATAAGTTGCAAAACTATTTTTGACGTTAAAGCGCTCGCTAAACCAATGAAAAGTCGACATTTCTAACGACGAAGTCGCAGACTCGTAACATCGAATGGATGTCATTCATTTGGCGTGATGGTCAGTGGGGCCCATTAGAGCACTTATTAACGAGACGGTTTTTCACCGGGGCTAGGAACGGTTTGAAGCCGTGCGTACGTTCGGTCGTAAGTTATGAATGGAACTTTCTGGATGTGTGTCAACGACGACGCAAACTAGCGACGTGGTGCAAAGCAAGCCGGGTACAAAACGTGCTCGTGAACAAGCTTAGCCGGCAACCGGCCCGGCCCGGCGCCGGATCGGGTAAATATAACAGTCTTGTTAACAAGAGGCTACTTTTAAGTAAATCCTACCACATTTTTTTAACGCAAATAAGTCCGCGCTTGACCACCAACTCGCCTGATGGTACGCGGCGTTGTGGTCCAAGATGAAGCATGCAGACCTAGAAGATACCTATTCACTCTGATTTAGATTAGGTATATCTCTTAGGAAACTGAAGAGCAGGAAGATTGTTCCATTCTATGGCGGTACGAATCAGAAATGTTGAGTCAAACTGTTTCGTACGTATTGAAGGAAAATCGACAGTGTAGTAAGTATCGACGTTTATCAAGGTTACTTTGCCTTCTGGCGCAGCGATTTAAAGTAAGTCTCCGCTCCCAACATCAGAAAACGCGATTGATCTATTAAGTCTGCTGTGTGTGCTGCTCTCTACTTGTATGTTTGGAACTCGCGCAGATAAACCGCACATTGCATCAGTACTCATACTCATACTCATTTATTCATAACTACAAGTTACATGTCAAACAAAAACTAATGTATTAAATTGTAAATCATAATAACTAATAATTGATTCAATTTCATAATTACTAACAATCAAAAACAATGATTAATAACAATGTTTAGTTTCACAAATAAATCAAATTTAATATCAATTAAATTAATTTCGAATACTTACAAACACATAAATGAAGTCACTCTACCTTTGGTAGAAAGTCTTGTACCTTATAGAATGCCTGCTCAACAAGCCAATATTTTGCTTTATTTTAAAAGACTGACGTGACGGCGCATCCTTTATAAAAACCGGAAGGTGGTTGTCCATGAGTAGGTACCTACCTGGGATGACTGACGGTTCAACGGCCACTGGCTGCTACATCATACGTTTTTTTGACATTAGTACAAGCCACAAAGGTGTTAAGCCGACGGTCTAGCCAGTAAAGTCTCTGGGTTCTATTCTGACACACGGACATAAGTCAAACTTATCATACCTCTTTTTTGGGTCGGAGACTGAACAAGATAAAGTAATTATAATATGTATACTACGGGACTCATCGCGCACTAAAATTACGAGATAAATAAATACCTCATCATCCCGACGTTTCGACCGAGTTGCATCGATCGTGGACACGAGTAGACACTAATTCAAATCTCGAAAGTTTAAAAACAACACAAGATAAAGTTGTACAAAAATTAGGCAATAAGTTGCCCTGTTCCCCTTACATATAACATAAGCGTTCTCACTCACAATTCCGCTGAAATAATACTAACAATAAGTACAATATATTCACCCCAAAACGGTGGCTACTAACACACTTCAACCCAAGAACCCCAAAGTTTTATGTACATTGTTTCCTCAAAGAAGTTTGCAAATAATGTCGTAGTAAAATACAATTTTTCTCCCATTCGGACCTCAGAAATATGCAACCGGAATATAAAAGGAAGCGAATCACTTACAGGAAGTAATGCGAAATAAGGAAAAGCGAGAGTTTTCTGTAAACAGATTTATTCCGTTCGTGTTCCTAAAATTAGGTTTTGTTTGTATAATTCAGATAAAATATTATTAGTAAATTGTTTCTGTTGCTTTCGTTCGTTTTCGTTAATAGCTCTGTACTGGACTGTTTCAGTGCGACTGTAGTGTAAGTATTTTTTGACCGACGAACCGCAGGAGGTACTCAATTCGACGCGTATATATTTTTTTATGTATAACCACGCATAACTTTTTTTATTAGTAGTGCGATTTGAATATGCATTTTCGATAAATCAACAATAATGTGAAAAATGCTACATCGATCCGAGCGAAATATTCGCGAATCCTGTACACGGGTGAAGTCGGTCATACTATTTTTTGCTAAAAATAATTATCTTTTTTGCATTACGTAAAGGGTTAATTTTCTATTATGTCAGTCAGTCACACAACCGCTGACTTTACTATAACTTAGCTGACTGACGCTTAACTTGAACTTAACGCCAACTTTATTATAACTTAACGCAATACTTTTAGAAACATGAGCAGCTTACTTAGCTTAGCATACTACATGCTTCACGGTTTTTATTCATCACTAGATTTCGCTTGATATTTTGATTTTTGTGTTATCCCATAGGAATCGTTTATTTTTTGGAATAAAAAGTAGCCTTTGTCACGTTTTTCAAACTACAATAAGTAAATAAATAAAAAAGCCTTTAATTGTTCTTAGTAATAAATGAAAACATTATTTTTTCTTAATCTACTTAATTTAACTCTAGCATGCTAACTAATAATTAACTGAACTAAAAAAACTAAATTAAATATAAGTGGCAAATATTCTTCTCAACGAGTAAAGGCCTCCCCCGTTTTTCTCAGCATCTTTCTGTTGTTTGCTTTTCCTATCCAGTCTCTTCCTGTTCGTCTTGCGATATCGTCAAGCCATCGCTCCGCTGGACTACCTCGTTTTTCAAACAAGGTTTGTACTTGCCAAAAATGAAGTCATTCTGTTACTCCGTTGCTGCGTGAAAGAGCAACAAACCAAAAAATACACTTTCGGATTTATAATATTAGTAATAGTCTAGCAGTCCTCTCCTATGATCTTAAAGTGATTAATAACAGGATGAATCTTCGTAAGCATGTTATGTTAGATGAGATGCCCAGATTAGTCTTGTAAAAAAATCTACAAGGAGGTAGCTAAAGTACTGCGCAGGTATAAACAACTTCTAAGCGTAGGACTGGAAAAACATACCACTTAATTTGTAGGACTATGTAGCCATTTGATTGTACAAACATTCACTAAGCTGCACACAAAAAATCAGCTCGTTATTAATAATTTTGATGATTCAAAATTACTCGTGATGACTCGTTATTTGGAAACATTCGGAGTGGAGGACTCTCCAATCATAGCATCCATTTTGTAGGATAATTGTTATTCCTTGTCGTCCATTTACCTCGATATTAAAATAAAAAAAACTCACTGTTATTGTAGAAATATCGACACCTCACCAAATCGACATGTTTAATACCTGCGCAGTACTTTAGCTAAGTACCTCGATCGAGTTTTTTTTATAAGATTAATTTGGGCATCTCGTCGAACATAACCTGCTCATGAACATTCGACCTGTTATTAATCACTTTCAGATCACAGGAGAGGGCTGCTGGACTATTAGGATTTGAAACTGGACTACCAATATGTAAACTAAAAACAATATGTACGTAACCACGTAGGTATTGTTAACGCACAGAACTTCGAAAAGGCAAGATTATTATTTCTTTGGAATTCAAATATAGAATCTCCAATAAAACCATGTCTGATTGATTGTTTACTTTGTGTATTGGTAGTGACTTTTAAATTATTATACTTAAACGTAGTATTCAATTTGGTAATATTGTGTCGTAATTATTTCAATAAGTACAATTTTTAACATTGTTTTTTTTAATTTTGTAAGGGGAGCACGGATCTCCGAAATACAAGCTATGCTGAGTTCGAAGATCTGAAGCTCATTGTCACTTATGTACTTAAACTTGAAATATTTGATTCCTTTTCAATGAACCTTCGATACTGTTCCACTTACCGCGAATGACGAAGTTCGATTGAAACAAGCCCTTTACGCCGATTTTTACAAGCCAATTTCTTTTATTAGCAATCTATTTCGCCCACCTCATAAAATATTCTCGAGGGCATAATGCCTTGGCCCATAAATCTCAATAAGTAGACGTACCTTTCCTCGTGCAAGGAGTTTTTGTGAGAATTAAACACAATTCCGATATTCTGGGTGAAGTCGACGATAAAATATGGAGTAACCTGTAGGGATGGGACGACGTTATCGATGAACGATTACTTGGAGAGCGGCTGAAGCAAATTGTTGGCGATTCATTATTTGTGCCGAATATTTTATCTCATTTTAGCTTCGAGCAAATATCTATAGAACCACAGTCCCTAAGTGAAAGTAGTAAAAAATGTCCGAGCGCCGTCATACATACCGACTTAGATATTTACATTAAATAGTTCACAACGACCCGTTTTCTTGAATCTCGACGTTATGTCACCTAATTAGTGCTTGTAACCGAGCACGCATGGGATCGCGCGGTGTCAGTCGGCTTCGCTAAAGGTGTTATTTTATTTTTTGTATTTTTTGTTTTGATTGCTTTTCATGCTTACAGCTTTTTTTCTTAGTCCTTATAACAAAAAAAAAAAAAAACAAATCTTTGTTGAGCATCGTCTCACACCTTTGCAAAGATTTGCTGAGCTTAGCTGGCAATATAGCGATCGGCAATAACTTGAACAGCTGATCTGTAACGCGATATCCAATTATTTGGTGTCCTATGTACCTATCACTATTTGCATTTGTGATCGTTCTTTTTTCTGAAAAGATTAGAAATGTTATCATAACATTCATTAGTTCAAATCTCTTTATTTCGTAGACACATTACATGCACTTGAAATCGTCCGATAACATTGGTAATAGTTATGCCTAAATAATGATGTCTTAATGACTAAAATTTAAATTCTGATAAAAATAAAATAAATTAAAATAATAGATAGAGATTAATCCATAGGACTAATTAGATTAAAATACCAAAAAGTAAATGGCAGTGTCATTCAAATTAACATTTTCCGGTAAAATGGTCATCAAGAAAAAAGAATACAGATAAAAAATAAGTAAGTAAAAATACATCAATGATATACGAACTTCAGTACAAGATCCTGAAAACTGGTCAATTCTGTGAATAATTGAAACAAGTTTATCGATAAAATCTCTCGCAATCACGTCCCTATCGGAAGTAACCTGTGCTCGCCTAAATATTTATTGGAGTTTATTCTGAACCTCTCCTGATACGCTTCAACAGATATTGTTTATGGAGATTTTTATAATAAATTGGAGTAGGTTTGTGTGTAAACGGAAGCGGAAAAGCAACGCTTTATCGAAATGTTAAAAAAGCGAGTTTCCGTAAGTGAGTACCTACATTCAGCTAATAAACATTCTGTGTATTTGCTAATAGCAAACATCGACAGTTATTTGCAAATTGTTTCTATAATATTATTGTGTAGGAGTTGCTAAGTAAATTCAGTTGTTAAACAAGTGTAACTGATTTCCGTATTGAAATACTCTCTGTGTTTCTGGGAAGCAGTAAGCTGATATTTCTTTATAAATAAGCTGTCATATTCCAGGGTTCCTGATACCAGGATACTTGAAATAAATAATAAAAAAATCAACAAAAACGTAAACGTAAATTTGGTTAATTTACGTAGAGACAAACCACAAAGCTATCAACATCCATATCCTTACATAGTATAAAATAAAGTCGCTATTTTCGTTTGTTTGTTTGTATGCTTAAATCTTTAAAACTACGAAACGGATTTTGATGCAATTTTTTTTAATGGATAGAGTGATTCAAGAGGAAGGTTTATATGTATAAAAATTCCCGAAATTCCCACGGGAACGGGCACAACGCGGGTAAAACCGCGGGGCGCTGCTAGTCTACTATATTCTGGCAGACACGAATCGGTAAACCTAAAATTTTTTTCGACCTTGTATAAAAATAGAAGTACCTACCTACATTTTATCGGTCATGTTTTGATCCAAAGTCTTTTCTAAGCCTTTGCGATTTAAATACAGTCATTATTCTTATACCTACTACCGTGCTAATCGCGCACTGAATAATGAGAAATTTATTTATCTTGTATTTTTAGTGCTCGAAATGTCCCGTAGTATACGAATAAAAAATTATGTAATATTTCGTATTGGCCGCGCCACACAAGTTGGCGGATGTGAAGTTAGCTACAAGCTGCGCAATAGCCAATCAATGTGATTCATGTGACCTTCAGTTAGGAATGGATATTGCGCAACTTGTAGCTAAATTCACATCCGCTAATTTGTATGGCGCGGCTTAAACAAAGTTGTAGTAAAAACAAAACAATAATTTATTTAAAAGCTGCAATTGTTCTTCCAGGCGGACTGGTCCGAGCAGTTTGTGCTGAACGTCCACGGCGGGTCCGTGTTCCCTTGCGGTGACGGAGTCAAGGTGCTGTTCCAGTACCCGGAGTGCGTCCTGGAGGGCGCTGACAGAGTCAGGGTCTTCGGACGGGACAATGATCGGCTACGATACGTCGCCGAAAGAAGAGTCAGAAGGTAAGAAAGACTATTTGACCGACGAACCCGTGGAGGTACTCAATAAGGATGTTTACTAGGTATTAAATCATTATTATAATTAGTCCGTCAGTTAGATTTAAAAAAAATATTGGACACGTATTTTTTCTTTTGTCAATAAAACAATCAGTGACAAAGATAAATCTTGTCAAAGTTTGAGAGTGCGGGCTCGTGACGGCACTAGTCGGTACATTTGATACTGGTTAGTGACGTCACGCGGAACTTTAATGGGCTTTATCTTCATAATTTTTTCTTAAATTGACAAAAGGAAAAATACGTGTCTAATATTTAAAGACAATCTATTTGACGGACTAATAATATTTTTTATTTAACAAGCCCGTTTTAATTCGACGCGTTTTTTTTTTATTTTATTTTTTTTATACACATACCTTTTTTCGTAGTAGACCTATTTCAATAATTATTTTTTTATTAGAAAGAGTATACTTTGAAATTGGTCCCATTTAAATATTATTAAAATCGGCTGAGCCATTTTTGATAAATCAACAATAATGTGAAAAATGCTACATCGATCCGTGCGAAATATTCGCGAAATCTGCACACGGGTGAAGTCGGTCATGCTATTTTTTGCGAAAAATAATTATTGATAAACCTAGTGCTAAGCATTTGATGTCGAGTGAGGTAGACATAGATACTACGCAGCATCCGCGCTTGAAATATTAAAACAGTTTTCTCTGGCCGTACGTAGTTAATATGCTTTTTTTAAACATATTGTGAAACTGCTATTCTAGTGCCCACAGTACTTGCTAAAGGGAGCTGTCTTAGTAACGTTCTTTGAGCTAGAGGAGGACAGGCTGCAATACGTAAAAGAGTCTCTTTAAAAGTATCCATTTTTAAATAAGCTGCTAAAAATCCAGCGACTAGGCGTGAGAATAAAAACTTTGATACGTAGTTGAGAATCAGACGAGGAGATAAGCTTTTTCATAAGACTAATATAAGATCTAGTATAGGTATTAATAAATAAATAAATATTTGGGGATATCTTACACACGGCCTCTGACCCCAAACTAAGCAAAGTTTGTGATATGGCTGCTAGAGACTAATACACACATACCTAGTGAGCTGGTGCTTAGTAGCACATTTGAGAATAGAGAACCTTAACCATGAGTGTCAAAACGCAGTCCTATCTAATCATGTCAATATTATAGTTGCAAATTTTTTAACCAGCTGGTTCAAACACTTACAGCTCGTAGTAAAACGTAGTCAATTCCATCAAATACTAAAACAACTGTACCATTTTGCGATTCATCTTAACACGCGTAGCCTTACGACTACTTTCCTGTTAACAAAACAAATACGAGGAAAACGCTTAGCAAAGGCTGTCCAATTTTTCGTAAGTAGTGTTTAGCGAGCGGGCGGAAATTGCATGCGTTCCTTGATTCCGGGAGCAGCTGATGTGGACTGGATGTTCGGGATATTGGACTATCGGAGCGGTTTTACAGCTCTTCCCTTTGATAGATCTCTATACGAGTAGGTTAAGACCCAAGTTCACCAACAGATGATAATTTATCAACCGTTGGTTAAATCTTAAACAGATTTTTAACGAAATTTTGCTGTTCAGCAAGCAAAAACCGTTGGTTTAATACAGTAATAACACGTTTTACTTAAACAAGCGTTGGTGAACTCGGGGCTTAGTATGTTAGTTTGTATGAGTTGATGACCTACTGAAAAGTTCTTGGTAGTGGCGTTTATGTGGCTGAAATACAAACTGCATTTTTTGTGCCATGCACTTGTAGGTGGTCCTGGCGTTGATGGCTAACTTCAGGCCGACTGAGAATGCGTGGTGTCGAAGACATTAAACGAGCAGTTTTTTTTAATTCAAATATACAGACCATCTTTTTGGCATTTTTGATGATACAGACTCAGACAAAGTTTGGTACATTCTTGACGACGAGATTTTGTTGGTGAAATGTAAATGATATTAAACAACATCATGTAAAGTGTAATAGGAGGAGAGACGTGGAAGAACGACCTTCACCCATCTGATAACCAGATAAGACATTCTTTTTATGAAATGTAATTAACATACAATTAGGCTTATGATGATAGCTTGCCTATTGAAAAGGCAACTATATTTAATTTGATGTTTTTTTTGGGAATGTTTTTTTTTTAACTTTACTCGTTTGATAGCCGGTATTTGTTTACTAGTAGTTTGTAATGAAAAAAATATACTTTGGTAGCTTTACCTACTTATATTTGTTCATACTACCTCGCAAGCAACTATGTACAAATATGTCAATATAAGTACGAAACTGATCTTATAACCAGTCAAAATTGGTATCCTAAGAAAGATAATTTAATAACAAAATTAATAATATAGGCTTGCCTTCAATACATTGTTCATGACATATATTAAATACTAGCTTAAAACCCGCGGCTTCGCTCGCGTTGTCTTAGTAGACAGGTACTGGCTTATGAAAATAGCCCGTGGTTTGACCCACGTTTGTCTTAGTACTTGCGTAAATTATAAAAGGCTGCCGGTTGGCTTGCGTTGTCTTGGCACTTCCTTAAAATAATAATAGGTCGTGGTTTAGCAAAGCATTATCGTATAACGTATTACTTGCAAGGATAATGCCTATGGTTTGGCATGAATTGTCATAGTATTTGGCTAAAATGATAATAGGTCGCGGTTTGGCCTGCGTATTCTTAGTACTCGCTTAAGATGGTAATTTATAGCACGCAGCTTAGCCTGCGTTGTCTTAATACTTCCTCAAAATTGTAATAGCCTACCGTTTGGTACGCGTTGTCGTATTACTTGCAATGATAATAGCCCACGGTCTGGCCGCTTTGTTCGAGTAACTGCTTAAAATGATAATAAGCCACAGTTTGACCCGCGTTGTCTTGGCACTTGCTTAAAATAATAATACTTCGTGGTTTCGCCTGCATTGTCGTATAACGTATTACTTGAAAAGATAATGCTTAGTAAGCATTATCTTTTCGAGTAATAGGCATTGCCTACGGTTTGGCCTTAATTGTCCCAGTGTTTAGCTAGAATGATAATAGGTCGCGGTTTGGCCTGCGCATTCTTAGTACTTGCTTAAAATGGTAATTTATAGTACGTAGCTTGGCTCGCGTTGTCTAAGTACTTGCTTAAAATTACAATAGCCTGCCGTATGGCTTGCGTTGTCGTATTGCTTGCAATGATAATAGCCCATGGTCTGGCCCGCGTCGTTATAGTATTTGCTTAAAATGATAATGGCGCGCGGTTTGGTCCGCATTTTCTTAGTACTTACTTTAAATGGTAATTTCCCACAGTTTGGCCCGCGTTGTCTTAGTACTTTTTTTGCTTAAAATAATAGCTCTTGGTTTAGCCCACGTTGTCGTATTACTTGCAAGGATAATAATTAGCCCACGGATTGGCCTGCTTTGTCTCAGTATTTGCTTAAATTTACTTGTATCTAAAGCTTATTATGGAGTACGACAATTTTTAGATGATAAATTGCAAAATATTCGAATTAAATCTAATAATAATGATTGTATAATTTTTTCAGGTTCTAATGATTATATTTTATGGCCATATTGGACCTAACTGATAATTCAATATTTTTGTGATTAGTAGTAAGATCTCAATGTAACACAGTTCAACAATAAATGTTCTTTGACTTTAATAGCCCACGGTTTGGACCGCGTTATTTTATAACTTGTCATAAAATAAATACTTGATAAAGTTATATTTTAATATACCTACTGATTTTTTTTTATAGCGAGAAAAGAATATTTTTCGATTTATGATGAGATATATGACGATCATGAGTTGAGCCATGTAGTTTCCCACTCGTATACCAAATTTTATCCAACTCCATTCGCACGTCATGGTCGGCCAAGTGCGAGTTGGACTCGCGCACGCAGGGTTCCGTACCGTATGGGAGCCCATTCCTCTTGCCGTTATTAATAGCGAGCAAAAAAATCCTAAAAATCACGTTTGTTGCATGTCCCTTAAATATTTATTGTATTCTATTTTTAGTATTTTTTGTTATAGCGACAACAGAAATACATCATATGTGAATATTTCAGCTGCCCAACTATTACGGTACCTACGGTGACAGACAGACAGACGGACATCGAAGTCTTAGTAATAGGGTCCCGGTTTTACCCTTTGGGTAAGGAACCCTAAAAAAGGCCAGTACAGGTATTTGATACTCGGTTACATAAAACGAAAAATCCCTATCACTTGGATACCAGTATCCTAAGATGATCATTTTTTCTTCGTGTGATACTGGTTACCAAACTCTGGTATCATATGTGGCCGAAGGGATTCATCATGTTTCATTAAGTCATTAGAAATTTAATTTCGATTATTCTGAACTCAATGACAATCTCGCCCATAACCGTTTACGCGGTCAAAAGTGATCGAGACACTTGTAGGACTTTCAGACATTCTCTGACCAAGTACAGTCGAAAAAGTAGCACACAAGAAGGTACATTTTATTTGAAAAATACATAGCGCACCTACATCTAGACGACAGGCATGTTCTAGGATTCCATTATACTCATCATTTGACTAACTTTTACTATGGTACCAACCCAGAAATCACGTAAATAAAATTAGCTGTTCAACACAAAAAATTCATCGACCCGCGACAAAATGTAAAGAATAGGTAATTTTCGCTTCTTCAGGGTAGTTCCCATAGTAAAGTAAGTAGTTATTGATCCGTATGTACCCTTAGTTTAAGTCTATTGGCTCACAAAATAAAATCGTTCATAAACAATTAGGGGCCCATTTTGCCCTCATTGAAGGATCTAAATTATCTCAATTTAATTCTAGATATTTCACTACGTTTAAAAAAAAACGCGATTTTCACGCTTATATAGGATGTTTGGTCTAGCGTTAGACAAGGAATCCGGGACTTTTCCCAGGACGTTAATAGTCATATATTAGTTAAAAGGGTGAGATATTTTCAAACAATATTGCATCGGTTTTCGAACAGTCATTTAGTACTTTTTTAGGAAATTGATATCCTGAAGGACCCACTGAAATTTTCCGGGATAGCATTACCCCAACTGGTAATTTGTGTTATTGTCTAGCGTCGTACCAAATTTCGTTAGAATTCATTTATCTACCCCTTTTATCTTAGCTTTATAATTGATTATTTTGGCTATTGCTAAGAAACTCAATAGATTTTCCGGGATGAAATAGTTACTGTATTGAAACATGTTGTGTGCTTTCTACATACCTACCAGATTTCATTTATAACCATTCAGCATGCCTGATGTAATTATTGATGCCTTTTTCACCAACTTTGGGAACTTATCTGACCCGTTAGATAAGGAAAATTCGGAAAAACAGGAAGAAACGTAACTTTTGTTTTATTTGTAAAGCATAAATAAAAAGTTTTAAGTCAATCGGTAAAGGTAATAAAAAATTAAATGCAAACAAAATGGGCCCGGTTTACCCCGTTAGAGGTCGATTTTTCGAAATTTTCGTCCTTTGTGCTTCATTACGTTGTACATTGTACCTATGTTCGAAATTTCAAGTATCTATCTTTAGTGGATTGGGTTGTAGCCTAAACTGATTAATTGTGGCTATCCCTAAGGATCCCCATAGAATTTCCGGGATAATAATAGTTCATGTGTTGAAACAAGTTGTGTGCTTCCTCCATACCAGATTTCATCCATAACCGTTCAGCTCGTCGGATGTAATAGACGCTTTTTTCACCAACTTTGGGACCCAATTTGACCCCTTAGATAAGGAATATTCGGAAAAACAGGAACAAACGTAACTTTTATTTTGTTTGAGTAGCATGTATACAAAGTTTCAAGTCAATCGGTAAAGGGAATAAAAAGTTACATACAAACGAAAAGGGCCCGTTTTACCCCTTTAGAGGTCGATTTTTCAAAATTCCGTTCTTAGTGCTCCATTACGTGGTCCAATGTATCTTTGTTCCAAATTTCATGTTCGTATCTTTAGCGGTTTGGGCTGTAGGCTGTCTGTCAGTCAGTCACTCAGCGAAGCCTTTTATATAATAGATAATAAAAATAGCCATGAACACTTTTTGATAGGCAAGCCATCATACGCGTATTTGTAAATAAATAATAATTTAAAAAATATGTTTCACCTGGTTATGACATGGGTGAAGGTCGATCTTCAGCGGCTCTTAGGCCATAAGTAGGTATACGTTTTGTGGTGAGCGAGCGGAAATTGCGTACGTTCCTTGATGACTGAGATGTTCGGGATATTGAACTACCAAAGCGGTTTTACAGCTATTTGATTCTATTTGATACACTTGACTTGATCTAAACTAATTGTAGCTTTGATCAGTAAACTGTTTACCAAAATCTATCAATACCTAGGTACTTCTATCTATCCAGACAAGCCTTTTTCCAATTTTGCCTTCTTGGTTTATTGTTTTGTTAATATTTAGTTAAAATTTTCTCTCATTTATATTTTTACTAGCGACCCGCCCTGGCTTTGCACAGGTGTATTATACATAATTATAAACCTTCCTCATGAATAACTCTTTCTATAAAACAAAACGCATCAAAATCCGCTGCGAAATTTTACAGATATAAGCATACATAGGGACAAACAGACAGGGAAGCGACTTTGTTTTATACTATGTAGTAATAAGAAAATCGATAATAATAGTCTTGTGATAAACTGCAGAAACTAAATTACTTTGGGCTTTGAAATAAAACACATCCGTCTGATACTACCCATTATTATTTATGTAATTTATTTTTAAGACTTACCATACTATCATCGGATCAATCCTGGAATTGCTAAAAAGAAATAAGCTGTTCCATACATACCTATAGTAAAAAATCATTATTTATTTTTGTTGCTATTTCACGGTTGCTTCCCTGTACCTAACTGTTGATCATAATGAGGTAGTACCCAGACTGCCTTAAATGTATTTCATTTAAAGATACCTAAAGCTAAAACGATTTTCTGCCTGTACCTTATACTTGAAGCTAAAACACTTCTCCTTATCAAATTAAAGAGTATGAATCAAATTTCGAGCTCTATTTTCTGGTAGGACGTTTCTGAAACATTTCCACTGAGGGTCTTAACGACTTTAGCTACCTCTCAAAGGTCAGACGTGATAGAAATAACTACAGCCAAAGTGAACCTGCCGACCAAAACGACCTAATATAAGGCCCTTTCGTTTTATCCTCAATTAAATTTTACTAAGTCGGCCTTATCATAATAGTCAATATCCTCAGATGTAGGGGCACTAACTATTAACTATAATCTTAACTAAAATCCTCACAATGTGGATGTGTGTTTGTCTATTTACTAAATGGTAACTCGTAAGCCGTGCCTCAAGGTAGACTGGCGATCACATTAAGACCGCAGGATTGTGATGGCTGCAATTTAAGCCACGTCTAACTGGCATTGAAAAAGATCTACGAGGGCCGCGTATATCCAGCAGTGGACGTCTTATGGTTGAAACGAATGAACGAATGCACAAGTAATATTCGAGTGCACTCGCTTGACCTGGGGACTCATTTTTAGGGTTCCGTACCCAAAAGGTAAAAACGGGACCCTATTACCCTATTTTTTATTTTTTATTATTTTTATTATTTTAATTTGACTGTATGATAATTTAAATGTTCTTTTTATTTTTACAATTTACTACTTTTTAATTTAATTTTTGACTGTACATACTCGTATTATGTTATTTTTAACGACCATTATTGACATATTTTATTATTATTGTTGTTATATATGGTTAATAACCTGAAATAAAGTAATTTTGAATTTTTTGAATTTTTGAATTTGAATTACTAAGACTCCGCCGTCCGTCTGTCCGTCTGTCTGTCACCGGGCTGTATCCCATGAACGGTGATAGCTAGAACATAAAAATTTTCACAAATGATGTATTTCTGTTGCCGCTATAACAACAAATACTAAAATCAGAATAAAATTCATAATTAAGGGGGGCTCCCATACAACAAACCTGTTTTTAGCCGTTTTTCGCTCTATATTAATAATGGTAATAGGTAGATTCTTGAAATTTTCACAGAATGTTTAGTTGTATATTCACTTCAATAATAAATAATACAATTAAAATAAAGTAAATATTTAAGGGGGGCTCCCATATAGTACGGAACCCTCCGTGCATGAGTCCGACTCGCACTTGACCGATTTTACTGAACTTTGCACGCCTAGGAACGTATACGAAACTTTGACAGTGACAGCTCTAAAACCATTTACCATTTCTTATGTTTTCTTCTTAATTAACGTTACATTCCACGATTTTTCCCTTTGCTAACTATAGTTTCTTTTAAAATTGCCATGTCCAGTACTGAAGTTTTGCGTGAAATGGATAATTTCAAATGGATTTCGAGAAAAAATAGGTGTCCGTAAAGATAACCATACGTTCCCAGGCGTGAAAAGTTCAAAAATATGCCCCCTGAAACGTTTGGTCACGGAATATTGAAAAAATTTAGAGACTAGACTATTCGTAGAAATATGTTTATTGATAGACCATGGTATGACTATGAATAAAGCCGTGGTGGCCTAGTGGTAATAAAGCTCGTCTTATAAAGCCATTTTTTTTTATCGCGATTAAGTCCGCGCTTGACCACCAACTCGCCTGATGGTAAGCGACGTTGTACGGAACTTATTGTTTTTTCGTGTAAGTTATACATCATGAAAAAAACCTCTGTGCGTCCATAAAAGAATATTCATGGTAAACTTATGTGAATTCAGTACCCGCACTGAGCCAATAGTAGGTATATAAAATAATCACTCTCTGTGAGTAGGTTTAGGTACCTTTTAATCACACGTAGGATAAAGTAGGTCCAGTTTGGTGTTTTTATTTCTGTAACGGGTTTTCTAAACAGGGGAATTACATAGTAGACAGTGTCCCATTCGCGACGGAATGGTCAGCTCTTTCATGCGTTTTATTAAATTTTAATAATATTTTTGTATGAAGCAGCAGATTTTGTTACGCGTTTTTAGGGTTGATTCCAAGTTGTTTACCTACACTATGGCACGTGGCAATCTTCGAGCAAATATCTACAGAGCCACGGTCCCTAAGTGAAAGTAGTAAAAAAATGTCCGAGCGCCGTCATACATACCGACTTAGATATTGACATTAAATAATTCACAATGACCCGTTTTTTCGAATCTCAATGTCACCTAATTAGTGCCTGTAACCGAGCACTTTGGTATCGTGCGGCGTTACAGTCGGCTTGCAATCGCCGTGCGACTAACTAAAAAGCCTGCCCACTAAATAGCTTGGTCAGAGTTTTGCCTCGGACACTTTTTTTGCACGATTGTGACTCTATAGATATTTGCTCGAAGGTGGCAGTGCATAAAAACAACATGGATGTATTACGTCGCTCCAAATATTTGCTTTATGACCGAGGCAGTATCATGCCCCAGGTAAAACAGCAGAGCACGACAAGTATCCATCAGATTTGTATTGCAAATAAGTTGAAACGGGCCGATGTCCTACAGTTCTGACTATTATCGCCATAACGACATAATAAGATTTTATGTCCACACATTTGCAGTTTCCTTGGCTTGCGATAATGGAGGAAGGTGCTGCCAAATGTTTGTTTTCTTCGTATTCAAAATACTGGGAGCCTTTACGGAGGTGATTTCGAGATATGTTTTAGGACATGTTATTTGGAAATTGAATAGTCAAATAATATGGAGTCAGTCTTTTTTTTTTCAATAAGTGCCTTTATTAACTCCCACTAAATACAAGACGTAATTACATAAACTATTGATTCTTCTACGCATCTCCTCATTCACAATAGGGTATTTTACTATGACCGAGAAAATATCTGTAAATGTATTTTTGAAATAGCTTAGGCAAAAAGCAATCGGAAAATGTTTGTTTTAGATCGTAAAATAACAAAATGAATTTTAAAAATCAATACAAAAATTCCGTTTTTTTAATCTGTGCATAAAATAGTCACCGCTTTGCTATGACGTCATACGGCTATGTAAACATTGAATAGTTTGTCCGGTGTAGTATTCCAGGAACAGCACACCAACGATGACTCATTATTAACCATTTATAATAACTCATTTTAAACTTTAATCTCAAACTTACACACAAAAACACCATCGTGAAAAATATTTACGCGCATTGTTTACATAGCCTAGTGAAGTCATTCACGAACACAGAGTAAAATAATGACATCCATCGTTTTCGTAAATTACGCGCGAAATTTTGAAACTGTAAAATTAAAATGCATTTTCAAAGCACTTAACGATTGATTTTTATTTTTTCGTATTTTTTTAGTGGTTTATTAGACCAACAGAATCTGACTGAGATACTTTTCAAAAATGAGTGTAATACCCTATTCGGTCTGGCAGATTCGTAGTCATAGTCGAGTCCTCTGCCAGCACGGTCTACCAGTATTCGTATGAATTGCCATAAAACAGAGTAAGTAGTTTCCTCTATTTTCAGTCACTCCTAACTGAATGGCCCCAAATAATGGTGGCCCCGATAGTCATGAAGCTAATTATATTAATAAGACCAGTTTGGTCAAAAGCACATCCCGTTCATTTAGTTAATTATTTTGACCATTGGTTTGTGATTAATCGATTGATTATACTAATGAGTTTTGCTATTTTATCTTGATTGGATTGAACCGGTCAATGATTTAGTTGAATGACGTATTGCGCATTTGGATTTTGGTTCCGTTTGAATAAATATTTATTTGATAAATGTGAAAGTTTTTTCTTGACTGTGTTTGGATTATTATTTAAAAAATACCTTTACTATAAAATTAACGCTGTTATTGTGAAAACAAAACCTGCTGGTCCACGCGAACGCTTTTAAAATCAAAAATGCAAAACAATAGGTAGTCCTGTAGGTAGCGTTGTAAAATTTATCACATACTAGCGACCCGTCCTGGCTTCGCACAGGTGTTTTATACAAATAAGCCTTCCTCTTGAATCACTCTATCTATTTAAAAAAAAACCGCATTAAAATCCGTAGCGTAGTTTTCAAGATATAAGCATACATAGGGACAGACAGACTAGAAAGCGACTTTGTTTTATACTATGTAGTGATTATTTGATTTTATTATCGAAACAGTTCATACTATAATTATAGAATGATGCATGGGTACGAAACACAGAACGCCTCTTGAGTGACATAAGTAGCATAAATAATCGGCCAAGTGCGAGTTGGACTCGCCCACGGATGGTTCCGTACCGTAACTTGTTAGCTTGTTTCCGTTATTAATATCGAGCGAAAAAAGATTATAAAATCGAATTCGTTCGTTGTATGGGAACCCCTCTTAAACATTTATTTTATTCCGTTTTTAAGGTTCCGTAGTAAAACAAGGAACCCTTATAACTTCGTTGTGCCCATCCGTCCGTCTGTCCGTCCGTCCATCATCATGCTACAAAGTCTTATAACTTCCACATTTATAAACCAAATTGCAAGAAATGTGATAGTGTAATAGTTTTAGTACAGATCTCAATAACGAATACTTAAAAATTTCACAACTGTTCATTTAAGGGGTAGCTCCCACATGTAAAGTGGGGATGAAACTTTTTTCAACCACACCCTCTCATGTGAGGTATCATTGAATAGGGTTTCTAATACTTATGAAAGTAAGGTTTCCTGAACCGTTTTTTTTTCACGTATACCATTTGTGAGATAAATTTGCCAAACCAGAAAGACGATGATGAAATAGTCACCACCACTCAAAAAATATTGTTTTACTAAATAACTTAATCAATATGTTCTTTACTATCTTCACAAGTTTTTTTTTTATCGCTAATAAAATGTTTATTTACATATATACAAAGCTTGAGAGTAAAGTTTGTTAAACATAAATAACAGCAATAACAGAAAATAAAATGTATATACTACCTACCTAGAAAATTAATCAAATAACCCGCCCCTCATCGTTCCTCGTGCAAAGGTGGCTTGCTTGCTGCATTGCCGCGTTGGATAGCGATGGACATTCTTTGCACCAGAAACAAGGTAGAACGGGATTTACTATCTTACATCTACCTACCTATTTTGATCAAAACCTTCACACAAGAGATAACCAGGAACTAGTATCCCATTACCAAATATACGAACTATGTTTAAAGTCACAATGTACGTATCACCAGCCGTATAAGTAAGAAGTGCCACAAGTTCGGCGCGAGGGTCGTCCGGCCGCTATAAAACTTGCCGCCCATCTGTTCTCGACATAGTTGGGGATAGGGATGTACCCGTGTTATGAAAATTGGCTGCAATTTTTTAGATCTGTGTTTTTGTTTTGAAAAGTTGCTGCAATTTTTTTATTCAGTTAGAGAACAAAAAAAAAGCTATAATGCAACGAGTTGATTGGTTATTTTCACATAGGTCAGTAGCAAGTAAAGGCTAGGTAAAATAAAGGGCTGTGCCATCTTCAGAACTCTCGGTTCTGAACTCTACTCGGTACCCCAGGATAGTAGCAGATAGAATTGGGATAGGAATGTACCGCAGCAATTTTCTCTTATTCTCTAATTGATTTAGTTTACTGCGATGGAACAGTCGAATAATTGTTTCGGTATAGGTTAGTAGCAGGTAGAGGCTATAAACAGGGCTGTGCTACCCTCAAACTATCCTAAGGCCTAAGGCTGATATATCTGCACAGTTAACTCATATCTGTTTTAATAGCGATCGGCCAAACAATAGTACCAATAACCAAAACAATTTCTGTGTAGAGCGAAATGAACCATTGCGGATATTACTTACAAGAACAGAGAAAATGAGGAATTCTCTAACTCGGTTACAGTTAGTCTTACATGGGTATTACCCAATAGGTATGTAAAAATTGGTCACAATGTATACGTATCACCAGCCGTATAAGTAAGAAGTGCCACAAGTTCGGCGCGAGGGTCGTCCGGCCGCTATAAAACTTGCCGCCCATCTGTTCTCTACATAGTTGGGAATAGGGATGTACCACAGAGTTTTGAACATTCACTGCAATTTCCGGAATGCTCCTCGTTGCTGCAATTATTTCTTCTGTTAGAGAATAAGAAAAAGCTGTAATGGAACGAGTCGAATAGATAGTATCCCCGCAAAGTCAGGTCTGTGGCTAAACTATCTCTACAGATCTCTACAGTGAACTTTTATCTATATTATGTTATATTAATGGTGGTCAGCCAAACAATCTTAGAACCAAAGCAATTCTTTCGCAGAGAAAAAAATCTTATTGCGCATATTTTTTACACAGACAGCGATAATGAGAAATTTTATAGCTGGGTTAGTGTTCGTCTTACATGGGATTTATCTATTTTGTAAAATAGATCACAATGTACGTATTACCCGCCGTATTAGAAAGGAGTGCCGCAAGTTCTTGAAACATAAAACTTGCCACCCATCTGTTATCACCACACCTAGTTGAGGTAGGGATGCCCCCCGTTTTTAAAAATTGGCTGCAATTTTTGGATGGCCCCCGTGCGTTGAGAAGTCAGTAGCAAGTAAAGGTCATGGGGTGAGTAGTGTCAAAGTGTCCTATCAAAATCAGCTCTGAGACTGGACTATCCCTACAATTATTGACTGCCTCGGTGGCTCGGTGGTTAGTGACCCTGACTTCTGGGTCAAAGAGGCGTGGGTTCGATTCCCACCCAGGGCAAACATTTGTGTGATGAACATAGGTGTTTGCTCTATGTCTGGGTGTTATTTAGGTACTATCTATATAAGTATGTATTTAAAATATGTATATGTAGTATATCAGTCTCTGGCAGCCATATCACAAGCTATGCTTAGTTTGGGGTCAGAGACCGTGTGTAAGATGTCCCCTAATATTTATTTATTTATATTCTTAGCTGTGAATTCTGCTTATTTGACTGAGTCTTTATTTTTAATTTAAAAACAATTTAAGCATATTATTATTCAAATCTAAACGAGAAATTGTTTGTTAAGCTTTTTATATCTTGAAATTAGTCTCTGCTTAAAATCAAATAGATTCTTGTGTGAATAGATCCTATCTAGAAAAAAAATGGTTGTCTGTAAAGTTGGTTTATGGACGATAATTTTAGGAGATAACGTCATGAGAAAACTTTGTTAAATCAAAAACTGAAACACGCCGAACGCTTTGGCCACGCTTTGGCCGACCGAGCTTTTCAAAAAGTTGGTCCACGCTCTCGCTTGCACGCTCTACTCAGGTGGACAGTGACATTTTTTGTGCGAGCATCCGGCGCTCATCGATTTATAAGACGTTAACACACAAAAACTGTAATTGTATAAATAAATTCCAACTACTTAAAGTGGTTTAGCTCAACGTGTCCCATCTCTAAAAGGCATTTTGAACTTTAACAACTCGCATTCAGGGTTAATCCTTTACATAACGTGTAAACTCGAGCGTAGTTTACACTATCTGGGCTTACAGTTACACTTCCACTTAAATTACTCCAGTTGCTTCTTAATTTTAATCCTCGAGGAATATGGACCTTAAATCTGTGACCTGGCTCTTAAGGTGCCTAAGGTTAATGTATTTGTGTAGGTGAGCCTTTAGTCCAGTCTTAATTTAAGCTTAGGTAGCCTAAAACCAGTCTAATTGGTATGCAGACTGTAATAGACTGACTTGGCTGTAGTTACATTTTCCATAAGATATTGTGAAGCATAACGGAAGGCTACTGAATATTGTGAAAAATCTTGTATGAAAAGCTCATCGTTTGCTTCAAAATGGGCGAAACAAAAACCCAGACCTGGCTACACCAAACAGAGCGGGACGTCAATGTCAAATGCCAAAGTGACAGGAGGAAATAACAAAAAAGTAATTTGTTACATAACAAAATATGTAAAATATGTATTATGTAAAATGCCGGGTCATTATCGCAATAATTGTCCGATGATTGATAAATCAACTTCTTCCGTACACCCCCCCCCCCCCTCTCTCTTGGGGGCATAATGCACCTTGCCCACCCCCTCCTAAACCCTTTTTAGCAATGATCCAAACGTGTTTTTGCCAATGTAAAATAATAAATTAAAAAAATCATATCTCCGAAGGGGGGGGTTCTCAGACCCCCCACCCCCAGGAGGTGCTACTCCCAGGGGGTGTTACTCCCAGGGGGTGATAACAATGGAGAAAGGCAATGGATGAGGAGCTAGAATCGTTTCAAAAGAATGAAGTATTCGAGCTTGTCGATGCCCCAGAAGGAGCTACAATGTGATGTGTAGGTAGGTCTTAAAGAAAAAATTAAAAAGTGGTAGTGTATACTTAGTTTATTACGATAAGTGGGGGTGTTGGATCTGTATCTAAAATAGTATTATTCTAGTAACACCAGCTTGTCTATGGTACTTATGTTAAGATTTAATGAAATTAAATATGGGAGTCTGCACTGGAAAACTGTACGACGTGTTTTCTTTATATTAATTAAGAGTTCTCAATTCTACACTACAAAGCCCTCACTCTTTTTCTGTATGTCTATTTTGTAGCATATATAACTAAATTTCTATGTGACAAGTATTGGTAAATAAATAACGTGCGGATTTAGCCCATGCATGATGGGCTGAATCCGCATATTGAATAAACTCTTAACGATAGTTTTTTTTTCATGCAAAATTTGTAAATACATATAAGTGTTTTCGCTGCAGATAACATAAAATTCCTTCTTCTAACTATTTGGTAGAGACTGCCTTCGAAGGAGCAAGTTTCAGGTCAATTGAGGTCGAGTTCAGTTAAGCTCATTTATTACTCAAATAGTTACAATAACGCACATGAAAACAAAACCATAATGGAATTGATAACTTAATATGTTTAGGGTCTAGACGTTAGTTATCCATAAAATTGTTCGTCGTTCCCAATACAAAACATAAAAATTATATTAAATCTAGTGAAGAGCTATGAGTATGATGTGTAAATGAATGAATGACTTTATTCAGCTTCCATAACACAATGTAGATACTTTCTTTTTGTGATAAACATTTCAAAAATTTGCGTGTTTATCATTTTATTAAAATGTTTATCATTTTACTAAAATGATAAACACTACAAATTTGGCGAGTTCATAGTACTTACAGCGTTCTAGCGCATCTGGGCAGGAATCCCAGAGAGATGCAGGTTCAAATCCTGCGAATGCGGCAAATTTTTGAAATGTTTTTTGCAAAAAGAACATTTCTATAAACCTAGTGTGTAGAAGCACGATAAAATCATTTCGTACAATGTAGATCTTCAACATTTCATCTAAAGTTTTACCAAATTTCTTAATATTATAATAGCAGTAGTCGTTACATATATATGTAACGACTACTGCTATTATAAAGTCGCGCGAAATTCTACTCGTTAACTCACAGTTTGGGTCACCAAGATACAGGCTTAGCCTAGTTTGGGGCCCACTAGTAATACAAGACGATGTTAAAATCTATTAAATACCTATCTTTCTATTTTGTAAAATTCAATTAGTGCTTATACTTGTTACCTTTGTACCTATCTGAATTGTAAATTTTTCGTTTAGTTAATAAGTACTCAAATTAAATCTGTACTGTTTTGTGTTTGGGTTAGGTATTTGTGAAATAAATTATCTTATCTATCTTATCTTATCTATCTATGTAAGAAGCAGTTAAGTCCTAGACCCTGCACTAGACTGTGCCTATGAATAAATGACTATCTCCAGAATATTTTTACTTTACACTTCCTTCAAAATGTATTTTACAAAATCTTAAAAAAGATAGGTAGATAATCCTTTATTACCTTAACCAAATTACAGAACAAGTTCCATGGACAAAAACATTAAATTTGTTTTTTTTTAATTCCATATAGGTTTGCGTTTGACTACATACTGCCTGATGTTGAGCAGATATGCGGTCTAGGATAATTGGTTATAATACTAGGTAAATGGCCATAGACAGAAATATTACAAATTGGATGGCGGCCTTATCGGTTCAAGTGATTTCTTCCAAGCAACCAAATACTGTAACCTCAACCGTAACTTATTGTAACCGTTTGTCCTCAGAGGGCAGCACACAGCATCGTTCGACTGCAGACTGTTCAGCGAGCGGTACCCGGAGTACTGCTTCGTGTACGTCTCGCAGGCAGTCACCGGAGCAGTTGCCGACGTACGCATGGACTGTTTGCCCACACTCGCTACTACAGGTTTGTGACTCTCCATCTAAAGTATCCTACAAAGCCCAACGGGCAAGTTGAAATGGCAGTGGACAGGGTACATAAGACTGATGACCGATGGGGTCGAAAAGTTTTTGACTGGAGACCACGTACCGGCAAGCACAGAGCAGGACGTCCACGCACAAGGTGGACGGATGACCTCATTAGGAGCACAAGAGGAGATATTATTGGAGATACATAGGGGAGGCCTATGTCCAGCAGTGGATGTCCTATGTCTTATGGATGGATGAATCTGGAGTACTGCTTCGTGTACGTCTCGCAGGCAGTAACCGGGGCAGTTGCCGATGTACGCATGGACTGCCTGCCCACACTCAATAAACACTACTTGAACATCACTTTTGTTGGGCAGGGAATGGAAAATGAGCAGTGCGAGTATGTCAAATAGGTCATTTATGCTATGACAATTTATGCCACCAATTACCACTGACTGCCGTTGACAGAAAATTAAAATTAAAACCGCAAAAGTAAACGAAAGAAAGAAATAAATAATCGGCCAAGTGTGGGTCAGACTCAAACACGAAGGGTTCCGTGCCGTATAGAAGCCCCCCATAATATTGTTTTAATTAAATTATTTATTTTTAAAAGGAATGTTTAACTAATATTCTGTGAATATTTAAAGCATCTTCCTGTTTCGAGCGAAAAATCACGTTTCTTGTATAGGAGCCCCCCTTAAATGTTTATTTTATTCTTTTTTTAGTATTTTTGCTGTAGCAGCAATAGAAATACATCATCTGTGAAATTTCCAGCTGCCTACCTATCACGGTTCATGAGATACAGGCTGGTGACAGACACACAGACAGACGGACAGCGGAGTATTAGTAATAGGGTCCCGTTATTACCCTTTGGGTACGGAACCCTAAAAAAAAATTGAATCTTAGACAAAGTGAGGAATTTAATAAATAAGGAGTAATTATTACAGCTGGTGGAGCGGGTGGGTGGGGCGAGTGGTCCCCGTGGTCGGCTTGCCCCGCGCCTCAGCACTGTTCTACTCGCACGCGAAGCCGGCACCGCTTCTGCGACTCGCCCCCTCCAGCCTATGGAGCCAAGTATTGTGAGGTAAGTTATTACAGCTTGGGTCGAGTGGTCCCTGTAGTCAGCCTGCTCCACGCCCCAGCACTGTTCTACTCGCACGCGAAGCCGGCACAGCTTCTGCGACTCGCCTCCTCCAGTCTATGGAGCCAAGTATTGTGAGGTAAGTTATTACAGCGGGTGGTGCGAATGAGTGGGGCGAGTGGTCCCCATATGATAGTCGACCTGTCCCGCACCCCAGCACTACTCGACTCGCACGCGCGTTGCCGGCACTGCTTCTGCGACTGGCCTCCTCAGCCTATGGGGCAAAGTATTGTGAGATAAGCTGTTTAACACATACAACCAAAGTAAAATGCAACGTCGTGCCCTCTAGAAACCCCCTTTCAAACATGACATTACCGAGTCTCTTTCTATCTCAGGCAGGAAATCAAAAATGAGACACGTATCTTGCCGTATAAAAACCATTATTTTTACAAAAACATTTTCCTGTATACGATGTATGATACACGTAGCGCAAGTAGATTCGCGCATAACTACTTTACCGCTATAAGTAAGTAAGTAAGTTTGTATAGGCCGGGTGGCTAGCCCTGGTGTTAGAGTTTTTAGGCCTGAAGACATGGCTAAACGGTTAGGACCACAATAAGTTATAATGTAGCTGATAATGATTCTGGAAATGTCTACCAAAATCCTTATCAGTTCAGCGTTTGATCATATCCTTCAATTATGTTGACTAAAGATAATCAAGTAATTATGTAGGTAATTATTTTTTGAAACAAATATTAGGGACCAAAATTGTGTCTTATTAGTTACCTGATTAAAAACAGTAAATCTAAATTATTGTTACTGGGTAATATTACTTAGCTGTTTTTATGGTTCCGTACCCAAAGGGAAAAACGGGACCCTATTACTAAGACTTCGATGTCCGTCTGTCCGTCTGTCTGTCTGTCTGTCACCGGGCTGTATCTCATGAACCATGATAGCTAGGCAGCTGAAATTTTCACAGATGATGTACTCTGTTGCCGCTATAACAACAAATACTAAAAATAATATAAAATAAATATTTAAGGGGGGCTCCCATACAACAAACCTGAGTTTTTAGACGTTTTTCGCTCTATATTAATTATGGTACCAGGTAGATGCTTGAAATTTTCACAGAATGTTTAATTTTTTATTCCCTTTAATAATAAAATTAAAATAAAATAAATATTTAAGGGGTGCTCCCATACAGTACGGAACCCTCCGTGCGCGAGTCCGACTCGTACTTGGCCGATTATTGTAACTCTTTACTCAGGTCAATGTCAGAATAATTCATGTTTGGGCCGTATTGACGGGTGTCGCCACTTTGTATGAAATAAACTCATAGCTTGCTTTAGACCGATTCCGCGACTGTTCGGAATTAATTCATTCTCATCTCACGTCAGTACGGGTAGCATGGCAAAGGGAACAACCAATTTTATCTACTTTTAATGTCAGTTGTCATTGTCAATGCATACTTTATTTCCACTTCGAAGGGATATAATGATGGGAAGACAAATTGTCCCTTTGCCATGCTACCCGTGCAGGAGCGTTCAGATAGAGTAGAAGTTGTCGCAAACATTATTTTTCTATGAAGCCCGATATGCTATATTATGCGACTTCTGCGAGTGTTAGATTCCATTCAGTATGACCAGTGTAGCATAATTCAAACATTGTAGCAGAACGATAGCAATTTTAGGCAGAATCTTATATTTTTAATATTTCACCTAATGTAATCTATTTCATTCAAAATTGTTTAAATAATCGACCAAGTACGAGTACGACTCGCGCACGAACGGTTCCGTACTGTACGAAACCCCCTTAAATATTATTTTATTTTAATTTAATTATTTATTGTTAAATTGAATATACAACTAAAATGCTGTGAATATTTCAAGCATTTACCTGTTACCATTATTGATATCGAGCGAGAAACGGCTAAAACTTCAGGTTTGTTGTATGGGAGGCCCCCTTAAATATACATTTTCAGCTTTCTAGCTATAACGGTTCATGAGATACAGCTTGGTGACAGACAGACGAACATCGAAGTTGTGGATATGTGGTGGTGCGTCAGCGGTAGGTTGCGTCGTCGAATAACAACTCACTATACGAATATTACGTATTTATTGTCTCCGCATAGGCTTAACACACCATACAAATAATTGTAAATAATAGGAGTATGATTTTACCGTTTCCCGTTTTTACCCTTTGGGTACGGAACCCTAAATAGAATTCGCCTAACCTTCATACCAATTTTATTATTATTTTTTGAAATCACAGTATTTATGATATAAAATAGGAATAGCGCGAGGTCTAAGTCCGGGGCGGACTACTAGTAAAATTAAAATAAAATAATTATTTAAGGGGGGCTCCCATACAGTACGGAACCCTCCGTGCGCGAGTCCGACTCGTACTTGGCCGATTATTTGTTCTTGTTGTACATTGTACACTATAGATCGCATATCTATACCAATATTATAAAGAGGAAAGATTTGATTGTTTGTTTGTTTGCATTGAATAGGCTCCGAAACTACTGAACCGATTTGAAAAATTCTTTGACTGTTGGGAAGCTACACAATCCCTGGATGTTATAGGCTATAGTACATTATCAAAAAAATTAGGGATCCTTGCTAAAACTTCAATAACGTAACTCGAGGTGTAAAAAATTTACCTTATAATTTAAATATTATGTAATGAGAATATGTAAAAAGTATGCAATATTTAACTGTCATATTCTATTGGTTATTGTTACCCTAGCAACCAAAAATAAGTGTGTCAATTCTGTCAAATGTTTGAAATATAAACAGCTAACAGTTTACAGCTTTAAACACATCTTCTTCTCTATAATATAAAAATGAATCGCAAAATGTGTTGGTAAGCGCATAACTCAACAACGCCTGGACCAATTTGGCCAAATCTTTTTTTAAAATGTTCGTTGAAGTTCAAGGATGGTTTTTACGGCGAGAAAAATTAGAATTATTGCTGGAAAAACCCTAAAAATAGCCCTTTTCTTTTTCCCATACAAATGATTTCTAACTAAAACGTAGTCAATTTGAGCTTTATTGCTATGGTATAAAGTTCATATTAAATTACAAGCACTCACTGTTGTCTAAGCAATGTAGGTGTGTTCCTAACGTCAAAGATCATATCTATCAAAACAATGTGCGTGTGTGCGTTGGAGCACAGAATACATAGTTGGAGGAGTTTAATGTCGCGTTCCGAAACTCGCGTTACTTTTGTATTAGTTTCGGCACGCGAGATAAAATGCATCAGTTTCCACGTCATTACATCAGTCAAACAAAAATCGCGTTACCAACAGTGTTTTATTATTTTTAATATACAAATCCTTACTAATATTATAATATTAGGAAGGATTTGTATATTAATCCGAAAAGTTTGTTGGTTTGTTGGTTTGTTACTCTTTCACGCACCAACGGAGCAACGGATTGACTTGATTTTTGGCATGGACATAGTTTAAAAGGCGGAAGGAGCTTTAGGATACTTTTTATCCTGAAACATTGCATAGTTCCTGTAGGACAGGACAAAAACCATCGAAAGCGAAACTGTCGCCACTATCACAAAGACGCTAAGTGATTAATTCCTCTATGACGCTTATATGGACTAACGAAACGTCACAGCCAAACGTAATTAGATGACAGGTGACATTGTCTGCAGACTTTTATAAATCATAAGTAGCATGGCAAGGGGACAAATTGTTTTTCCACCATTATATCCCATTGAAGAGGAAATAAAGTATGGATTGAAAATGACAACTGACATTAAAATTGGATAAAATGTTATTTTCCCTCTGCATGCTACATGTTACTATGACGTTTAATACCAGGCCGTCATTTTGTCTGACATTAAAAATATTTTTTTAAATCTTCTATCATTAGAGGTTTAACATGTTTCTTTATTCTACCTTTATGGTACAGAATCATCATACTTTAATATTATCAATCCGAAAAGATTGTTAGTTTGTTCCTCTTTGACGCAGCAACGGAGCAAAAGATTGACCTGATTTTTGGTATGGATACCTATGGTTTAAAAGACAGAAAGTGATAATAGGATACTTTTTTATCTCGAGAAAATTCCCATGGGATAGGACAATAACTGTTTCTCAGCAATGGAGCAACGGATTGACTTGATATTTGGGGTGGGCATAGTTTGGAAGACGGAAAGTGACATAGGATACTTTCCATCCCGAAAAAATTGTGATTCCCGTAGGACTTAACAATAAACTTTTCTCAGCAACGGAGCCCGTAGGATAGGATAAAAACTAAGTGAGCGGGCTGCGGTAGCAGCCGTCTAAGCGCCAGAAATAACCTGTCATGGCAAGTTTAGGACGTTCCTACATTTTTCGCACTCCTTCGCGGCACTCAACAGCGCTAGCCCAGACTCGGGCTCCATAACAGAGCTTGCGCTCTCGCCATAATGACGGAGTGTTTCGGAGCACAAGACACATCGTCATCTACCACTCGGGACTAACCAGTACTGAATGTCAGACAGCATTCCAACGCCCTGGTCCCAGTGCAGCGGGTCAGTCATAGTAGCCCAGCGCCTGCCTCTTCAACTGCAGAGGGCAGTGAGAACGGCCATCGCGATACCGACACCTCTCTTCCCCTGCAGCCCCACTGCGTCCGCCAACACGTTGACGGCCTAGCGGAAGGTAGGGTAGGTGGCGGCACCCACACCACCAGTTCCATATATCCCACCGCGGCCCCTAATCCTCGGCTGTCATATCAGAGTCCAGGAAGCAGCCTTGCTTTATGAAACTAAGAAAGGTTATTCCCAGCAAGTAACTGGAGATAGAGAGACAGAAAAGAAGCCACACCCAGCGCAGCAGGAGGAGCTGGAGTTCATATGCCTGGCAGACGGAGCAGCACTAGAGCAAAATCTTAACCGAGAAATTAACATATTTACAGACGGCAGCAAAATGAAAGGGAAAGTCGGGGCGGCATTATCCATTTGGGATGATGGATGCCGATGAGATCAGTACACGCAAGCTGAAATTGGCCGATTGGTGCTCCGTGTACCAGGCCGAGCTATTGGCACTTCTTGAGCCTACCAAAGAAGCAAAAATCTTTTGTGACTCCAGGTCTGCACTGGAAACGGTAGTTGGCGTATCTTCCCTCCATCCCTTAGCAGTAAATTCAAAGCTAACATAAAGTTACTACACGCACAAAATAAAATAGTGAAACTTTATTGGATTAAAGCGCACGCGGGGATGGAGGGAAATGAGAGAGCGGACCAGCTAGCAAAGGAAGCAGCACTGCACTCGAAGTGCAGACCTATTTACGATAACTGCCCCGTTTCATTCGTCAAGCGAGAAATCCGAAAGGACTCTCTTGATGAGTGGAACCGGCGGTATCAGGATGGACACACAGCGGCGGTAGCCAAAACATATTTTCCGGATGCAAGGGCGGCATACAAGATCGTAAGAGAAATAGCACCAGTGGGAATCATAACTCAAGTGCTGACGGGGCATGGTGGGTTTTCCCAATACTTTCATCGATTTAAGTTGAGGGAAAACCCATCGTGCATCTGTGAACCCACAAAAGAGGAGACTCATGTGCAGTGGCACATAATCTTGGAATGCCCAGTTTATGGAAAGCAGAGATTTGATTTAGAACAAAAAATTGGAATTAATCTAACACGTAAAAACCTTAGAAACAATTTTATCGAATTTATGCACAAATATTTGTAAAAAAGCAATAATTAGGAACAAGTAGGTATAAACTTTGCTGTGCCATTGTAAGTTGTATATATGTTAACGGAAATGTATGAAATCTAGGAATTGTATACAAATCCTAGGAAATGTATACAATTCCGAAGCTATTTAGGAAATGTATAAAATTTTGTTTCAAAAACTATTTAATACATAGAAATCCTGGGAAATGTGTACATTTCCTAGGAATTGTATGTAATTCCGATATCGTATTAGGAAATGTATAAAAATAATGCTTTCTGTAATAAAACACATTGTTAAAATGAGAATAAAAAAGCAAAAGCTTTTTCATCAATGCACAGCTAATAATCTTAATGCACATTATACCTGTTAAAGGCGATTCGCTTCTGGCACTTCGCCGGCCGCTGCCGCGGCACGCTCGCTTCGCTCGCTCGGCTCGTGCGTTGTTTTGTCATGTTCTAACATAACCTAACCTATTTTTTGTATCACACCTAATCTAACTGTAAGCTGCAATAGAGAAAAGCGTCAAATGAAACGTAAAGACCTTTATACCGTCGAAGTCTGTTATACGTAGATCAGGCCCTATCTCAAATGTTTTACATTTCCGATTGCTATTTAGGAAATGTATAGAATTCCTAGGAAATGTGTCTAATACAATTTATTTCACACATTTCCGTGCGATTTTAGGAATTACATACATTTCCTAGGAATTGTATACAATGACGGATTACATACATTTCCGTTAACATATACACTCCAATCGTAACTTAACCAACAAAAGCATTCCTCTAAGGTATTTTGATATTTGTCGGTTAGGTTGGGTTTCGCAGCCGACATAAACATAAGCCAAAATCAAAATATAACGCGGGCGAAGCCGCGGGTAAAAGCTAGTTGAATTATAAATTTCATTGCTTAAACACATATTCAGCATTATTTATTTTAAATTTCAGCATTATTAATTTTATCATCGTCGCCTACTTCGGTTTTTACATCACCTTCATTCTTATCTTCATCTGTTTTTTCCTCATCTTTCGTTTCTTTTTTCTCTTCCTCTGCAGGCAAACTTTCAGGTTTTTCAGGTGTTTCTCCCTCTGCTTTCTCAACAATCATTACGGACTTTTTTTCACTCAGTTTCTGTTGTGAGAACGCAGTTTGAGATTTAAAAGCCATCTGAGAGTATGCCAAATCTTTCATAATAGATTTTTGTATCTCCAATTTACTAGCTTCTAGTTTCCTTTCCATTTCTGTTTGGTGTTCTTCTTCTTCTTCCGCTTCTTCTGTACTCTCGCTTGACTTAGTTGAGGTGATAAACGATTCAAGGCTATCTTTTGGTCCAAGATCTGGTGCTGATGCCGGAGGTATAAGTTTTACGCTCGGGATGGTCCTAATACTACCAAGTGACTCTGAAGATAGAGATACAGCCTCGGTTTGGACCGATTCTCTTTCTTTTTCTTTCACTTTCAAATCACGGGCTACAGCAGATCCAATAGATTTTTTGACAGTTGATTTAGGAATAAAACCAAGATCTCCCTCTTCATAAATTGCTCCATAGGATGCAACTGTATCCATGGATTCAGCTCGTTGAATTTCACGGTACTGGGTAACGATATCAAGCAATCTTGATAACAGAGCTTGTCGATCCATTATTTGTCGAGTAGGGTCAACAGTTGCCCATTGATCGAGTTTGAGTGCAGCTTGGATTGCAAATGCGGCTTCCTTGAGAATATTTCTTAATTTTTCAGCCTCTTTTGCCATTTTAGATGTCTCAACGACAGTTATATTCTGTTCACTCAATCGTGCATGTAAATTCTGCTCTAATATGCGCACTTGTAAATTCAAACCCTCATTTTCTTTGGTACATTTCTGTAATTTTTCTTGCAATTTTTCTAAGTCATAAGTCTTCTTTTGATATAGAGCTTTTTCTTTTTTGACTTCTTGGAATGCATCTGACAGTTTACCTATGACTTTTAGCTGAATTATATTCTTATTTATAGTTTTATCTCTTTCTTCTTCTGCTACTTCTTTAGCAATGCGAGCTCCTCTTTCACTTTCCTTATACTTTTCATTTTGTTCCGCCAATTTTGCTTGTGTAGCTAATATGTTATCAAGCTCGTTGTTGATTGCAATATTTTCTCTTATTACTCGATGCGTCGAAGCAGCAATCCTCAGCTCGGTAGCATCTTGAAAGTCTTGGGCTAGCTGCAGGAGTCTTGCTTCCATCTCTTTCTTTAATTTATCTTTCCCTATTACAAATTTCTTTTCAGCTTCATAGATAATCCTTTTATATTTCATTTCTTGATCTTTGAATTCTTGTTCCTGTTTTTCAAATTTTCTCATCAAATCATCTCTAATAGCTCTAAATTCTTCCAGTGTATTTAATTTACCAGCAAGAAGTTTATTTTCTGAAGTCAACTGATCTTTCATAATAGTGAAGTTTTTTTCAAGTTCAGCAACAGTTTCATGGAATTGAGACGTTTCGATTTCGCGTAGTTCTTCGAGACCTTTGACTTTTTCTTTGAGCTCAGAGTTTTCTTCTGTTTTAACGTTAAGCATCTTTTTCAGGTACGCGATTATATCTGCCCGGTCTTCGTCTAATTTATCATACGCCTTTTGTAGTTCTTCATTTCTTACTTCGTAGTCATCCACTGCTGAGCGAAGTCGAGCTAGTTTCCTGTTCAACTCGGCTATTTGGAGTTCCAGTAACGTCTTTTCAACTTCCGTAATAGCACCGGACACTGGTTTTGGTTCATCTTTTCCTTTACCTTTAGCATCTTTTTTGGGCGGCATTATGAAAAGGTACTTGATAAATAAATATTCGGATAAAAACACGATAAAAATGATTGTACAAACGCCGTGTGACTGCGCGAATATTGACACTTATTGACAAAACTGTTGCCAGGCAGCTGACGTCATGGATACCGATTTGATTAAACAGTTTTTGCGCGAAAACCTAACGAGGTTATAAACGACTAGCTGACCCGCCCCGGCTTCGCCCGGGTACGATTGGTTTAAGACGACAGATTTTATGAGTATTGTGCCTAATTACCTACCACGTAAAGTGTATCTGTCACTCACATGAACACAGTTATTTTAGCGCGTTTTCATATTACAGTATCATATAAGCTAATTTTTTTTCCATAGAACACCCACTGCCTAACATAGGGCTCCCTTATTAGATCTTGAATAACACCGAATAAAACCATTGCAAGAATTTTACATCCAGCGTCCATCCATGTATCCACCAAAAAATGAGGTTCGCAATTCCACTGTGTTTCATTTTGTATGTATGTTACGCGATCACATCGTCAATAATGAATCAATTTTGTAGTAGAATCGATCGAATCGTAGCCTTAATCTGTTCGACTATTTACATAAAATAAAGATAGTTTTTGCCTATCTAAATAAAAGTGATTTCGTATAGGTCCGGTGGCTATCCCTGGCTTCAGAGTTTTTAAACGGTTAGAATAATAGAGACACGCAGCCCGCAGTCCATCTACATTCTATCAACGTAAGTTAGTTCACGTTCTAATATACACTTGTTTTTTATTTTTTCTTCATTCGAGTACTTTGTAAAATATTAGCCATCAGTTCTACTTCTACGAATTGTGTGCCCTACCTAAGGCCTCTTCAACTTGCTAACCCAAAAAGCTGTAATGGAACCAATGGAAGCGCTGGCATCCAACGTGTTCTGATGGTCTCGACCAGATCTTAGATTCACGTGAAGACCTTCTCTACACTTGCCAATACATTGTCTACATTCGAGAACTTTAAAGGCCCACCGATAGTTCGTTTTACGTACTATGTAGGTATGTGTCAGGACACTAACTCAACTATTACTACAACAAAAATTATAAATCGTCTGTATGTCGGTTGCCTAACTTAGCATTTCCAAATCTGTAGATACTACATAAATAGACGCAATAATAGGGAGGTATATAGCAGTGGTAGTAACACTTATCTTAAAATCGTGAGTTGGTAGGTTCAAATCCCGATCCCGTATCAATGAGTTTCTTTGGAACTTATGTACGGAATTTCACATCACTGGCTTTTCCGTGAAGGAAAATATCGTGTGGCAACCTGCATACCTACGTCCGTAGAAGGAACTGGATTACGCATAGGAATCCACCAACCCGCACTGGGCCAGCCTGGTGGATATGGCCCAACCGTAGGTAGACTCTTTCGCTACTCAATAGATTACAACGCGGTCGCGGTTTCATGTCTATTTCATATTACTTCTTTATAATTTCGTCAAAATTGTAAGCAGTAAAAGGAAATTTTAAAACACTTTAGACGATACATTTACATTCGATGCCCGGATGCCCTATATGAATCCGCCAACCCGCACTGGACCAGCGTGGTGGATATGGCCCAATCACACTTCCTGGGTAGGCATATGTCCTGCAGTGAACTATTAAAAAAGGCTGGTATAGGTACAGGTACCTACAGAAATAGCGGAGATAAAATATGGTGATGCCAAGCGGGGTGAGCGGTGATCACGCGATTTTATTCTAATACTTACCTACATTTTTAAACTCATGATATCTTTCAAATGAAATTTAAAAAGGCATATAAAGGTCCTGAATTATTCTTGAATTTAAGTAGTTTATTTTGATAATCAAATCAAATCAAATCAAAATATATTTATTCAAGACAACAACGATCCATGGTTAGTAAAACAAATTATTAACTTACAACACTATGTTAGTACTTAATCTAAATAGGTAGTTTATAATTGTAAGATTTTATTTTACAGCTGCCAATATCGTGCGGGACGGACTAAGGCCGTCGGCTCGACCGTCATAATCCGCACAAAATGCCGCAGCATGGGAGCATCAAGATTCTCGGATATGGTTTTTAGGATGGTGTTGCGGCTCCCTCTCACCCTGCTCATCAATGACGCGACTTTCTTCCGAAGGACAGCATGAAAACCGTCGGTTCGGGATTGAGCGAACATTTCTGAGGCGCTACAAAAACGTGGGAGTCCCAACATCACCCTAAAAACATTGTTATACTGGACACGTAGGGTGTTTAGCGACTTCTTGGTACTGCGGAACCATAGACTACCCGTGTACAGATTCTGGCAGTAAGCTTTGAAAAGCGTAATTTTAACTTGTTCTGTACAGCGGGCAAATCTACGGGCCAGCATATTCCCGCGAATCGCCAACGCCCTACGCTCCCTCTCTATATCGACATCGTCTTTAAGGTCGTCAGCAATATAATGCCCTAAATATTTAAACTGAAAAACCCTGTTAATGTTCATACCGTATAGGGTGACGGGTGGGATAGATTCAGGGCATTTACCGGCGGCCTTAAAGACCATGTACTCACACTTTTTTACATTATACACTAGGCCATGCGACGCAGCGTAGGCCTCACAAACTTTTAGCAGCTTACAGAGAGCGCCCACAGTTGGGCTCAGCAGCACCATGTCGTCCGCGTAACTGATGTTATTTACACTAACACCCCCCACCCGACATCCGACACGCATGCTGCTGAGCCCAACTATGAGATCATTTATGTACAGGTTGAAGAGCTTTGGCGAGGATAAACCCCCCTGCCTCACCCCGCACTCCAACCTATACGACTCGGAGAAGCTGTTCGACCATTTAACAATGTTTGTCTGATTACCATACCAGAACTGAAAGATGCTCAGCAATTCCTTGGGTACACCCCTGTCCCCAAACTTTTTCCAGAGCACTTCGTACGAGACAAGATCAAATGCCCTGGATAGGTCCAAGAAACAAGCGTATACGGGAGTCTTCCGATCTGTGTAGTACTGGACAGTATGCTTTAGACTCAAAATTGCGTTCTCAGTTGATAGTCCGGGCCGAAACCCGAACTGTGCGTCATGTAGATCCAAATATCTGTCTAAACAAGAGTCAAGCAAACTGTCCAGCACCTTTGCAATAGTAGTAGCAAGGGAGATCGGCCGATAGTTCTCTTTATCTGATATATTCCCCGTCTTGTTCTTAACTATGGGCACAACAATAGTTTTCATGAAGTCAGCTGGAAGATATGAATGACTTAAGCACATAGAAAAGAACATCGACAAGACCCTCGGCAGATGCACACCCGCGTACCTTAGGTGCTCAATACTGAGTCCGTCATGACCGGGAGATTTGCCACTGTTCATGCCTTTAATGGCCTCTCTAACTTGCTTTGCTGTAAAACGTAGCAGTGGCTCCTCTCCCTGACAGACGGGCTCCGGGAAGGTTGTCGCCGCCGAAGGGCCAAGAGGGGACTGCACTCTAAAGTGTTCCTTAAACATATTTGCAATCTCCTCGGGGCTGTTCCTCCCGTCAACATTCACCGGGAGGCCAGGCCTGGTTTCCAGCTTTCGAGTGGCTTTCCAAAATTTTGAAAAATCTTTACTAGCCCTTTTTTCCGCTATTATATCCATTCTAATTTGTTCCTGATTTTTCTGACACCACTTTAGTCTTCCTTTAAACAATTTACGTGACTCGTGCATTTGCTGGTAGATTAAGCCTGAAGCGGGTCGATTATGTAGCACCCATATCCGGAACCTGAGCCTAGCGTCCCGGTGGGCCTCCCTCACGTGATTATTCCAGCCACACAGAGCCTTTTTTCTTTGGTACGGTTTTGCTGAGCATCCCTCCCTAGCTTGTATGGCCGCATCACTCAAAATGTGTACAATATCCGCGTACAAATTATCTAACACATCCCTATGATCCGGTACATTGCAAGACCCAAAACTACATTCCGTAAAGTCGCGGGGGAAATCAACTTCGCGCAAGCTCTTATGACATAAATCATGATAACGACTTATTTGTGATTCATCTCTTTCTCCCCATATGACTGCATTTCTGGGCACACTGTGTTCAATAATCTTAGGTCTTACAACCTCCAGATCACAGTCAACACATAGCGGTAGATGATCGGATATGAAAACGTCTTCTAATATTTTTATGTCAACAATAGTTTCCCAAGCCGACATAGAGACCACACAGTGATCTAGCCAACTCCTACTACCATGATACGCGTCTATATATGTATAACTATTAGAGTCCAACCCCAATTTTTTAACATCAGCACATATCCATGATCTATCTGTACAAAAATTGTTCAATTCATTGTAGAAAAGTTGATTCGGCTGGGAATTAAAGTCGCCTAACAAAAATATACATTCTACCTCGTTACTCTCTTCAATTGCACTAATTTCGCTCAGTACTTCGGTAAAAATAGGTAAGTTTTCGTAGGACTTAGTTGGCATATAAACAGAAAACACTAAAATTGTACGTCCGCTAATAGTGGCTTTAATAGCAGCTAGTCGTGTACTACTACACTCTATTACAGAGACTGACTCGAATATACCCCGCCTGTATAAAATACCCAGGCCCCCGAATGGTCTAGACTTAAGAATCCCAATAGATAAGTCCACCGACGACTTGCCTGTATACTCAAAGTCGCTAGACACAGTACCCAACAATGGAATGTCGTGCTGGAGAAGCCAAGTCTCTTGTAAACACACTACATCTGATATTTTACACAACTTCCTGACATCGTCTATAGATTTTTTAAAGGAATGGCAATTAAAACTCGTAAATTTACAGTACTTATTTTGGCAAATATCCATTAAAATAATATAATAACGGTAAACTATGACTGATCCTGTTTCGGTCCGTACCTAAAATGTACAAAACGTCTAAATGTGATACCATCTGGCCAGAATTCATCGTTTAGAAATAAATCCAGCTTATTTTTTGAAACAAACAACTTGTATGCATTATATTTCTTAGCAGACTTTAGCTTTATCATCTTAAGCACGACACTCTCGCCTGTTTTCTTCACTATGTAGCTCACGATGTCCTGTTCTCGTGTCTCTTTACAGACGTTTGAAATAAATAAAGGCACTTTAACTTCAGCCGCTTTGAACCTATCGTCGGGCGCTGTAGAAGCGCGTCCTTTTTGCCCGATTAGCTTGTATCTCTTAACCGACTTGTTTTCTACCACCTGCCATTCATTCGTCTCCTTAGTCGAATTATATGGTCTCTGCGCGTCACTGTTGATTTTTTCACAGCTTGTACTCGACTTATTTAGACTACGTTTATTGATTCCAACGCTATCATTAGAAACAGCTGAGCGTTTATTCCCGCCAACGATATGAGTCGATGCGCTGGTCGATGCGGCCGCGTAGCTCGTAGCGGTAGGTATGTAGGAAACCTCAGTGCATTCCGTGACCTCCACGCTCGACGGTAAATGTGCTGTTTTGCTTTCGCATGTAGAAACAACCGCCGGTAATTCTGAAACCGCAATACTTTTCGCTGCGTCCGTCCCGGTTAGATTCACTGCCTCGCTCCCGCCCGCAAGGCTACTGCACACAAAACCGGTTACGCCATCGCCGCTCTCTCTCGCACTCGACGGAACCATGGTAGATGCCTCCACGTGGTGGTGATCATCTATTTCGCTCCTGTGCCGCAATTGGACAGAGACAGAATTCTCATTGTTAGTGCCGTTGGGTGACTCAGTAGGTGTTGAATGACGGTTTCTTTGAATATCAGCTGATGTTTGCATTGTTTTTAGCGGCACGTATTGAAGTCCGACCGGTCCACTGCATAACTCATAACTATCCTGAAGGCACGCTCCTCTTCTCGTGTTCACATAGATCCGAGACGAGCTATTCTCTGTTTTAGATGCATATTTCATTTGTTCAACTTCTTGTTTTAATTGATCAAACATATCTATAGTTACAGTTTTCTCTTGGAGCAATGTTAATTGGTTTTGCAGTCTATTAATATCTTTTAATAGGCGCGTACAGTCAATATGATCAAAACCCACACTGGGCACTAAATGCAGGTCTCTTGCTACGAATATCGGGAATGATTCAGAACTCGTTCCTTTCATGAGACATATGATGTCATCCAGATCTCGAGACATCCTCTTCTTACCCTCTTTCCGGCGCAAAGGCATTTTTCTCGCATTTGGTAGCGAGTCAAAGAGCAATGATTTAGCCCTCGCTATACTCTCGACGTCAAAAGATGATGTGACGAGGTGATGGATGCTCACCTCGTCCATCACGTCCAAAACATTGGTTAAAAAACATAAAAGTTCACTAACCACCACTTCACAGTTCGCACACTTAACGGTTTTCGACGTCATTATTTCGAAAGTCAGTGAGTCGGCGCTCGTAAGCAAACGCGTCCGCACGCAGCCGAAACTGGCGGGAGACTGATACTAAACTACTTAAATTCAAGAATAATTCAGGACCTTTATATGCCTTTTTAAATTTCATTTGAAAGATATCATGAGTTTAAAAATGTAGGTAAGTATTAGAATAAAATCGCGTGATCACCGCTCACCCCGCTTGGCATCACCATATTTTATCTCCGCTATTTCTGTAGGTACCTGTACCTATACCAGCCTTTTTTAATAGTTCACTGCAGGACATATGCCTACCCAGGAAGTGTGATTGGGCCATATCCACCACGCTGGTCCAGTGCGGGTTGGCGGATTCATATAGGGCATCCGGGCATCGAATGTAAATGTATCGTCTAAAGTGTTTTAAAATTTCCTTTTACTGCTTACAATTTTGACGAAATTATAAAGAAGTAATATGAAATAGACATGAAACCGCGACCGCGTTGTAATCTATTGAGTAGCGAAAGAGTCTACCTACGGTTGGGCCATATCCACCAGGCTGGCCCAGTGCGGGTTGGTGGATTCCTATGCGTAATCCAGTTCCTTCTACGGACGTAGGTATGCAGGTTGCCACACGATATTTTCCTTCACGGAAAAGCCAGTGATGTGAAATTCCGTACATAAGTTCCAAAGAAACTCATTGATACGGGATCGGGATTTGAACCTACCAACTCACGATTTTAAGATAAGTGTTACTACCACTGCTATATACCTCCCTATTATTGCGTCTATTTATGTAGTATCTACAGATTTGGAAATGCTAAGTTAGGCAACCGACATACAGACGATTTATAATTTTTGTTGTAGTAATAGTTGAGTTAGTGTCCTGACACATACCTACATAGTACGTAAAACGAACTATCGGTGGGCCTTTAAAGTTCTCGAATGTAGACAATGTATTGGCAAGTGTAGAGAAGGTCTTCACGTGAATCTAAGATCTGGTCGAGACCATCAGAACACGTTGGATGCCAGCGCTTCCATTGGTTCCATTACAGCTTTTTGGGTTAGCAAGTTGAAGAGGCCTTAGGTAGGGCACACAATTCGTAGAAGTAGAACTGATGGCTAATATTTTACAAAGTACTCGAATGAAGAAAAAATAAAAAACAAGTGTATATTAGAACGTGAACTAACTTACGTTGATAGAATGTAGATGGACTGCGGGCTGCGTGTCTCTATTATTCTAACCGTTTAAAAACTCTGAAGCCAGGGATAGCCACCGGACCTATACGAAATCACTTTTATTTAGATAGGCAAAAACTATCTTTATTTTATGTAAATAGTCGAACAGATTAAGGCTACGATTCGATCGATTCTACTACAAAATTGATTCATTATTGACGATGTGATCGCGTAACATACATACAAAATGAAACACAGTGGAATTGCGAACCTCATTTTTTGGTGGATACATGGATGGACGCTGGATGTAAAATTCTTGCAATGGTTTTATTCGGTGTTATTCAAGATCTAATAAGGGAGCCCTATGTTAGGCAGTGGGTGTTCTATGGAAAAAAAATTAGCTTATATGATACTGTAATATGAAAACGCGCTAAAATAACTGTGTTCATGTGAGTGACAGATACACTTTACGTGGTAGGTAATTAGGCACAATACTCATAAAATCTGTCGTCTTAAACCAATCGTACCCGGGCGAAGCCGGGGCGGGTCAGCTAGTCGTTTATAACCTCGTTAGGTTTTCGCGCAAAAACTGTTTAATCAAATCGGTATCCATGACGTCAGCTGCCTGGCAACAGTTTTGTCAATAAGTGTCAATATTCGCGCAGTCACACGGCGTTTGTACAATCATTTTTATCGTGTTTTTATCCGAATATTTATTTATCAAGTACCTTTTCATAATGCCGCCCAAAAAAGATGCTAAAGGTAAAGGAAAAGATGAACCAAAACCAGTGTCCGGTGCTATTACGGAAGTTGAAAAGACGTTACTGGAACTCCAAATAGCCGAGTTGAACAGGAAACTAGCTCGACTTCGCTCAGCAGTGGATGACTACGAAGTAAGAAATGAAGAACTACAAAAGGCGTATGATAAATTAGACGAAGACCGGGCAGATATAATCGCGTACCTGAAAAAGATGCTTAACGTTAAAACAGAAGAAAACTCTGAGCTCAAAGAAAAAGTCAAAGGTCTCGAAGAACTACGCGAAATCGAAACGTCTCAATTCCATGAAACTGTTGCTGAACTTGAAAAAAACTTCACTATTATGAAAGATCAGTTGACTTCAGAAAATAAACTTCTTGCTGGTAAATTAAATACACTGGAAGAATTTAGAGCTATTAGAGATGATTTGATGAGAAAATTTGAAAAACAGGAACAAGAATTCAAAGATCAAGAAATGAAATATAAAAGGATTATCTATGAAGCTGAAAAGAAATTTGTAATAGGGAAAGATAAATTAAAGAAAGAGATGGAAGCAAGACTCCTGCAGCTAGCCCAAGACTTTCAAGATGCTACCGAGCTGAGGATTGCTGCTTCGACGCATCGAGTAATAAGAGAAAATATTGCAATCAACAACGAGCTTGATAACATATTAGCTACACAAGCAAAATTGGCGGAACAAAATGAAAAGTATAAGGAAAGTGAAAGAGGAGCTCGCATTGCTAAAGAAGTAGCAGAAGAAGAAAGAGATAAAACTATAAATAAGAATATAATTCAGCTAAAAGTCATAGGTAAACTGTCAGATGCATTCCAAGAAGTCAAAAAAGAAAAAGCTCTATATCAAAAGAAGACTTATGACTTAGAAAAATTGCAAGAAAAATTACAGAAATGTACCAAAGAAAATGAGGGTTTGAATTTACAAGTGCGCATATTAGAGCAGAATTTACATGCACGATTGAGTGAACAGAATATAACTGTCGTTGAGACATCTAAAATGGCAAAAGAGGCTGAAAAATTAAGAAATATTCTCAAGGAAGCCGCATTTGCAATCCAAGCTGCACTCAAACTCGATCAATGGGCAACTGTTGACCCTACTCGACAAATAATGGATCGACAAGCTCTGTTATCAAGATTGCTTGATATCGTTACCCAGTACCGTGAAATTCAACGAGCTGAATCCATGGATACAGTTGCATCCTATGGAGCAATTTATGAAGAGGGAGATCTTGGTTTTATTCCTAAATCAACTGTCAAAAAATCTATTGGATCTGCTGTAGCCCGTGATTTGAAAGTGAAAGAAAAAGAAAGAGAATCGGTCCAAACCGAGGCTGTATCTCTATCTTCAGAGTCACTTGGTAGTATTAGGACCATCCCGAGCGTAAAACTTATACCTCCGGCATCAGCACCAGATCTTGGACCAAAAGATAGCCTTGAATCGTTTATCACCTCAACTAAGTCAAGCGAGAGTACAGAAGAAGCGGAAGAAGAAGAAGAACACCAAACAGAAATGGAAAGGAAACTAGAAGCTAGTAAATTGGAGATACAAAAATCTATTATGAAAGATTTGGCATACTCTCAGATGGCTTTTAAATCTCAAACTGCGTTCTCACAACAGAAACTGAGTGAAAAAAAGTCCGTAATGATTGTTGAGAAAGCAGAGGGAGAAACACCTGAAAAACCTGAAAGTTTGCCTGCAGAGGAAGAGAAAAAAGAAACGAAAGATGAGGAAAAAACAGATGAAGATAAGAATGAAGGTGATGTAAAAACCGAAGTAGGCGACGATGATAAAGAGAAAAAAGGAGCCACTGAAGAAACGGAAAAGGCAGAAAAAACTCCGGCAGAGTGAAAAGTTTTGCCTAATTCGACATTTTTTAGTTGTAGTTTTAAAAATAGTTTGTATTTTCATGTACGGCTGAATTAAAAGTTAATTTATTCTTTTAAAAAGATGTTTGTTTACTTCCTTCGACTTATTAGAAAGCGGTCAGTCTGTTTTAGTTAAAATTAAAAATTGGTACTGTACTGTACTGTACCAGCCTTTTTAATAGACCACTGCAGGACGTAGGCCTACCCAAGAAGGGTGATTGGGCTATCCACCACGCTGGCGCAGTGCGGGTTGGTGGTAATATTGGTACATAAGTTTATAATCTATAAAAAAAAAATACAATATCATTAAATTTTTATTTTCAATGATGTGATTACAATATCATTAACTTTTTGACCGCTAATCTCATGTATACTTTAGTTCTTTTGGGCGCAAACGATGTCTATATTGGACAAAGTCCGGACACCGTAATGTGAAGCTTGAAAAAAATCGAGGCGTGGTGGTGAAAAGGTTAAAGTGTTGCCTTGCCCACCCTAAAAACTTAATTCACTACATTCAGTTTTTCTGGGGCGGTCAAAGTAGGTAGAAAAATCTCTAGCTACGCTAATGGCTACATCATAAAATACAACTTAACTTAATAAATTCTCAACATTCAGGGTCAAGCTGTGGAACTGGATGCCTGCGAGTGCTCAGCTAAGTCCTGGGCCGGAGACTCCTCGATGGTGGTTGCTGAGGTGGGCCCGCGCTGCCGGTGCGGCTGCGTGCTGCACCTGGCGCCAGCTGCCAGACTCCTGGCGGGGTCTACCAAGGCCTGTCCGGGGAGAAGCTTGTGGCTACTACAGGTACGATTCGATGGTAAAAAAAAGTAGGTAAGTTCGTATAGGCCGGGTGGGCTAGCCTTGGTGTCAGAGTTTTTGTCCTGATTCGATGGTAGTGACCGAATTGAGCCTGTGCTGCCAGTGCGGTTGCGTGATTCATCTGGAGCCAGGTGCCAGACTCCTGGCGGGATTTACCAAGCCTTGCCCGGGAAAACCTTGTGGCAGCTGCAAGTATGACGCTTCACATGTCTAGGTCCTTGGGATAAACACGGGATTTTCTACACTATAGTTCGGCCGTTCAGAGAATGCGTTCCTGACACGTCATCTTAAAAAAATGTTTTTGGCCGATATCTCGGAAACTATGTACTTAAGGGCAAAAAACATTAAGATCATTATTGTAGAAAATAAAATTTCGCATCTTTTGTTTCCAGTAAACTTTTTTGTAAAACTTACTGTTTACGATTTATGGGCCATGTAATGTTTTAAGGTCCATTTAATGAAATTTACTTAAATGGGCCATAAATCGTAAACGGTAAGTTTTACAAAAAAGTTTAATGAAAACAAAAGATGCGAAATTTTATTTTCTACAACAATGATTTTAATATTTTTTGCCCTTAAGTACATAGTTTCCGAGATATCGGCCAAAACATTTTTTCAAGATGACAGAGAAGATGATGGTGATAAGTATCATTGCCATTATTATAAGCCATCTTAAAAATTAAAAAATACTGTAAAAACGATAGCTAAATGTATTAGTTGCAAGTTTCATTTTCAGGTTCACCATACACATTATATTTACACATCGAAAATTCCATCTTAGACATGATAATCATTCTTGCTATGCTTATGCAGTAATGTCGTTTAATTTTCATAGAATAGTATGTGTCAGAGAACTTCTTGATTAGTTTTAGGGTAGAATATTCTGATATTTTTTCCGATAATTTTGTCACAAACCTTTTGATGAAGTATGTTAAATTCGTAACCTCCCATATAACTAAATCTTCGATAAGACCGGTTGGGACCGGCTAGCATCCAGCGAAAAAAATAAATTATAAGTACGTATGCTTAAACAATGTACGTGCGCTTTGAAGTAAACATAGCCAGCCAAGCGAAATGTCCGATCAAGCATAATTTTCGAAGGCCGTCATTGGCAGTGGCCACCGGTTACGGGCAACTAAGTTACGCCGCTATAACGCCGTTGTTTCTGAGCTCTAACGAAGCTGTTACAAATTTCATTGCTGCGACAGAACGGAGGGAATCGTTGAAACGGGATAGTTGACTGGAATGTTAGTAAACTGTGTGGTATTGTTTGATTGACTGGAAAAAAATGGTTGTCTGTAAAGTTAATTTTCGGACGATAATATTAAGTGATGATGTCGTAAGAAAACATTGTTGAATCAACAACTGAAACAAATCGAACGCTTAGGCCGATCGTGGATCTCTATCGCTTGTTTCGCGCTCTCGCTTGCAAACACTGCTCAGGCGGAACGTGAAAATAAGTAATGCTTTTTCATGCGTGCAGCTGGCGTTCATCGATTTATAAGACTGTATACATTTGGCAATGGTTTCGCGTTCCTCATAATCGTCAACATTTTAGCTGTAAGACGTCCATTTCTAATAGATTTACTATAGGATTGATCGGAAGCAGCCTGTATCCTGCTCAATCTTGCGGTTGTAATCCAATCATCTGTCCATCTTGTGACTCTTATTTTTATACAGTTTGTAATACCACAGAACTAAAGACTAGAACCAAATTATCAAATCAAAATATCAAATCCTGCAAAATTATAGCATTGTCTTAATTAAGTGAAAATTTTTATCTGTACTGTACTGTATCAGCCTTTTTAATAGTCCACTGCAGGACGTATGCCTACCCGAAGGGTGGTTGGGCCATATCCATCACGCTGGCCCAGTGCGGGTTGGTGGATTCACATACGCTATCGAATTTCTTCTACTGACGTATGCAGGTTGCCTCACGATGTTTTCCTTCACCGAAAAGCCAGTGGTGTTTAATTCCGCACATAAATTCCGAAGAACTCATTGGTACGGAACCGGGTTTGAACCCACGACCTCACGATTGTAAGGCGGGTGTCACTACCACTAGACCACCACGGCTCAGTTTTTTATATAAAATATCTAAATTGTATTCTAGTTTTTTTTTAAATTCTATCTTACTTTAGAGTTATCAATAAATAATACATGGTTGCATTTGACTAGCAACTCTACTTTGTGAATATTACAAAGTTTGAGTTGAAAAAACTAAACCAAAAACATTAAGGTAATATAAAACGAGAGTTCATTCAACTTCATTAACGTAATCCAGGGTAACGGTATAAAACCGTAAACCATGGATTTGTCGGGAAAGCTTTACTAGACTGAATTTTGTTTTCATTTCACACATATTTGGTAGTTTTCAGCAAAAGCTTAGAGCGCACGGAAATTCTTAATTGCTACCCTGTTTTGAGCTTTTGTTTCACTCTTACTAAAATTGAGAGAGTAGGACAAAAAGTAGTTTTCAGCACCCGAGGTTCAACGGAAAGGTTTAATGGATATCCTCCTTTTATCTCGTTCTTTCTACAATTGAGACAGTTGGACAAAAAGTAGTTTTTAGCATTAGAGCTTGTACTGAAATGTTTAATAAGTATCCTAGCTAGATAAATTCCCTTAGCTTTCATTTTGCTTATTCTACAGTCAAAAGAATTAAAAAAGAACTAATTTATAATTCTTATACAATTTTATAAAAGCCGTCGTGGACTAGTAGTTATAACGCTAGTCTGTCATTCTTGAGGTCGTGGGTTCAATCCCGGTCCTGTACCAACGAGTTTCTTTGGAACTTATGTACGGAATTTCACACCACTGGCTTTTCGGTGAAGGAAAACATCGTGAGGCAACCTGCATACGTCCGTAGAAGAAATTCGATGGCGTGTGAATCCACCAACCCGCACTGGGCCAGCGTGGTGGATATGGCCCAATCACCCTTCGTCGGTAGGCCTACGTCCTGCAGTGGATTATTAAAAAAAGGCTGGTACAGTACAATGAAGGATGTCGGCAGCTCATACATACGAATACCTGTTGTATACGAATACACTCATTTTCACCCAAGTTTATTTCTAAAAATGTTATGTTCTTCAGAGTAATTTAAGACGCTTCTAAAACGGTTCTGATTTGTAGAAGTTCGTTTTTAATGAAGTTTTAAAATATTTGGCCACACAAGTATTGGTAGGGGATTTAGATGGTAAAAACAATAAAAATCATTGTAATTTTTCTGGTGGTATAATTTTAATTAGTGGTATGAAAGAGCAAAAAATCACTATATTTTTGGAGCACATTTCATAATTTAGAAAAGATATTTTGTTCCATGATGGCAAAAAAATAAAATAAAAATGTTTTGACAGTTCGAAACTCCGCATCCTTCTATATATAACTGCTGGATGTTTAAATGTTCTCTAATTCTCTAGTTTTCAATCCACTTGCCCGGCGGCTGGGTCAAGCTAAACTCACGGAAATTGAATTTGTATCGTCGTGGAGTCATTAAAACTTCCATTTTAAAGGGCCTGTTAGCCAATCACCGTCCGTTTTCAACAACTAATACTGTCGAGGAGGGGACGGACTAGAGGACGGTCTCAGATGGGGTATATACGGTTACAATAGTAAACGTTTTCAAAATTATCTGTTTTACTAAGGAAATTTACGTGGTTTTCACACATTTTAAACGATATAAAACGGGACTCACTCACGTGTTCGTATAGTCATAACACGACTATAGTTTCGATCGCGTTCGGCGACCTTTCTCAAGTTGGCGAGTGCTAGCACGCGGAGCCGTCTCGCAATGCACTCACTATAACTATAGTCGTGTTATGACTATACGAACACGTGAGTGAGTCCCGTTTTATATCGTTTAAAATTATCTGTTGTTTTCAAATACCTACCATGATTTTTCTAATTACTTATTGTATACAGGGTTATTTCTAATCAATTAGAAATTAGCCCCTCTCTTAGGGGCTTAATCTGTACATCAAAACTAACAACATTTGTGCTACGACTTTTGTTAAACCAAAAAAAAAAAACAGCTGTTCCATAAATTTTGTCGAGGGTGAACGACATTTTTCTATGGAAAATCAACTTTTTTTTTTGAGAATTAATAAAAGTCATAGAACAAAAGTTGTTAGTTTTGATGTACAGTATAAGCTCCTGAAAGGATGCTAATTGTTCAGAAATAACCCTGTATACTATTTAAATATGTGAGTTTAAACTGTTGAATTGTGTGAAAGATGATATCCTAGAGAAACTATTTTATGACGTATGATCTTGGAGCAAATATCTACAGAGCCTTCTAAGTGAAAGTAGTAAATAAAAATCCGAGCACCGTCATACATACCGACTTAGATTAGAATCTCGACGTTATGTCACCTAATTAGTGCTTGTAACCAAGCACTTTGGCATCGCACGGCGTTGAAATCGGCTTGCAATCACCTTACGACTAATTAAAAAGCCTGCCCACTACATAGCTCAGGCAGAGTTTTACCTCGGGCACTTTTTTTGCACGATTGTGACTCTATATAGATATGCTCGAAGCGTATGATACAGTAATATGGCGAAAGAAAACGTGCTGTGCCGACCCCACCTAGTATAGGATAAGAACAATAAGATGATGAGTTACTTAATTAACCAGTCAAGCTTATAACTAGATTTATTAATTGTCATCTCAAATATTCTTAAAAGTCCTGTAACTATAACTAAAAAAAAAACTTTCACGTCTAGGTAAAACTATGTAATCATTAAGCACAGTCGAGCCTCATTTAAAATAATGGACGCTCAAGTCAAGCACTCATTATGTCCACGTCCTGTTTACTTCGGAACGTTTCCTGACAATTTGAAGTTTAAGTATTACAATTTTAACCTATTTATATATTTTAGGCCTATGTCCAGCAGTGGACGTCCTACGGCTGATGGATGGATGGACATTTTTAACCAAATCGTAGCGACTTTTGTTAAGTTTAAGGTCTAGCTTTTGCTTGGTACACAAATATATCCTTAAATTTTGCAACGATAACTTTATAAAAATCAAAAACTATGACATGTACAAAAATAGCTACATAAATTCCTTAAGCACAGTCGAGCCTCATTTAAAATAATGGACGGCCAAGTCAAGTCCTCATTACGTCCGCGTCCTGTTTACCACGGAACGTTTCCTGACAATTTGGAGTTATTAAAATTTTAACCAAATTGTAGAGACCTTTGTGATTTACATCGACGGTTCGCTGGGCGGCGCTCGACCGAGGAAATGCTTTAACGCGGTAATGGGTGGTACAATGAATAGTTTGAAGTTCGAAGTTCAAAACATGAAAAGTGTAGAAGTTAAGATTTATCTGATGAGCGTTTGAGCTGCGCATACATGGACAGTGCTCACGGAAACGATATAATATCGGAAAACACTGAAAGTGCAAAAACTTAGATCCAATCATCATCAGACAATCTCGTATATTTACTCGTATTATTGACTGACTATTATTGACTTTATTTTATTTTATTTATTATTGACTGACGAAAATCTACCAAAGTGGATGGGCAATTGGGCATTTGGTTTGGTAGGTTTTCATCACTCATAAACTGGCACCTTGTTGAGTTTAGTCTTGTTGTATTTAGAATATTTAGTGTAATGTAGATGCAAATTATGTTTATATTTGACTGAAATTGACTTGGTTAGAATGTAGATAAGAATAAGACGTAATGAATTGTGATTTAACGTTAGTAATTTATAAACGTGTGAGTAATTAGGTGTTTACTGTATTGTAGATTGTTTTTGACTATTCAAAAGTGTGTCTGTGGCACCCATTTGTCGAAATAAATAAACTGAAACCATACCTACAATAAGCGTTTGAGCTAAGCACACATAGAAATTGCAGTCGCGACCAAATATCCGTATATATCCGTATATTTGGTCGCGACTGCAATTTCTATGTGTGCTTAGCTCAAACGCTTATTGTAGGTATGGTTTCAGCTTATTTATTTCGACAAATGGGTGCCACAGACACACTTTTATTTTATTTTTATGAAATTAACGATGAAAATTATCTGACTGCCGTGCAAAACTGTAACATGCAACAACGTAAACGTGACCTTGGCGCACGGATAAAGGATACGAGTAGCGACTAGCAACTTTGGTAGCTACTTGCGCCTGCTTCAAAAGCTAGAGCTAGATAGCTAGGTAGCTAGAGATATTACTTCTTTTTTCCCCGGTACGCCAGACACTTATTTGTAGTAAACTCTCTTACATAGAAAAATCCATGTTTTTGTTATATAGGTACATTGCAAAATGCAGCGTTGTGTAAGCGCAAAACGAATAAGTTATTTGCGATGCTTCGTGACTAATATCTATAGCTAAATAAAATTGGTGGTCCTAGTAGTTATGATTTTAGTAGAGGCTTTTGTGCGAAATGATGACCACACTAGATCGACACATGTCTCATGAGATCTGTGGACTAAACCGAAGCAGATAAGCACGAGTTTTACTTCTGCGCTCTCCGTGTTTTGTGTCGGGAATGCGTGGGTCTCGGGGGCATACGTATGAATAATACGGGCAAATGATGATAAACTACCCGCTCTCGGTTCATTTCCCGATAATATTTAATTAATCTTTGTAGTTTGTAGTTGGACTTGGAAAGGAAAAGTTATTGTAATCATTACTTATTATAATAATATTATCACATGCTAGACTATAATGGCGAGTGTTTTTATGCAATGCAGCAGGTTTCGACAAAGAGCAATAGACAATCTTTCTTACACAAAAAAAACACAATTCAAAATTTAATTAATTCATATTTAAATATTTAATAGGGTAATCATTGTCTAGATAATAGTTAGCTTAGTTATGTTCTAAAACTTTAGTTTTGTAAAATGGTGTAACCGATTTTAAATACTTTCTATAAAGACTAAATCTATTATTATTTTTAAACTCTTAACTAATTAATCTTAATATCAATGAAATTGAAAGTTTATTTCTATCACAATTCTTTGAAATGACTTCACTTTGAAATCAATTAAAACTTCAACTGTTCATTAATTCACAAAGCTACACCAATTCCACGAAACATATTTATAAATCAAACTTCGATTTAAAAGCTATAGGTACCTAGAGTTTCGTAATACTTTGGGCTTTGAAGATTATTATTTGCCGCAAATTTTTTGAGACTTGGTTGCTACTTATTTATTCTTACCTTTCTTATCACACTCGGATGCTCTATTTATTACTAATTTTCTATTGAATTTTATGAGCGAGCTGTATGGAGCTATGGAAGAATAGTTATGGAACAAGCCATGCTATAGGCGGACCGTTTATCTGAGACGTCGCCTGCGCGGTATAGGGGCGCCGGGGGAGACGACAAAGGGGGACTGAGACCGGTGCGGGCGGCAGGGACCCGCCGCCCGCACCGGTCTCAGTCCCCTGTGTCGTCTACCCGCGCGCCCCTGTACCCGCGCAGGCGACGTCTCAGATAAACGGTCCGCCTATAGGTACGAGTATCCGCTCGGTTGATCGTATCCCAAACGTGGAAATTCGACGTCGCACTAAAGTGGAGATGGGCAGGACATTTGGCTAGACTGGATGACAACAGGTGGACCAAGGCAGTCACCCCCCAAACGCCCCCATTTACCATCAGTCCAAATGGATGACATCCAAATGAATGTGGCTAATGTTGCCAATTTAGTGTATTTAAATTTGGACTTCATTTTTACAGAAACATTGTTTGAAAATATTAGGTAGCCAGAAATACTACGTACCTACATAAAAATAAATCCTCAAATGATTTAGTTTGAAGGTAATCAGACAAGTTGCTAAACTATTTTTGACGCTAAAGCGCTCGCTATACCAATGAAAAGTCGCCATTTCTAACGACGAAGTCGCAAACTCGTAATATCGAATGGATGTCATCCATTTGGACTGATGGTGAATGGGGCCCCATTCACCATCATCAGTAGGCCGGCCTACTAGAGAAGGACGAAGACATAGAGGCAGACCACCAGCCCGATGGTCAGATGACGTCATCAAACTTGTCGGGAGGCAGTGGATGAGGCTAGTACAGCACTGAAAATAATGTCGAGAAAGATACTCAGCAGTAGGTGGAACAGGCTGAATATATAGATAGATTATAAGCAAGGAACATAATTATTATGCTGATGTGCGTATATCAAGCAGTATCAAATAACTACTCTTATAGAATAGTACATTGTTCACCGAGAGGAGAAAGTGACCGATTACCGTCGAGGGTGTCGTTTGAAACACGGCTTTAAAACACCCGAGATCGGGAATCGCACTTTCTCTCGAGTGATACATAGTGCTTTATACTACACCTACGAGGAAAATAAAAAACTAAATCTTTACTAATTGAAATTTATATTGAAATTGTTGCATATTTGTTCGATATGCAATGACGTACTTTCTACCGTAAATTTGATAAAGTATCAAGGTACTTTCCGAGCAGGTGTAGTATAAAAGCAATTGTTCCTTTTTTTATTCAATCTGTTCTCATCAGACCACCTCTGGCCAACAGTTCCTGTTGTAAACCACTTCGTTGCGAAAATAAAAGTGGTAGGTACGAAGTGTTAGTTTGTAATTTTGCCGACGTCAGGGGCTTTATGGCGTGATGTCCGCGTAACATGGTGTCTTTCAGGGTGTACAATGTAGTGTATATAAGGAAAGCCATTCAGTATTTTGAAAGTTTAATAAAGGATAAAAGTGGACAAAAAGCTTATTTAAGAGTAGAATAATTATTGAAAATGGCTGGTATACTATAATCATTTTTAGCAAATTTCTATATTCAGCGTATAAAAAAATCGAATAGTTCGCTCAAATTGATATATACAATTTTTACATTATTGTTGATTTTTCAAAATTTTCAAAATTTAAATGGGACCATCGTGAAAATATATCCTTTCGAACTAAAAAGTTTTTTTTTGATTCGGTTCACAATTGACGAAAATATCAATGAACATACACATAAAAAATACATACAGACGAGCATAGAACCTCCTCCTTTTTGGGAGTCGGTTAAAATATACAATGATGATGTTACAAACTCTCTTAAAAAGTGTATATTTTGCAGCAAAAATATGAATACAAACATTTTTAATTAAACCATCCCAATATTGATTCCTCCTTAATCGCAGAGGTAACCTGCAAACAAACAAACGCCGATTTCTAACACAAATAAGGATCAAAGAGGAAGTTTTTCCGCATCCATCCCGACTTATTAACTTGTTGATCCCGGGTTTAATCAAAAGTTACACGGATACAAGTTGGGGCTCCCGGAACGATTACCATGTTGTTAAAACTTGGCTGCCAGTTATATTTCAATTAAAACTTGGTCACACTTGCCCGCGAGCTTGGTTTGATGGATCCGATCAAGTGACGGAGGACTGGGGCCTTACGGGTGCTTTAGACATCGTCGCTGAAGGTCTGACGACGACGAATACCGATTTGACGTCGTCGAATACCGAATTGACGACGCCTAATAACAATTTGACGGGGGTAGGACTAACCCACAGCTTTGGATGTTGTAGAAGGAGTACTTCAAACTAATGAACACTGTCGTCACTCCTCAGGTCGTTTGCTCACTGTTGAGCGGAGTGATGTTCCACCTCTGTAGAACTTCAAATCATGGCATTTATGTGTTTTCATCTGAAGACTTCAGGGCATAAACAAGAAATGTCAATATTACATCGATTCAGAGTCCGACGCCAGGTTAGTGGCGATATTGATGGCATTATCATCCTGAAATCGTTGAAATATTAACATTCCTTGTTTTTTAACCGACTTCCAAAAATGAGGAGGTTCTATGTTCGTCTGTATGTATTTTTTAATTATGTCATGTTTATAAATCATAAAAGTGTTATAAATAATAGCTACAACTACTTGAGCAACTTTACCTGAAAGGGTAGGTACCATTAACGTGTCAGAGATTTTCTCAAATGAAAGTCATTTCACCACAAATTCCTCGTGAGTATACTTTACTTTTATTTCAATCCATATCAAAATTAAAAATAATATATATAATAATTATTTAAATAATAATTAGCTAATTTCAGTCATTAAAAAATATACAGAATATTATTAAAAAATACAATCACAATTTCATCAGAGAATTAATTATTAATCGGCCAAGTACGAGTCGGACTCGCGCACGGAGGATTCCGTACTGTATGGGAGCCCCCCTTAAATATTTATTTTATTTTAATTTTATTATTTATTTTTGAAGTAAATATAAAACTAAATATTCTGTGAAAATTTCAAGCATCTACCTGTTATCGAAAAACGTCTAAAAAATCAGGTTTGTTGTATGGGAGCCCCCCTTAAATATTTATTTTATTTTCATTTTAGTATTTGTTGTTATAGCGGCAACAGAAATACATCATCTGTGAAAATTTCAGCTGCTTAGCTTTCATGGTTCATGAGATACAGCACGGTGGCAGACGGACATACGGACATCGAAGTCTTAGTAATAGGGTCCCGTTTTTACCCTTTGGGTACGGAACCCTAAAAATGAAACACATAAAAAAGACAACAAAGACAGATATAGTGACATCAAAATTTTGTTCACATAACAACCTTCATCCATTTATTTTGTATGGGGCAATCAAGTATATTAAAGATCATCGTCAGGATACTGATACGGCCACATTGATACTATTGTTTAAAACCACATAATTCCATCTAGAAAGTTTGTCTTATCATTTACCGGACACTGATTCTACGTCCAACCGGACCAAACATAAAATCTTCGAGCAAATATCTACAGAGCCACAGTCTCTAAGTGAAAGTAGAAAAAATATGTCCGAACGCCGTCATACATACCGACTTAGATATTTACATAAAATAATTCACAATACCCATTCGAATCTCGACGGTATGTCACCTAATAATTGCTTGTAACTGAGCAATTTGGCATCGCGCGGCGTTGCAGTCTGCTTGTAATCGCTTTACGACTATACTCGGAATTTTAATTTGATTCCATATTTGACATTAGCTACTGTCATTTTTGACAGTTTTTGACAGTACATACTGTCAAATCTGGAATCGAATTAAAATTCCGAGTATAACTAAAAAGCTTGCCCACTACGTAGTTTGGGCAGAGTTTTGGCTCGGACACTTTTTTGCACGATTGAGACTCTATAGATATTTGCTCGAAGCATTTAATCTAAAAGACTTATCTAAGTCATAAGCGTAATTTCATCTCCGGATTAAATATGGATTCCGAAGATCCGTAATTATCGAGTTCGGGAAGTTTCGGACATCTTTTTTGGGCCTGAATTTGGAAGTATCAATTAAACTTCGAGCTTCGTTGGCGGTTTCATAACTGTGATTAAACTGATTAACTTAATATTCCTGCTTCTAATAATAGATGAGTTAGCTGAATTTGAGGATAATTGTCCGTGATATATTTTTGACTAGCGACCTGCCCCAGCCTCGCACAGGTGTATTGTACATGTAAACCTTCCTCTTGAATAACGCTATCTATTTAAAAAAATATCACATGAATATCAGTTGCGTAGTTTTAAAGATAAACATATATAGGGACAGACAGAGCGAGAAGCGACTTAGTAAAATACAATTTTTTTTAAAAGAACATTTATTTATGACAAAAAAATATTGAAGGTTATATCTCCTGAGCATTTTTCTACAAAATGAACATATTCTAGTAAATAATTGTACTAATTATTATGATCAACTAAGGCCAACAACGAAATCGCGAAAAAATAATCGGCCAAGCACGAGTCAGACGCTCGGAGGGTTCCGTACTGTATGGGAGCCCCTCTTAAATATTTATTTTATTTTAATTTTATTATTTATTATTGAAGTGAATATACAACTGAATATTCTGTGAAAATTTGAAGCATCTACCTATTATATTACCATTATTAATATAGAGCGAAAAACGGCTAAAAAATCAGGTTTGTTGTATTGCAGCCCCCCTTAATTATTAATTTTATTCTGTTTTTAGTATTTGTTGTTATAGCGGCAATAGAAACACATTTAACAGAAAATTTCAGCTTTCTAGCTATAACGGTTCACGAGATACAGCCTGGAGACGGACAGACAGACAGACGGACAGCGGAGTCTTAGTAATAGGGTCCCGTGTTGAAAGAAAGAAAGAAATATTTTATTTCGTAGCAAACAAGCAAACAAGTACAGAGCAAATGATACTGATAATGTTGGGTACGGAACCCTAAAAACAGCTGTTCTATACAAAAAGTTTATCAACTCTTGAATGCAATTGGTATGGAAACATCCAGTATTTCTCAGTAGGTAAGTAATGAAATTCGCCGTAATCATTGATAGGTACCTCATTTTTAAATAAGGAGTCTACTTCCATTAAGCTGGACATGCCACCGTCATATCAGCTTTGAAATTTCTACTGGCAAACATAAACTTCCCCTAGAGATCTTCAATAAGACTGTTCGGACTCGGAAGTAGCTTTTACAAAGCGTGTGCGTCACAGTTATTATCAAGACATGTGTCCACTTTTGTCACTGGACACAATAATCTAAAGGCTCGCGTCACATAGATTCAGATCATTTATTGGCCATTTATAACATGTCAGTCAGACAGGGCAAGTCAGTTTACAAAATTACACGCTTTGGCGTAACTATAAGTATGGGAAGCAACTAAGTTTTAACTTAAGAAAAAAACAACTGTTTGCAATTCTTTGCGACTTCCAATAAGCGAGCTTTTTACTTAAACTTTTGAGTATTACTTATATTAGATATTTTTACTAAAATATTAGGGGACACACGGTCTCTGGCCCTAAACTAAGCAAAGTGATATGGCTACTAGAGACTGTTATACTAATTACATATACATATTTTAAATACATACTTATATAGATAGTACCTAAATAACACCCAGACACAGTATGTTCAATTGTTCATCACACAAATGTTTGCCCTGGGTAGGGATTGAAACCACGCCTCTTTGATCCAGAAGTCAGGGACACTAACCACTGAGCCACCGAGGCAGTCATATATGAGTGGTCCATCATTGACTAAGTATTTTTTTTGTGCGCCATGTCATAACAAACACTATAGTTATTGTTTTTTTGCAGGCCGAAGAAGGTCTATCAGTCCGCCTCCGCATGGAGTCGGTCCGGCTGCCGTGTGCGGGCCAGGTGCTGCGGGCGCGAGATGGCGAGAGCCTGGGCTCACCACTACTGGCTTCCTGGGACGGCCCTGACAGCTCTGCTGTTGTAAGGAACTTTGTTTTAAACTGTCTTTTATTTAGTTAGTAAGACATTTTCATCGCCAAGTTAGCTTGTAAAATGTTCCAGAAAATAATTATTTTTCGTAAAAAATGTTAGGTAAAACTGCCTTCCATCGTGTAGAAAATTTGGAAAAGCCGTGGCGGTCTAGTGGTAATGACACTTGCCTTACAATCGTGAGGTCGTGGGTTCAAATCCCGGTCCCGTACCAATGAATTCCTTGGAATTTATGTACGGAATTTCACACCACTGGCTTTTTGGTGAAGGAACCATCGTGAGGCAACCTGCATACGTCCGTAGATGAAATTCGATGGCGTATGTGCTACCAACCCGCACTGGGCCAGCGTGGTGGATCATAGCCCAATCACCCTTCGTGGGTAGGCCTACGTCCTGCAGTGGACTATCAAAAAGGCTGGTACAGTACAGTTTATTACATTATTGTTGATTTTTCAAAAACGGTTCAGCAGATTTCTGTAAAATTTAAGTGGGACGACCCTGGGACCCTTTCGAACTAAAAAAGATTTTTTGATGCGGTTCACAATTGGCGAAATTATCGATAAACATACACAAAAAAAAATACATACAGACGAACATAGAAACCTCCTCCTTTATGGAAGTCAATTAATTTTATCAACTGCCGCTCTGTAGATGGGTCAATAGCGGGGACTACAAAGGGATAATGCGAAAATATACAGTGCTTAGGGCACATTACCTTGTACAGTGTTTAATTAGTTATTGTTAAGTTTAAGTATGTTTATGTATATTTATTAATATGTCACCGATATGTGTAGTTTATTTAAAATAATTTTATATATTGTTGTAACTTTTTTGTTTTTTGCTGTTGTGCATTTTCTGTGGATGTTTTTTGATATCTAAGCGCTTTGTCACGGTTTCGTTGTTTTTGTCTATTTAATATATTAATATGATCTATAGTTACGCCTATCCTTGAATAAAGGGGCTCACCAGAATACCAGCGTTGAGTGTTGGGTCCTCCCAGGGCTCAGCATTTTATAGCTGAGGTGAGTCCCTTTCGACACTTTTGTTTTTTCACATTTCACAAGTTTTTTTTATTTATTTGTACTTGTGTCGAATAAAGATATTTCATTTCAATTCATTAGTTGTTTGATTTGCTTTGGAAAATGATTTTTCTATTGTTACTTTTATAACATTATCCATGTTAAGTAATTTCACATTTTCGTATCGTATTATTATAACTTTGCTTGTAAATATTTCGGCGTGATGCGACTTGAACAAAAATCAAATTAAAAAAAAAATGAAGCACAACACAGTTGCTTTCTTTCTGCGAATTTATTTACCATATTATAACGCTTTTAGGGCTACAAAGTCTGGGCTGACTCCTACAAAATCTCCTTTGTGGAAAATCTTATGACTATTGTTGCTTTACTTCGGTTGGATACGCTTATTCAAGCTATAGACGCTATGGAACTTAATGAACTTAAACTTAAACATACAAGTATCATCATACATATAAACATACGCGACGCGTGACCAAAATGCTGGTGTTTATTTGGCTCAACGTATAAGCATTGCCATTCAGCGTGGCAATGCTGCCAGCATGCTGGGCACGTTGCCAACTGGCAGTGGGCTTGAGCATTTGGATTATCTTTAGACCTTCAAGGGTCTGTGCATGATCCAATTGCTTGTTATGTAGTAGTAGTTTATGTAGGTTTAGATTATGTATATCTTGTATTTAGTGGTAGTTAATAAAAGCACTTGCCCTATGGACAAAGTATCATCAAAATTAATGTTACGTTACATTTCATACTTCATTCCCCTCAGGCTGAAGACGTGGAGACCACAACAGACAGCACGGGGGTGATCGAGATATCTGGAGGTCGGCACATACTTGTCGAGCTCAGGAGTGGGGAGCCCAGCGACAAGTGTATGGGAGGCTTCCTGGCGCATTCTACTCAAATTGGTGAGATATTATGTGATATAACCTTCCAGCAAATAACTACAGAGCCACAGTCCCTAAGTGAAAGTAGTAAAAAAAATTTCCGAGCGCCGTCATTCATATCGACTTAGCTATTTACCTACAATAATGCACAATGACGCGTTTTCTCGAATCTCGTCGTTATGTCACCTAAAGAGTGCTTGTAACCAAGAAATTTGGCATCGCACGGCGTTGTCGGATTGCAATCGCCTTACGACTAACTAAAAAGCCCGCCCACTACGTAGCTTGGGCAGGGTTTTGGCTCGGACACTTTTTTGCACGATTGTGACTCTATATATATTTGCTCGAAGGATATAACATTATACTGACTAAGATTGTGACTGAATAAGAATTTGTTGATTCCACATCAAGGAGTCGTTTTTGCAGTTTTCACTAAGCCAATATAGTTTTTGGTTGCTATATTTGCTATGATTAGTGAAAACTAAATGGTTTAACATAACATTGGTAACTTCATTGGTTTAGTTTTCAATAAACCAATGTAGTTATAGCATCGACCAATCTTATAGTTTTTGGCCAGCTGCTAGCTAGCCAACCAATGTCTTGACTCAAAAGTCGAGCAATGATAAAAAGAAAAACCTAATGAAACCTGCAGCGTCTCACTCTGTATACAAAACCGGTCACACAGTCACACTCTTTTCTCAAAACTAGTCTTAACATCATGTCTTAATTTATGTATCAATATTTTCCTACTAATTGTATGCCTACTCGCGACATGGTCTCATGGTTTGACTGCATCTGTGGCTCAGTGGTTAGTGACCCCAACTTCTGGAAAATGGCGTGGGTTCGATCCCTGCCTAGGGGAAACATTTGTGTGATGAACAATTGAACATTGGTGTTTGTTCTGTGTCTGGGTGTTATTTAGGTACTATCTATTTTTTTTTTTTATATTCTCAGAAATAACAGCTTATACATAAATAGATATAAACTTAAATAGACTAATATTAAAGCTAATTACAAGTTATGCAGTTATTATGTACTAGCGACCCGCCCCGGCTTCGCACAGGCAGGTGTATTAAACATATAAACCTTCCTCTTGAATATGTTTTAAAAAAAACGCATTATAATCCATTGCGTCGTTTTAAAGATTTAAGCATACATAGGGATATAGGGACAGAGAAAGCGACTTTGTTATATACTATGTAGTGATTTAAAATATGGTAAATGTAGTATAGCAGTCTCTGGCAGACATATCACAAGCATTTTCTTAGTTTGGGGTCAGAGACCGTGTGTATGATGTCATCGAATATTTAAAAAAGTGATCTAATTACCCAATTTCCTGTTCAACGTACTTTTATTTTTATTTCCTCTGTTTTTTTTACATCAGAGCCAATCCGCAACGTATCGGCTGCTTGGGCCATGAGCGGAGGCATGTGGTGGCGCGGCGGCGGCGGCGCCCGTGGAGCTGTCGTCGCGCTCGCAGCGCTGGCAGCACTGGCGGCGCTCTGCCTGGCGCTGCACTCAGCGCACAGAACCAGGGCTTACCAGCGCGCGGCGGACAAGGAGTCACTCACTGACAGCGACGGTAAGTGTTATTTTTTAACCGACTACCAAAAAGGAGGAGGTTCTATGTTATTACAAGATATAAAACGGGACTCACTCACGTGTTCGTATAGTCATAACACGACTATAGTTTCGGTCGCTTTCGGCGACCTTTCTCAAGTTAGCGAGTGCTAGCACGCGGAGCCGTCTCGCAATGCACTAATTTATAATGCAATTTGAGTGACCAACAATGTTAAATAACCAGGTCTTTTCATTCCCCAGCCTGTTCAGCGTCGCTTGAGTTCGGAGTGACCCACGCCGGGTCTCGAAGCACTCTTCTCTCAGAGGTGGTGGGAGGGAGCGTGTCACTCCGCCGCCTGTTGCCCTCGGGGAAGACCCGGCACACCAGGCTGAGGGATACTGCTTCCGAGACTGTGGAACAGAGGTAAATTCCTCTTTCAAAACGTAGTCGCTAATAAGAACTGGGTTATCTGGCTATCAAAGATACCTTATTTGCTAGTACGGCAATAGGGACCATAATGAGACACAGGATGGAATTAGTCTGGTTTATTATTTAACAGTAACAAATTATATACGAGATGACTATCAAGAACGTTCCATATCTTGGTCATGCCTAATCTATATCACGAACCTCCAATCTATTATTTTACTTAATATTATCTATCGAACTGCAAAACGTAGCTGTATTATCCTGCACAAATTCCGCGAAAATGGTGGGGAAGGGAGACAAGGGACACGAATCAACGGTGTACATTTCTCTTTTACATTTATAGCAAGTAGCAAACAAGCAAAGGGTCAACTCGTATAAGATAATATCTTGGAGCATTGAGTTATAAAACGCTGCCGCTATATTAGTAAATGTTGACAGTGGTGTACAAATAAAATCTTAAAAACTATTTTCAAACAATTGTTTATTATGATAACGTTACTAATTAAGATGCTGAAAAAACAATTTTTGAATGTCACTTTGATTTTTTAGACTCATCAAAGGTTAGCCTGGTGTCAGTTTTTGAGCCACTCGAAGGCCTATGACAGGGCAAAACGGTTAAAACAACCGGGATCTATAATTAGTAGCGCCCAGTTGTAAATGCCACCCGCGGTCACCAATCCGAAGGGTGACCATGCCAAACTTTGCATCAATAGTGAGATATGAAAATTGATAAAACGTATAAAATACACCCCAACAAACAAAGTATGATGGAAAACCTTGAAATCACATTTAATTGGTACCAGTTATGATAATTAAAACAATTGCATCTCCCCCTTGTCATAACACACATCCATGATACGTGTTCTCACAATGGCATTGCAATCTTTATGAACAGACTGAACAGCCTCTCTGAGTTGATTACCCGCTCCCCTAATAGTGTTTATTCATTATTTTTGTCAAGGGCTTTGAGTATGAGGATCTTGTGCAGTTCTTTGTTTTCTGTTGTTGTTGTATTGTTTGGTAACAATCCATTTAATTTATGCTATTGGTGTTATGATGATATCGTTATTGAAAATGGTTTAGAAGGCTTAATTATTGTAAAGTGGAGGTGCCTTTTGTGAATTTTCAAGAGAATTTTTTGTCATAATAATTTTTTAGATGGGTTTAGATAACGATTAGTATTTAGATTTTACTTCTATAATAATATATCCAAATCATTTATCTTAAACTAACCTGATAAGAGCAACTCTGTTGTTTTACAGTATTAAAAGAGCCATCCACTGCACCAAGAATTGACCCACAGATTCATAATCACAGAGCTATAGGCCGCGCCATACAAGTTGGCGGATGTGAAGTTAGCTACAAGCTGCGCAATAGCCAATCAACGTACGGCTTTATGTGAGCTTCTGTCAGGATTGGATATTGCGCAGCTTGTAGCTAACTTCACATGCTCCAACTTGTGTAGCGCGGCCTATACCTTGCTTTGACCTATAGTACTGTGCCTGTACTGTACTGTACCAGCTTTTTTAATAGTCCACTAGAGGACGTAGGCCTACCCACGAAGGGTGACTGGACTATATCCACCACGCTGGCCTGTGAGTTGGTGTATTCACATACGTCATCGAATTTTTTCTACGGACATATGCCGGTTACTTCACGATGTTTTCCTTCACCGAACAGCCAGTGGTGTAAAATTCCGCACATAAATTTCAAAGAATTCATTGGAACGAGACCGGGATTTAAACACGTGTCATTATCACTAGACAACCACGGACCTATTGTAAAAAATGGCAATCATTTAATTTATTGTCGTTTGACCAAGACTCAAATCCCGTTATGTTATGTATATAGTATATGGTATTTTTCTAGTGGTTCCACGTTATACATAAATAACTATTATCACTGCAGAGACGACGAAGAAGAAGAGGAAGAAGAAGAGAACCAGTCTGACGCCGAGCCACCAGCTGAGACAGCTAGTGTAGCGAGTGCAGAGAGCGTCGCCAGCCAAGCCACTATCACTCCCGAAACTGTGTCGTCGAGCAGTGCTCCTGCTGGACGGGTGGCCTTGCAAGCTTCGCCGTTGCGAAGATGTCATACTGTATCTGCTACTAATGTGACGAGCTCGCAGGCTAGCTCAAAGGTAAATTTGATTAATATAGAGATGAAAAAGTATAGAACCATTCAGACACTGATCCTCCAGCTGACACAGCTAGTGTAGCAAGCGCAGAGAGCGTCGCCAGCCAAGCCACTATCACTCCCGAAACTGTGTCTTCGAGCAGTGCTCCTGCTGGACGGGTGGCCTTGCAAGCTTCGCCGATGCGAAGATGTCATACTGTATCTGCTACTAATGTGACGAGCTCGCAGGCTAGCTCAAAGGTAAATTTGATTAATGTAGAGATGAAAAAGTATAGAACCATTCAGACACTGATCCTCCAGCTGACACAGCCAAGCTCAGAGAGTGTCGCCAGTCAAGCCACTACAACTCCAGAGACAGTGTTGGTCGAGTGGCTTTGCAAGCTTCGCCGTTTTGAATGTGTCATATTGTATCTGCTACTAACGTGACGAGCTCACAGGCTAGCTCAAAGGTAAATTTTATTGATGTCTTTCATCGAGCAAGTATCTATAGAGTCATAATCGTGCAATAAAAGTGTCCGAGACAAAACCTTGCCAAAACCACGTAGTGGGCAGACTATTTGGTTTTTTTTTTTTTTTTTTTTTTTTTATTTATTCAAATACTTAAAACAATAGTGATTACATTAAATATTGTCTAAAAACCAAGATTTGGTTTGTCTTGACAATAGGTTCTCATCATTAGATAATTTAACACAATGTCTTAACTTATCTTTCTACTAATTCTCAACATATCTGAACATCAAGGAAAAAAAGAAACTATAATAAAATATAAGTGCGGTGTGCGCGTTCACTCATAATAGCTGTGGTAGATCGTAGGTACAGAACAGAACCTGTTTTATTCAACGTGAAGTGTTTACCTAGCCAGCTATTGCAGCGAACACGCTCATCGCCGTATGTACAATATGATATATAGGATAAGTAAGATAGTAAGGATGATAGGTTAGTCATGTCGTAATTGCAAGCCGACTACAACGCCTCGCGATGCCAAAGTGTTCGGTTACAAGCACTAATTAGGTGACATAACGTCGAGATTCGAGAAAATGAGTCATAGTGAATTGTTTAATGTATAAATCTAAGTCGGTAAGTATGACGGCGCTTGGACATTTTTTTATTACTTTCACCTAAGGATTGTGGCTCTGTAGATATTTACTCGAAGATGTAAAAATAAAAAGTATAGAACCATTGAGATGCCGATCCGCCAAGCACTGCCAGTGTAGCGAGCGCAGAGAGCGTATCCAGCCAAGCTAATATAATTCTTGAGACAGTGTTTTCGAGCGCTCCTGCTGGTCGGATAGCTCTGCAAGCTTCACCGTTGCGAAAGTAACACACTGTGTAAATTAGCTTGATTTAATATAGTAACGAGGAAGTAGACAACCAGTCAGACGCCATGCCTTTAGCTGACACAGCTAGTGTAGCGAGTGCAAAGAGCGTCGCCAGCTAAGCCACTATAACTCCTGAAACGACGTCTTCGAGCAGCTCTCCTGCTGAATGGGTGGCCTTGCAAGCTTTGCCGTTCCGGAGATGTCATACTATTTCTGCTAAAAATGTGACGAGCTCGCAGGCTAGCTCGAAGGATTATTGTAAAATAGAGACGCTGAAGAAGAATAAAATAATATTGAACCATCTAAACGCTGAGCCTTTTCAGCCAACAGTCACTGTAGTCTCGTGGAATATTCACCCCTCTAGCTGAATGGCTATTTCTTGACTTTGCGGTTGCGAAGATGTCATACAGAGTTAACAGGGTATGATATTAATGTGACGAGCTCGAAGGTAATTAGATTAGTTTGATTTTTAAAAATGTTTTCAAAGATTTTTTACAAAGCTTTACTTATAAAGTTACTATTTTTATAATTCGCATCAATTAATAAGATATAAAGAAGGTCATGTCTTTTTGCTTACATAACTAATTCAGTGCAATCAAGTGGAGAAAACCTTCAAATATTATTTAATTTATTTGTTCTCGTTGCTAGACTCATACAGGAAGATAAGATTGTAATAGTTGTAAAATTTTATTGTTTTTTAGGTTACATCAGCGCCCCAACAATCTCAATGCGACACTGTGGCAGTGGATATGAGCACGAGTACTAGCTGTGCGAGCGAGAGAACAGATAGCGAGAAGGATAGAGACAGCGTGTGGGAAAAGGATAGAAGCGACAGCAGAGCCTCTTCCTCTGTCTCCGCAGCGACGCTTACTAACGTGAGTGGTATTGTAGAAAGTCATGAATATCATCTTAGTCCTAAAAAAATTACAAAGGCCTACCATGTCCACGTTAACTAGCGGATAGCACTTGTTGCAAGTTCGTGACTTTTTATCAAAATTCATATCTACATTGTTGACATCTTTCAATACGTTTGCTGAAATATGATCTGTTTGAGAAATTGAAAATTTTACTCTTTTAGTCTTACGTTTTCTATCAGATTTACGTTTTTCTCCGTGTCTTGAATCAATTTTCATGTATTCGCCAGACTCCTTTTCACCATTTCAATGTTTTTTGATTTATTGGTGCAGCAAAAGTTGAGGTTCGCTTTTTCCAAAATACCTTCTTATCATAGTTAACAGGTCGCAAAGTGTCATTAAATATTATCCCAAAAAAATGAAATGCACCTATATATATGGTTAAAGCTAGTTGTTTATATATTTTTCTAGTCTGATAAGTAGGAATACCACTATGACATTGTAGTTACCGATTCAGTTGTTTGCTCTGTGTCTGGTTGTTACTATGTTTATAAGTATGTATTTAAAAATATATAAGTATACTAGCGACCTGCCCCGGTTTGGCACTGGTTTATTATACAGTAAACCTTCCTCTTGAATCACTCTATATATTAAAAAACCGCATCAAAATCCGTTGCGTAGTTTTAAAGATATAAGCATACATGGGGACATGGGGACAGCGGAAGCGACTTTGTTTTATACTATGTAGTGATAGTGATGTAATAAATCAGTCTCTGGCAGTAATATCACAAGCTTTGCTTAGTTTGGGGTCAGAGGCCGTGAGTAAGATGTCCCATGATATTTATTATCATCATTCACTTTTCTCTTCAGGGCTGGTACTCTCCAGCGCTCAGTGGCGTCTCGTCAGCCAAGATCCGCGACAACGCCAAACAGACGAAAGAGAGCTGCAACCGGCGCCTGCTCAAGTCAGACCTCAGCCTCACCTCACATCCTGAGATGGAGATCGACTACTACGATTACGAAGTTAATAATGCTGGTAAGATTATTTTTTGGAAGAAATTCATCAAGTGTATTTGTGAAAGTTTTGCGTTTTCGTATGAAATGAAATCTTGAAGATTTTTGGAAAAGAAGAGCTACGCTCAACCCTAAAATGAGAGGAGATAAAGCTTTCATAATCTGTCAAATCAATCAAACGGTAATGAAATACGGTAGTACCAAAGGGGCGGTGTTTGAAATGACATGGCATTATTGATATGACGATAAAGTTCAAAATAAAAGACCTACCTAGGAGACGTTTGAAGTTTATCCATCTTTGTGAAATCAAATTTGACATTTGATCAGCAGTTCAAAATGTCATTTGTGTCTAGATTACATAGCAGTTTCTATAGATTTTCGACGCCATGTTTGTGGAATCATGCATCACAACTTTTTTACCTTAATTATGTCACTTCTACGGTTTTTCCTAATTCTGAGGGTAGTACCTTTAATTAAATCATTATTGAGATTCTGCTAAATGTATAAACAGGGTTGTTTCTAATCAATTAGCATTCTTTCAGGGGCTTATTCTATACATCAAAACTAACAACTTTTGTTCTACGACTTTTACTACTTCTCAAAAAAGAAAGTTGTTGTTTTGTAGAAAAATATTGTTCACCCTCGACAAAATGTATGGAACAGCTGATGTTTTTTTTTAGTTTTGACAAATGTTAGTTTTGATGTACAAAATAAGCCTCTAAAATTTCAACAAAGTGCAATCGTCAAAATGCACAATTTTTAGTACAGTTTCAGAACATTTTCTATGCAAACACAAAATTAATTGGCACTTTGCACAAAAACATAATTAGGTACAACACATAAAAACAGTCTTCTCCTTCTATTTTGGACCACCTAAGACACATAATTATTTTTGGAAATCACATTGAAATTGCATAATAATTATCATCGTTTTTTGAGAAAAAAAAGTGTAAAATGTAACCTACGTGCGCAGACCGGCAACGAAACGGTACGGTTAAATTTGCAAGCATGTACATTGTACACTCGCCGAGCGTATGATGTATTGTTGTATGGTTTTGATAGATGTGTAGAAAAGGTTTACATACAGATCGAAATATTTGAATTTAATATACGCTGCGGTCTCACAAACCGATGGTAGGTGGTTAAAGGTTAATCACGACAATGCTGCCTGGAACTCCCATTACTAAGGAATGTCTTCACAATCCGGATATAGATGTTCACGTTGTTACAGGATCAGTTCCAGGATCGTATCTCGGCATGGATCCAGCTTTTCTCGTGTGGATCCCTCCTCTCGAAGAAGGAGATATTTTGAAAGAGATGAATGACAACCAACAACCAATTTATGAAGTAAGTTATTATAAAATATATTTTATACCTAATTAAAATATATTTTCAACGTGTAGGTATTAGTTTTATATTCTAAAATATTATAAATACCTAGGTATATATAAATTGGTAACTTATTGATGTGTCAAAACGATTGTAAGTGCTTATTTCTTAGTGATTGTGCGTATGTCTATAGGCCTACGTCCAGCAGTGGACATCCAATGGATGTAACGCAAATTGTGTTTAAACATGTGGGTTCAAACCATATATTGTTATAGCATTTATTTCAGGTTATTGCAGTCTATTAGCTTACCGCAAAATAAAAATATAACCATGCCGTCGGATAAAATTTAATCACAGATTTCTTAATAAAGTTATTTGTAAGCACAACAACTATTATATTACAGCATTACACATCTTACGGAGGGCGCTGCTGGTACCTGTAGCACAGTATCATAAGATACTAGTACGGGCACCAGCCAGTAACATAATAAATTGATAAATTAATGTGCTTTTGATAGGTCTATTTATATAACTACCATTAAAAAACCTGTATTTTTTTAAGGATAAAGCTGTATTGTGACAGATTGGTAGAACTGTTAATTTAGTAATTTAATTTAGTTTTGGTCAATAAAGATTTATTATTATAACAACGAAATGCTTATAACATTGCACAAATGCACATATCTTAACTTTGATTGTCGGTACATGAATCATTGTTGTATGATTCATGCTCTTACTTATAACCAAACTAGCGACCCGCCCCGGCTTCGCACAGGTTTATAATACATATAAACCTTCCTTTTGAATCACTCTATCTATTAAAAAAAAACCGCATCAAAGTCCGTTGTGTAGTTTTAAAGATATAAGCATACATGGGGACATGGGGACAGCGGAAGCGACTTTGTTTTATAATATGTAGTGATGATGCCAAATTAGTATAATTTAATATTTTATTCTTTCATGCTTCAATTTTATTGTATGATCTGCTGTTCGATCAAAATAAATGATTATTTATTTATTCCAGTCAAATTTACCCGTTCGTGAAATATTAATTCTACTTAATATTTGTCAACAGGAAATATTACCCAGAGAAATTCTACCAGATCCCGGCAGCAACACAGAGTCTCCTGAAGACCTACCAACTTCCACCCTGAAAAGAAACGACAATCGTTGCAACCGATCCAACGAATCCATCAAATCATTCAGAAAAATCGTCGAAAAAGGCAACATCATACACCCACTCAACTTCAGCATCAGTGATCTACAAAGTTCACCCAAAATCGGTAAAAGAAACAAGAAGAAGAAGGTCGAAAGTCCTGTGGCGATACCTATGAAAGATTTAACACTAACACGTTCTCCTGTTAAAGTACATAGAAGTAAAAACGATGACAAAGACTCTACACTAAAAAGAGTTAACGATACAGCGAGAGAAACAAAAGATGCGGACACGTTGAAACGATCTGATTTTGCCGAAATAAGATTTGCAGACGAAAACTCTGATTCTTCTAGCGATATAAGGTTTGCTGACGATTCTTCACCAGACAGCAATCGACTTGTTGATAGATATAATGTAAAAGCGTAAAAAATCCATAAAAAATCCGAGTATCATAGTTCTAAAATCATTAAACGATAAAAGAACTTAAAGGTAAAAAAGATAAAATCAAAGTAATTAATATACTGAATAGAAATTTACCATTAATTTATTTAGACTCTTGAATAGCTTTATATTTACAAAAGTATTACTTACCTATGTGCAATGTATCAATGCAATGTATTTGTTTTAGGGAATGCCAATATTCTTGAGATGTGGTCAAGACTGAGTGTTTAATCTTTGTTGCTAAAGAGTCATCTATCATCATTAAATACTAAATAACCTTATAGTTTAATAAGTATAGGTTGATTGACTAAAGGCATCCGCTTGTCATTTTTTATTTAATGACTTAACATTGAAATACATAATTGCACAATATAAACCAATATGGCATAATATTGATAGCGCATTTTGCATTGTACAGATGCAAAGTGCACAAGTTTACATTTATACGGACGAATGAAATGAAAATGCAACAAAATAAACTTTATTTACTATAGAGGTACATAAAATGAATGTCAGTTAACCTTGACCGTAAGAAGTTCATAAGGAGGTACATAATTATGTACGAAGTAGACGAAACAAAAAGGAAATCACAGATCAGTTGGTACAACAAAGATCAACAATTTTCAGTACTTAAAATTAGTTTTAATATGATTCTTAAACTTTGGTGTAGTGCATTTATTTGATTGAACTATTTTGGTCAATGTCCTTTCCATGTAAATTGCAATTGAAAAAAAATACACAATTTTTTTCAGAATGATCAAGAAAGTTTTGTTTACGTGTGAATAATAGCATCACCTTTATATAGCCGTGGTGGTCTAGTGGTTGTAACGCCGGCCTGTCATTCTTGTGGTCATGGGTTCAATCCCGGTCCCGTTCCAATGAGTTTCTTTGGAACTTATGTACGGAATTTCACTCCACTGGCTTTTCGGTGAAGGAAAACATCGTGAGGCAACCTGCATACGTCCGTAGAAGAAATTCGATGGCGTGTGTGAATCCACCAACCCGCACTGGGCCAGCGTGGTGGATATGGCCCAATCACCCTTCGTGGGTAGGCCTACGTCCTGCAGTGGACTATTAAAAAAAGGCTGGTACGGTACAGTACAATAGCATCACCTTTACATAATCAACTTATACTTTGTCCAATACCCTAGAAATCACCACTAGTTAAATTAAGGACCAAAACTGTGAATAGAGCAAATATTTACCTAAAACCTTTCATATCACCAGATATTTCATATACTTTCCATTTATCACGATAAAATAGTAGCATCACTGTAGTCGAAATTTAGAATTTTATAATCAAAATAAGATATTTCATAAAAATATAGTGTATAAATGTAATTCAAAATGTTCACTTCGAGTACTTTATTTTTGTTATTTATTTTGTCATAATAATTATGTAAGATGTATCTCCAGACGTCGGATGTATTCTATATTATGGTCAACTTTTACCATTACACCAACCAGAAACAAACCAGCCGTTTGATTATACAAAAAAAAATCATTAAGTCTTGACTGCCTCGGTGGCTCAGTGGTTAGTGACCCTGACTTCTGGGCCAAAGAGGCGTGGGTTCGATCCCCACCCAGGGCAAACATTTGTGTGATGAACATAGGTGTTTGCTCTGTGTCTGGGTGTTATTTAGGTACTATCTATATAAGTATGTATTTAAAATATATACTCGTATATATGTAGTATATCAGTCTCTGGCAGCCATATCACAAGCTATGCTTAGTTTGGGGTCAGAGACCGTGTGTAAGATGTCCCCTAATATTTATTTATTTATATTTAAAAAATGTAAAAAACTGTTGGTTTTATTTCGCGGTTTCAGACGTGATTTTATAATTAAAGTTGATCATAATAGGGAACAAAATAAATTTGTCATACATCTTAGAATGTATTTGAGTAGGAATACACCCCGTATAGGTAGGTACTTAAATGTGTACGTACAAATTTATGTTTTATTACAAAGTTTTATTTTATGTAAAATAATAATGAAGCTTAGAAAAGCAGCCAAGTACTTATATTTTGCGTAATAAATAACATCAAATAAATTTTACTGAATGTTTTTAGGACTGACTTTTCGGGCAGTGCAATATTTCTAAATTAAAATGTGTACGAAGTAGTATCTCTTTTTATTGTTATTTTAGTTAAATTATTCTTTTATTTCATTTATACATTGTTTTTTTTTTTTCATTTAATACACAGGGTTGTGTAGATGAGAGACAAAGAAAATATTTTATGTTTTCAATTTAAAAAAATGTTTTGTATACGTAATACCGATTTACTTTAGTTTTAATTCCTAAATTGGTCTAGTCAGCAATATCAAAGAATTTGATTAAATTTCTTGTCATTGCATTTACTAATTTTAAGCTTAAATATTGTATTAATGAAAATAAATTATTGTTTTTAATATTACAAGAGCATTTAGCAATATTACTTAGCGTAAGTATTTCAATGTTCGGTTTATAAATGCTCCAATAAATAATGTTTTTATTTTATATTCGATATTGTTGTTTATTTTACGTACGTACCTACCAAAAAGTAAAATGAAAACTAAAGTATGGTTTTGAAAGTGATCATTTTAATCTTCTTCTTCGTCGAGTCAATGGTTCAAAAATGATTATTTTTATAATTTTCTCCCAATATTTGGCCACTGCGACCCCGCAGAGTGTAGCCTTGTACAGATCTTCCATCGTACAGGGGCTCGGACACTGTGGGCACGTAAGTAGGTGATCCAAACTCTGCTCAGAGGCACCGCAATCACATTGTACCCTGTTAGCATCCGAAAATCCCCACTTGGCTAAGTTTACCCTGCAACGACCTACTTGGGTCCGGAGTCGGTTTATTGACTTCCACGTGGGTCGCGGGAGATCGCTACCTGCTGGGAGCGATTCTGCTGGCTAACGAACCGCTTTCCAACATAAAACTTTAAAAACTGACTGCCTGTCAGGGTCACTAACCACTGGTTCACTGAGCCACCGTCAGTGGTTAGTGACCCTGACTTCTGGATCAAAAAGGCGTGTGTTCGATCGCCACCCAGGGCAAACATTTGTGTGATGAACATAGGTGTTTGCTCTGTGTCTGGGTGTTATTTAGGTACTATATATATAAGTATGTATTTAAAATATGTATATGTAGTATATCAGTCTCTGGCAGCCATATCTTAGCTTAGTTTGGGGTCAGAGACCGTGTGTAAGATGTCAATAATATTTATTATTTATTTATTAAACTACCTACAGAAATTGAATCCTCGAAAATGTAACCACTGCCTGATTAGTAGAGCGCCTTAACATCTTTTATTTTATTTAAAGCATTGCTGTATGTAATCTTTTCTTTTTACAATTTAAATTTACCTGCTTTCTGGTGTCGTCAGTAAAACAGATGTTCAAAAACGATGTTCCGTTGACGTCCCGGAGTTTTCCGAGAGATGGCGCTAGTGTCTCGAACCGCGATGCCCTCGACCGCTACTATTGGTCGAAAAAGACTTGATATTCATCGCGTGACGCATCACCGCCATGAATCGTGATTTTTAACCCCCGACGCAAAAGAGGGGTGTTATAAGATTGACGTGTCTGTTTGTCTGTGTGTCTGTCTGTCTGTGGCATCATAGCGCTCGAACCACTGAACCGATTTCAGTTTAGTTTTTTTTGGATGAAAGGAGACTTAGTCGAGAGTGTTCTTATGTTTTATAAAAATCGATTGAGCCGTTTAAGAGTTATGGTGGGTTAAAGTGGGGATGGAAGAACCAAAATTCTTTTCGTACTTTTTTTAGGTAGGTTTTTGTGTCGGGGGTTTTTTAAATTTTAAATTTAAGTTTTTATTTTGGAATGGCAGAAAATAATTCGGCCTGTTGACTTCCATTCGCCGAGAACCGCCAAAGGAAAACTTATTTTATATCTTCATGTTGTGAACTTCGGAACTTTCTAATGTGTAGTGCAGTTTTCTTGGACAATAGTATTTTGCCCGACACAAGACTTTAGTTGACGATACCAGCAGGCGCAGTTCATCAGTGGCAGAAGACTTCTCCAGCCGATCTCGACTACGAGGAGATGAAGGCGGTCATTTGCAGGTCAGTCTCAGTTTCTTGTGTACGTCAACAGGTCGACACCAAATTCTTTCTTTGTGTACAATCTTCCCGCCCTTTCTTATTTCTAATTTTTCTTCAAAAACTTTCGTGAGCAATCACACCCAGGAGTTGGCTGTTTACAGGCCACTCCACTGATGTTTGCTGCGATGATTATTTTTCACCAAAAATGGTACAATCGACTTAATCTGTTAAGAGAGACCACCTATGAAGTATGATCTACCAAAAAAATATTGTAAAAAAATATTGTATAAAATATTGTAAAATATTATAAAAAATATTATATTAAATATTCAAATGACGAGTGTACTTAGCTGAGCTACAACAAGTTAAAATATCTCTTCAAGAAGGCTGTACCATTACGGATCGAACTACACTTATATGTAAGTCGTTTAAACATCTAAAAAGCTAACAATCAAATCACCATTATTCCTTATTTAGGGTTCCGTACCCAAAGAGAAAAACGGGACCCTATTACTAAGACTTCGATATCCGTCTGTCCGTCTGTCTGTCTGTCTGTCACCGGGCTGTATCTCATGAACCATATTATGATAGCTAGGAAGCTGAAATTTTCACAGATGATGTAGGTATTTCGGTTGCCGCTATAACAACAAATAACAAAATAAAAACAAAATTAATACATATTTAAGGGGGGCTCCCATACAACAAACCTGAATTTTTAGACGTTTTTCGCTCTATATTAATAATGGTAGATGCTTGAAATTTTCACAGAATGTTTAGTTTTATATTCTCTTCAATAATAAATAATGAAATTAAAGTAAAATCAATATTTAAGGGGGCCCCCATACAGTACGGAACCCTCCGTGCGCGAGTACGACTCGTACTTGGCCGATTATTGAAGTCTGTTAAAAATGGGATCCAAAAGATAAGATAAGATAATCATTTATTTCCACAAACACAAATTACAAAGGAATCTTAAGTATCGCATGCAGACAAAATAAAAGAAAGCAAGAAAAACAATTCCTTATTACTATTTCCAGCGGTCCCACACTAGGCTCGAGGGCCCGTGTTGTGGAGACCAAAAATACGAAATATTCTAAGTTTTTGATAAGTTGTGGAGGATAGCTACGTTTCATTGAAAAGTCTTATTCCAAATAGGCTATGACCATATGTCCATAGCAAAATTGTCTAAGAATTGGTAACACTAGAATGAAACAAAACCCTATAAATGTTGATACCTACTAAAATAATTTAGTAAACAGCACATACCTACTATTATATTACAAGTTATGATGACGATAAAAGGGTTACGAGGTTTATTCGATTCCCACTAAAGGTCAGGATTTTGACTTGCAGCAGAGTAGGTCACCCATCTTGAGAGAGATAACTCACATTGTTCACATTCTTCGATTAAAGGAACAGCGGTGCGTCACAGCACTGGATGGATGACCGATGGGGTTGAAGAGTTATGCAGTAGAGACCACGACGTGCTGGTCGCGGCATATATGTGTAGCGCTGAGCGAAATGTGGAGGGGACTAAATCCATGCGCAGCCAGCGCATGGATTTATTATGATGGTCATATTTTATAATATAATCATATTTAGTCATAAGTGTGTACATAGTGTTTAATATTTGTTTGTGGTTATTAATAAATAGTTTTGTCTGTCTGTATGTCACCATGCGCAGCCATCCCCTACATACTACCCTCAGCGCTAGAATTACGTGCCGCTACCTGTACCTGCAAGCGCAGCGTAGGACGTCCATCCCCAAAGTAGGCGGATGACCTCATTAAGACCACAGGATCATGATGTATGCAAGCAGCTTCCAACTGGTCTCATGGGAGATCAATAGGGGAGGCCTATGTCCAGCAGTAGACGTCCTAAGGCTGAAACAACGACGTTGACGAACGACGACAAAAGTGAATCCATAATGGATCCTTGCCGCACGCAATGGAAGACGGGCATTAGAGTTAGGTTGCGGCACGGTTATGGTCTCTACTTAAAGCCGGATCACACAGAGGCGGGAGCCGAGAGAAAGCGATCCGATAGCGGTCCAGTGCAAAGCAATAGCGCTGGATCGCGCCCGCTTGTTATGTGTCAGGTTGCATACACATTCGAATATTACAAAAATCCCGTCCCGGATAGCGATCGCTTTCCCGCACTTCCCGCTTCTGTGTGAATCGGCTTGAGTGTTGCGACTCGGTCCTATTCTTGAAATAAATCCCTACAGACCCGCGTGGCCACGCTGTACGTAACAGACGCTAGGGCTGCCTGCCTGGTAGGTACATCGGATGATTTCTGATTACAAACCCACACGTTCGTTCGTCACTACGAAGCATCTACGACTGTAAGTATACCGAGTGTATACCGACCTCCGAGGCGCGTAGGTATGCGTTCCGACCGTTTGTATAAAGACGGAATACTGTACCATTACCGTGGTTGCGGACTCATTCTTCTGGCCATTTTCTATTTTGTGTCGTTATTAAAGCGTGCCATACACGTAGAATCCCCGTGGGATTCTCGGCATGCTACGTAATTGGACGATATCACATCCTCGCTATTATTAAATTCCTGTCTGACGATGAAAATATATCCCCGAATTTCGGCATCTCCAAAATTCACTAATCGATTCCACTACTGACAAGTTTGACAAAGAAAATTGCACTTTATGTTGAGGCTTTAAAGTTCGTTTGAAAGTTGTAGGTTTTGTGTGATTGGTTAACTGTGACGTGTGACTATTTTGACAGAAAATCACTTTGTATAAGTCGAATCAAACTTTTTGGCGGCTGTTATGCTAGCTACAAGCTGCGGATAACCCAATTATGAGTCAAGTTCACTTAACAGCTGCGCGAGGATGGCGTTTGTGAAATCCCATAGAAAAATGTAGTTTGTGCTATCGAGCGCGTCAAAGCTTAACAAACCTACAATAGTGGTTACAGGTCCTAGTCAAACTAGATAAAAAGTTTTAAAGATTTAGATAAATTGTAACCAAATATTACAGGTATACTTACCTTTTTTTTGTTTTTTGTTATTTTTTTTTTGCCTGGGGAAATATTTTAAAGATACCACCCCACCTCGGGGCAGGCGGGTGGTTATGTGGGAGTCCCCGCCCATTGCTGGACGGTATACCCACCAAAACCTCAGGGTGTTCCGCCACTGCGCTTGGTGTCGGGGCTACGGGCACGCTTGCGCACTCCTCCGCGGCTGACAAGTATATCTAGTAGGTACAAATTATTGAATTTTTAAATATTTTTTAAGCTATTGCATAGCTTGTATCGCGGGCCTCGAGCGCGGGGACCGAATCCAGAAATTCCGTAACGAAAAAACCTCACGCTCCCCACTCCGACGGGCAAGGAGGTGTGGCTTGAAGGCCGTGCATCGTCTAACGTCGTTTCAGTTCGGCAGTCTTCGACACGGCGTTGTTTGCGATTAGACGTATTGTAAAATTATGCAATAGCTTTACCGCGGCAGTCCCCGAGTGCCACACGTCTTTTTTTGGTTAACACAATAGAAATTTATTTTTACGAAAAGATGTTCTAAAAGCTTTATATATCTACCTTAAATAAATATAAGAGAACCCTTTGAAATAGTTCTGAAATGACAGTGGCTCGAATGTGCCGTTAATTATTAACTAGCGAAGCGGAGGTTTCCATTAAACACCGAGTATGTTCATTATGCCTTCGTCCACAAAATAGCAATTTCGGGATATCAGCTAATTTCGGGACTTGACAACGGGGGTACTATGAATAAACATAGAAATATGCTAATCATTCTAAATCGACGAATAAATAATGAGGAATAAAGTCTACACAATGAGTGGATCATTTTCAAACCAAAACAATGCATGATTCAAAATACGAATTATACTCTACTTTTTATATCTCCTGCGAGTAAATAAAACTTCAGTAACATGAGTAATACGTCATCAACTCATATAAGTTCCCACTGATCATATAAGCACCCACTGACTAGGCAACTCGGTATTGTTAACCATAAATTAAAACAAATTAGAATGTGCCTTTAAATTTTCATAGAAAAGAACACAAATCCGTGATATGTAAAAACAGAGAATGGAAATACTACGTGAAAAACATGAGTCCATGACTCGATTATCACGGCCTGACACGGGAATTGCAAGAGGTTTCATTCTATAAAATCAGACTGAGACGAGCACCAAAGAGGTTTTATTCGTTAAAATCGAATAAAACCTTCTTACAAAGCCTGTTGCCGTGCAATGTAAAGAGGTTTCATTTGATTTTACAAAATAGAACCTCTTTACGATGTCTTCAAAATGTTTTAAGTTAAGAAATTTTTATACGAATCAGACGTTCCAAGAAGCCGTGGTGGTCTAGTGGCAATGACACTCGTTTTACAATCGTGAGGTCATGGGTTCAAATCCCGGTCCCGTACTAATGAATTCCTTGGAATTTATGTACGGAATTTCTCATCCTTGGCTTTTCAGTGAAGGAACACATCGTGAGGCAACCTGCATACGTCCGTAGAAGAAATTCGATGGTGTATGTGAATCCACAAACCCGCACTGGGCCAGCGTGGTGGATAATAAACAATCACCCTTCGTGGGTAGGCCTACGTCCTGCAGTGGACTATCAAAAAGGCTGGTACAGTACAGGTACCTACAGTACAGACGTTCCAAATTTAAATCACTGTACTCCCTAGGGAGTTACATACAAAATTATTGACCTGCCACAGCCCTCGAGATGTGTTAACTAGGTCGGCATTTTCAGTTATTAAACAGTTAAAATCATTATTTTTAATGAAGCTACTTAGTACCCCCGTGGTGACACAATTAGGCCGGCGAATCGGGAGAGCCGGACTATGAATGAATGATAACAGTAGAAATTTAGATTTAGTGGTAATGCGGTGCTTATGACTGAAGGTTTCGAGTCAAGCGAGATTGCTCCTTGATATGTTGAATAGACAATAGGTATAATGATAAAATCTAGTGATGTTTGTTTCTTTATCGCCCGAAAGAGACTAGTCATTGCAACACAGGGAATCCTATAGGGATGATTACAGTATTAATAGTACATTTTGATATAAGTGCGATAAGTTGAAAATTACAGCCGAGGCGATACTGTATAAGGAAGCAGAGGCTGTAATTTTCAAAGCGCACGTATGTCATACGACGTTTTATAACATATTTGCGAGAAAATTAATAAAACTCTGACTTTGAGTGAAATTAGCATCGTGCGGAGTGAAAGTCGTGCATCAGTCGAAGCATCGCGCGTTTTCATTACATTACCGCACAAGTGCCGTAATGTCTCTCACTCTCTTGAGTGAAAATAGGAGAAACGAGACCACAGAGTTCTGCAGTCGGTGGCGGCGTGCGTTTTACATCACAATAAAGCACAAGTGCGTAATGAAATACATTACGATATCGAAAATGGTGTAATTACAGCCACTTTACGAGCAAATATGTTAAAAATAGTTTTAATAATTTATGTCAAAATTATAAAATGAAGTTAAATATTATTTAATATCTTTAAATTGTTATTTTTATGTCACTTTTGTTTAGAAATGTAAAATACTATGTTCAGCATTTTATTATTAGTTTCAAACAAATTATTTGTTTAATATTTACTATATACCTACCGCTCGTTAGAAGTGGGAATGCATCTGCTGTGAAGTTAGAGAAATGTTGCTCAATTTTCCTTAAATATTTCCAATCGGCTATGACATCATAATTATAAACTATGTAAACTAGTAGTCTCTGAACAGTAGATCTCACTTCAACGTCCTGTTTTATTTTTTAATAGGGCAAATTAACTACCCCTAAATGCAAGATTTATTTAATCTAAAACTACTTTAACTACTACTACACAACAAGCAATTGGATCATCCACAGACCCTTGTAGGTCTAAAGATAAATCCAAATGCTCAAGCCCACTGCCAGCTGGCAGCGTGTGCAGCATGCTGACAGCATTGCCACCCTGAATGGCAATGCTTATACGTGGTGCCAAAGAAACACCAGCATTTTGGTCACGCGTCGCGTCCACCAGACGCTCAGAAAGTCTTTTGAATACAAGATGAGCTCCCGGCCCCCACAGACCCAATGTTTCAACTCCAAACGGCTCAAATATGTAACTACTACCCAGGTTAGCACATTTGCGCCGTTTGGTCGCCGCTCCAGCCCTACTCTGAATCTCAGAAAGATGTGACGGCGCCAAAATATCGACGCTAGTCGCGTCCCATAAGGGCCGTCCACACTTCCATGGGACCAGCGTCATACCGTTAGGGAATGTCAGTTTGACTGAAACTAAATAATAAAATTCAGTGAAATAGATGTGCCGTGAGGTCTACTGTTTGGAGAACTACTATTACATTTATTTATAACATTGATTCGGAACTCGTCAAGTGGATCTTAAAATTGTTTTTGTGTTAAGTACACTAGAATCTTAGACTAAATAAAAAAATCAATATAATGTTGTGAACAAGCTTGAGAGGCCGGTAAAACTATGCCTCGGCGTGTACTTTAACTGCTTTGGCTCATTTGTCGAACTATGGCGGCGCAACACTGACGCACTCACACATTTTGGTCTGAGGCAACACGTGTGTAATAAGAAAGTTAATAGTTCCAACTTTCAACGAGACTCGTGGAAAAAATGTAACCTGTAAAGGAAAATCAACATCCGGATAAACGAAAGCAAAATTATCAAGTTAAATTGTTTTTGTGTACATGACACAAAAACTTTCAAGATCCACTTGACGGGCTTCGGAACAATGGATTCTAGTCGAAACAATGAGATACCTAGAGTGAAATGCCTTGAAATGATATCAAATAAACTGAGTCCAGAATGTTGGGAGAAGCCATAAATTTGGGAACCGTAACTAATATCCTCTATACCGTCAAACTATTTAGGTTATACACGGTCAAGCAGACTGATTAACGTTTGGGACAGTCAGGCAATCTAAGTTAGGCTTGCTAGAATAGTTTACATTTAGATAGGGAATGTAGCTACCTATTACCTAATAAGTATACCTAGAGTTGAGTACGGTATCTAGTTGAAATGGGTCATGTTATTTTAACCTATTTCTCTTTAATTAGAAGTTATTATAGGTAATATTTAAAACAAACAAACTTTTTGTCAATTTTTGAGGGGAGCACGGATTTCTAAGACACAAGCTAAGCTTAGTTTAGTAATCCGAAGCTCAAGATAATCATAGTAGCAGGTCATGATAGTAATTATATTGTTATTTATTTTATAACCTTGTATTTTTTACGCTGCTTATCACAATAATGTTTTTTGCCAATAAATTAATTTTGAATTTAAAACAAATAATAATCAGCAAATTGCGAGTTGAACTCACGCACGAAGGTTTCTGTACCATACGGAAGCCCTCTTAATATATTTTACTTTAATTTAACTATTCTTTTTTTAAAGTTAATATACAACTTAATTTTCTGAGAATATTTCAAGAACAGCGGAGTCTTAGTAATAGGGTCCCGTTTTTACCCGTTTTTGGAACTCAAAAAAGGTTCAAATAGGGTCGGAAAGTCCTCGAGTGAAGACCACGCCCAGGCAAGCACAGCGTAGGAAGTCTACTCCCAAGGTGCTTGGACGCACTGATGGTACAGTTAGCATTATTTATCTTGAATAAATCCGCACTTGACTACTAACTCGCCCGATGGTAAGTAAGACGTTGTAGTAGTGAAGCAAGTAGTAAGAATGAAGTAAGTAGTACGAAATTCGGATATTTCGCTCGAATTTCTTACATTAATGTTGATTTTTTCAATAACGGCTCAGCCGATTTCTGTAAAATTTAAATGGGACCACTTCGGAAGTATACATATTTGGAACTATTAAAGAATTTATCGATTCGGTTCGCAATTGGCGAAATTATCGATGAACATACACAAAAAAAACTGGTCTCGTCTGGTTTAACATTTTTTTTTCACATTTTACTAATATTATTATTTAAACTAGATACACAAACGCAGTGTAATTAAAAAAAAAAAAACCTCCTTTACCCTTAGACGAACCATACATGGTCGTTGCTTTACCTCTAGAACCTCCTCCTTTTTGGAAGTCGGTTAAAACCAGGAAAGCCAGCAATCTAATCCTTCTCAGGTCACATGGATCAGATAGACTTAAGGCAAGCTGCTTCAAATGTATTAATGCAATGATATAGGCTGAATAATACAAGTCGGCGGATGTGAAGTTAGCTACAACCTGCGCAATATCCAATGCTGACTGAAGCTCACTTATAGCACTAATGATATCTAGATATCATTACCGTGCTTATAGCTGCGCGTTGATTGGATATTGCGCAGCTTGTAACTGCCTTTGACTGCCTCGGTGGCTCAGTGGTTAGCGACCCTGACTACGGGATCAAAGAGGCGTGCACACAGTTGTTTCGTTCGTTCTGGGTGCTATTTAGGAATTAGGTATCTATAAAAGTATGTATTTAAAATATGTATATTATGTAGTATATCAGTCTTTGGCTATATCACAAGCTTTGGGCAAAGAAGATATAATAATACTATGCTTTGGGTCAGAGACCGTGTGTAACATGTCCTTTAACATTTATTAAATTTCACATCCGCCGACTTGTATGGTTCGGCTTATCACTACATAGTATAAAACAAAGTCGCTTCCCGCTGTCTATCCCCATGTATGCTTATATCTTTAAAGCTACACAATGGATTTTGATGCGGTTTTTTTTTAATAGATAAAGTGATTCAAGAGGAAGGTTTATATGTCTAATACACCTGTGCAAAACCGGGGCGGGTCGCTAGTAGTAAATACAGTAATGATGGCAATGCGTAATATTATTATAATGTATTACTAAAGTACTGGGTCATTCAGCGACTCGTAACAGTTTTAACCACATCTCCGTAGCGACTATGCTAGCATAACTCGAGCTATTTTCCGCAAATATACGTAATTATAATTTTTTTTTTTTATAGTGTCAAACATCAGTAGCTTTATTGTCAACATAGAGCGAGTATGATAATGTCCAGAGTCGTGAATTCGCGGACGAGAGTAGTTAATCATTAGGTACGTTTAACGCTACAAATATTTCGGTATCATTTGTGAGTAGAGTAGAATAGAGAAGGCTTAAGACATAGTTGGCTGTGACTTTCTAGATTATACAGAGTATGTCAGAAATGGTGTAATAAGCTAAAATATTGTCATTTGGAAATTCTTCTTCTTTTTGAGTCAGCGATTCCATTTTATGAATGGTATACATAGATTCGAGCGAATTATTCCATATTTGTGACATTTTATGGGGAAAGATAATTATGAACACCATATGGTGTTCTTCCATTCCATCCAAACTAACATAATTTAGGCTTGACGCGGGTCTCTGAAATTGAATACAAACAGCTGAAACATAGTAGGTATAGGTATATGAAAACAAAATGGAGATGGTATGTGAAAGATATGTGATATGTGTAAATTAGGGTGGAACACTTTTGTATGAAAAAATTTTTTTTTTCGAATTTCGAATTGGAATACCAGGTAAAAGTTGCATTATATAATTGTAAATAATACCCCTAAATTTGGAAGTTCTAGCTCAACAGCTTGAGCCCCCGCCATAGACTTGAAATTTCATTTTTTTAGTTTTTGTAGACATTTTGTGTAGTACACCCTATAAACCAAATAATAAGTAAATATAATATGTTATGCATTTAAATGTTAGAATAGAAGTATATTTTAATTAATATAATCATTTATTTCAAAAGTAAACACAGGTTGTCTGTATGAATAACGTCATTTTTTATGGCAAAAATCCTTTTTCGTCTCAAACTTTGGCATGAGCTTTCGAGATGCTAATTTAGACTTTATGAATCCCTCTCTTCTTGTCTTATCGCATACACTTAGAGCTGCTTCTGTCACAACTTTTACTGATCTTTCCACAGCCTGGGTGTGGCAAGGTAGTCTCATAAATTCCAAAACTGCATCTCCTCCATTTTCAACTAGATCTTGTAGTTGCTTATCGGAAACATTCATCAGTATTGGGGGTTCGTATATATTTTGTTGCCAGTCAATCAAGTCTATGTAAGAACATGCATTTAAGTTCACTTTTGGTACCTCAAACATGCGCGAAACAGAATTTTTATTTACTTGACGAGCCTTTAAAATGCGTCTTGCAGCGAGTTCTCTAATGTGCTTACGTGAATCTGTTATCATACTCAACAACAAGTTTTCCGGATGAGCAAAGTAACTGTTTCGAATTAAAACAGGGTCCACTATCGCTAACAACTCGTCAGATAAATATCTAGTGCTGTTAATAAGCTTCCATAAATGTTTTGAACCATCTTTGCAAGATGAATGTGTTTTGATGGCAAACCAGACAGGGGCGTATGTTTTTACGACAAACGTGGCTAAAGTCACAAGATTTTGTTGTGGATTTTCCGTAGAAATATACAAACGCAGTATGCGATTAGCTCTTGTCAACCAGCGGGCATGGGATAGCTTACCTGGGCTTCTGTGCAATAAATCAGAAGGGCAGGATCCATTTATGACAGCAGTAGTAATTTCTTTTAAATATTTCTGGTCTGTACTGAGATCTGTTGATATTTGTGGAGGTAGTTCACCTTCTATCTTCTCAAAGTGGGCCAACGGTAGCGTCTCGCATGTCTCTAATGCTTTACCAATTTGACCTGCAAATGATTTAGGTCCTGCAGTAGGGCCATCCAAATAGGTAAACAAATGCCTCAATGGCAACTCATTGGCGTGTAAGAGGCAAATTATCCATTGCAATGGTCGACATAGTCTATTTTCCAAAAGACGAATCACGCCTCCCATTTTACCTGTATTTGTGTTTGTTCCATCACAGCCAACAGCCATTAAACTCTCTGGTGATATCTTTTCAGTCGTCAAAAAACTGTAGATAGCTCTTTCAATATTTCTTGCACTGCCCGATATTGGAACCACATACCCAACATAAATAGAACCTGGTTCTTTTATAATCGAAATATGTTCCTCTTGTACAATCACTCTAAACCTCTTCGATCCTTTTAAAATAGTTTTAGCCGTCTTGTCTTTCCTTCCATCGAAATATAATGCTGGAATTTCTGTTACTCTTTCTTCTGTTAAAATTTGCTCGCGTACTTTCTGTCTTATTCTTCTTAATTTCATCCTGTCCACGACGTTAGTCGACTGCGCCTCAGAGTTGGCATCAGAAGTAGTACACAGAACAGATGATACTATAGCCGCCGCAGCTCGATCAGATACTCCGTATCTATCGCATACAGTCGTCAAACTATGAAGACTGGCATCCGTAAGCTTTATAGGCTTTTGATCCATTGTGCCAGCGGTGTTAAGACCATCTGCGGCCGACGAACAAGAAGGAAGGTCGACGTTAGAACTAACTTCAGATCTATTTAACCGATACGAAGTAGAGGGAATTTCTTCAATTCGTGTATTTATAGTATGCCTGATTTCTTGTTTTAGAACACGTAATCTTCTATTCTGCAATTTTTTACTCTGGATAAGATCCATTCTTCCTATAGCCATTAGTCTGTTAGTGCGTTGGTCTTCTAAAAATGTTTGTTCCTCTTTTGGCACTTTTTTCTCTCTCAAACAAGTACAACTTGCAAATTCTTTACATTTACATGCAGCTATGTCAAAAAGCTTTCTACTTTGTACTCTGAACTCTTCTAACTTTTCTTTCTTAAGTTTCTTCAAAGACTTTTTCAAATTATAACATTTTGAGTGATAACTTTTTAGTAACTGTAACACTCGTTTGTGTGTGACAATTGGGATAGAAGATTTTATCCACAATTCTTCAATTTTTGTTCCAACTATGTCGGCAATTTCCAAAAACGTAGGTTCTTTTGTTGTATTATTCCTTACTTTTAAGTCTTGTCGAACCCATTCATAGAATTTCATTACATTTTCATACGTAGGTAGGATATTCTCTTTTAACTCTGCACTTTCACCAAATATCGGACATTGTAACTTTTGTCTCGTAGAAGTCATGTTGATACACTTAAAAAACGTAAATCAACAAGAAGTATTCGTGAAAATAATTGACGCGCGACCTTTCACCTTGATACAATTATCGACACTAGTTGAAACAAAACACTGCAATTCGTAGGGCGCGTGCCGCCCCTCCGCTTCGTCCCGCACTTTGCTCCTCTGTCACAGAGTAAATAATTTGATTGCAACAGCTAGTTAACTATATTTGAATATGTTTTTGAATAAAATAAACCTATTTTAATAAATTCTGTACTATTTTGTAGGCCGCGCAAATAGCCCCTAAATTAACTTTTTTTTAAATGTTCGATGTCTTGGCGGGGGCTCTTACCGTTGTCTCAGAATATTTATATTTTTAATGGAAGTAATTGATGACAATTGGCAACATAATACAACTATTCCAAATAAAAATTAGGAAAAAAAAAAATTTGTTCCACCCTAGTGTAAATGTCACAAATTTAGAATAATTCGCTCGAATCTATGTATACCATTTCTTTTTTTAAAAAGATAATTATGAACACTATATGGTGTTCATAATTATCTTTCCCATTATCTTTCATATACCATCTCCATTTTGCTTTTTCTCTGTTTTCATATAGCTATACTATGTTTCAGCTGTTTGTATTCAATTTCAGAGACCCGCGTCAAGCCTAAATTATGTTAGTTTGAAGGACTAAAATGGAAGTTTAAACGTTTTACAGGGTTATTAAATATGTGGGTTTATACGCTGAATGCGTGAGATAAACGTATTTTGACGCATAGTTAATTTTATTAGCTAGATAGGATGTAATGATAGTTAACAAAATTAATCACATTTTAGAACTAATTTATGCTATTTTCAGTTGAACAAGTTTTTCGGGTGGGTGTGTGAAGGAGAAAGAAAAGATTGTTTTTCTCTTTCCCCAGTGGTGGTTCGTTTTATTAAATATTCACAAATACTATTTCTCAATGGTATAAAAATAACATCACCGCGATGCAGAAACTAGTATCATGCGATGCTAGCGAGCGACATCTAGTTTCCCGTGGTGTAACTAAATTGTACATCAGTTATATTAAATTGTAACAAGTACTGTACTGTGCCAGTCTTTTTAATAGTCTACTGCAGGACGTAGGCCTACCCACGAAGAGTGATTGGGCCATATTCCACCACGCTGGCCCAGTGCGGGTAGGCGGATTCCACAGAAGAGAGATCTAGTTCTGCTGTTCTGTGGTGGATTCACATACGCTATCGAATTTTCTTCTACGGACTTATGCAGTTTGCCTCACAATGCTTTCCTTCACCGAAAAGCCAGTGGTGTGAAATTCCGTACTTACATAAATTCTAAAGAACTCATTGGTACGGGACTGGAATTTGAACCCACGACCTTACGATTGTAAGGCGGATGTCACTATCTCTAGACCACCATGCCTAGTCGGCACGGCTTGTAACAAGTGTATCTACCTATATGTAGCGTCAGCAAAATAGTAAAGGTAGAGATTACTACAAATCCCAGCGCTCAGCACTTCCAGAGCTGTCACAAATTGTTTCCTGCAGGATGCCGTTAACGTTTAGGGTGCAAGGAAACGTTTAAAGGAGGGGAGTGGGATAGGAATAGGGGGGATAATTACAGGTCCTTCCATCTTGCTTGCTTGCATGCAGTTGCAGCCAGGGGTGGTAAGATTGCACTTGGGAAATAAAAAGCTACAAGATACTTTGAGGTTTCGGAATGTTGAATAATTATTTTTTGGCAAAACCGCCTACCATCGTCACAGCCCGGACACTCCGCGATTTTTCATACAAAATCTGCTGTCTTACGCACACCTACACAGTACTTACTCACAGACAACACACATACGCACGGTCGCTACACGCGCATTTGTGTGCGGAACGTCTATGGCTGTCAGCGATCACCACATCGTGACGTCATGCCGCGTGAGTGAGACAGTTGCGTACATAATTTGCAAAAATGAATATTAATCTATTGCTTAAAATAGTATAACAATTACTTAATTTGGAAGCATATTAACAAAAAGTAACCGATCTACTTCTTTTGTAAGATAATATCAAGAGGAAGTTACCAAATAATGTAAAATAAGTTCCTATTATTTATCCTTAGGGAAACATTAAAATTTCTTGTTTTGTTACGTATCATTGATATTCAACCATACACAGTACAAGTCTTCCCTATTGTCACAGTCTAGGTAGTTTTTATTAGAAAATCCACCGACCAGTGCAGCCCGCGCGCAGAGTGCACGATGCGGTACGTAGACGCGGGGTGGAAGTGAGGAAGACTCAAACGGGTGGGGGGTAACGAGTGGCCGTTCTATACGTAGTATTATTATATATTCTTTGCCATCGTGTACAAAATTCAAATATTTCGCCCGAATTGTTTAAATTAATGTTGATTTTCAAAAATGGCTCAGCCGATTTCTGTAAAATTTAAATTATTGAGATGAAATGAGATTTTTTCGATTTGATTCACAATTGGCTAAAATATCGATGAACATACACAAAAAAAATACATACAGACGAACACAGAACCTCATTTTTTTGGAAGTCGGTTAAAAAGGCATACGTACGTCTAGCAATGGACTGCCTATGGCTAAAATGATGAGTTAAACATTCAAACTTAACTTAATTACATTTACGAAAATGTAGTTCAACATTCCCCAGGCGATAAAATGAACTCGTAACGAAAACATGCCCTAGCGAAATCCAATTGAAATAAAGTTTGATTCATAAATAATAATCAGTTCTAAGCGAACAACTCTAATAAAAGTTATGCCGATGTAAAATCAAATGAATTTGGAAAGTTAATTTTGAGTTAAATTGAGTGTTAAGTAATTTCCACAGTTTTAGGAAGCCAGGCGAAGAATTAAAGATAAACTGTTTCCAGTTTAAAGAAGATAGATACCTATTACACGGGATAATTAGGGAGACGTTCAACTCGTGTTTATTTAACACTTAACTGAGTAGTCTGATATCTTATCTGATAAACACTTAAATAAATTAGTATGTTATAAAACATCAACCACGTATCTATGTGCTCAAAGAAAGAAAACCATATTTAGGTTTTAAGAATTTTTATTTATCATTCAAGACATTTCTGTCGCTTATATGACAAAAATAATTATAACATTTTGAAATTTCGTCGTCACACTTCACATAGGTAGGTACAAATATATCTACACAATCAATTATCCGTAAGAAACTAATAAATATTACAAAATTTAGCTAAATAACCCAACCCTAAAAAACCAAACACCTACTCGACTTTAAAAACAAAATAGGCACATAAAGTATGTATTTTGATTTATTATAAGTAGGTAGGTACCAACCTACCGACTTTCTACAACTGGAATCAAGTTAAGTTTTCAATTTGTTTATCAAGGTAGGTTCAACCTATTTGATTAATTGGGCAGAAAAATAGCTCTCAAGCGTTGTAAAGTTAAAATTAAAAATAAGTCACTCAAATCAGATTATATTTAGAGGTAAAGAATAGGTTATTGTTTTTACCGAGTACCAAAACGGGGGAGGTACTATGCCCGTCTGTATGCATATTTTTTGTGTATTCAGTGTTCATCGATTCTTTCGCCAATTGTGCACCGATTTAAAAAAAAAACTGTTTAATTTCGAAAGGGTATTTCCCGAAAATTAAAATGGGACCACCATTTTAATTTTATTGAAATCGGCTCAGCAATTTTTGATAAATCAAGAATATAGTACATGGAAAGGGTATTTCCCGATTTCGATAAAATTAAAATGGGACCACCATTTTAATTGTATCGAAATCGGCTCAGCAATTTTTGATAAATCAACAATATAGTACATGGATGTCGCATCGATTCGAGCAAACTATTCGAATTCTGTACACGATAGAAGGCGGCAGTTCCTTTTTTTGCGAAAAGTAATTATTTATGGCCAAGTTTATCACACTACTACACGGGACTTATCGCGCAATAAAACTTGAGATATGAGCTAATTAAGTTAAGATACATCAAAAATGGCTCTGCCGATTTCGAAGCGAAGCCTTAAGCGAAGCAAAGCCAATGTTTTTAGGCTTGAAATTAATTTATGCTCCACCCAGTCCAATTGTCACGTATCTCCAATCACCAAACAACATATTTCGAGAAATTTCTACTAATTTATAAAGGTTTATCCCATACATTGTTCGCAAATGGTTGAAAAGCACTTAGGCGGTGTCTCGGGCGAATTTACGGGTTCCGTTCGTAACCCTTCAATACCTACGGGCATAGATAAGAACGGAGCGGTCCCTGGGGCCCCAGAGGTAACCTATCAACTCCACGCGGACTACAGAAATAAATACATTATGAAAAAGGTGGATATTGGAAGCGGTAGACAAGTAGTTGGTTTCGATGTTGTGTTTCTTTAAATTCTCGGAGAAACACTTATGTTCTATGTCCTCATGAATTGTCGATTAAATCCTTACTTCTTTACTAATTTTTAAGTCCAAAATCGTATCTGTTGGTTCATTGGTTTGTTCCTCAGAGCAACGGATTGACTTGATTTTTACACACAGTTTGAAAGACGGAATGTGACATATTAGGCTACTTTTTAACCGACTTCCAAAAAGGAGGAGGTTCTATGTTCGTGTGTATGAATTTTTTTGTGTATGTTCATTGATAATTTCGCCAATTGTGAACTGAATCGTAAAATTATTTTTTAGACTAGGTTTTATTTTGTTTTGTGTTTTTTTTTTTTTAGTTTAGTTTTAGTATTAGTTTAGTTTAGCATAGCGGAAGTAGTTATTTATTTTCTTTTTTGTTTTTCTGTGTAAATAAAATAAGTTTTTTTAGTTCGAAAGGGTATACTCCCAAAATGGTCCCATTTAAATTTTACAGAAATTGGCTGAGCTGTTTTTGATAAATCAACAATAATGTAAGCAATTCGAGCGAAATTTTTGAATTTTGAATACGATGGAAGGCGGTTTTACCATTTTTTGCAATATAATTATTATAATCAAAATATAAATACTTTTAATCAATAAAAAAATCCTATGGGGTAGCACAAAAATCAAAATTTATTAGCTAGTCATTGTATAAATTTATTAATCAACTTCTAAAAACGCCACAAAGCTTTGTTCATTACTTTTTATAAAATTAGGAAACCGATACTTAAAGTTCTAACTGAAAATTAATCATGTGAATTCGAAAGCAAAATTCGTCAAAAGTTTTACCCTCAACATTAAATTTTCATTGAAATCTATACTCTACATCTGTGTTATAAGGTTTGAAATAAGTTGTGTTATTGTTAGTGCATGTTAGGTCCTAAATGAAAGTCTGGTCTGAACGGGGGAAGTTTCAGGTGTGCTCTCGCTTTTGTATTAATTACTTCGAAAGCTTTGTGAGCGCTGACGATCTTTGTAACAGCAATACCTTCATGTACTCGTAATTAAGCACAAATAACCACAATAATATACACGTATAACAGGTACTAGGTATTTACACTAGGTATTTTTTGATTCGTACCGCCAGGGAATGGAACAGTTGTCCTGCTTTCCTGTTTCCTAAGAGATATAATCTAAAGCTTTTCAAGATTAGAATGAATAGGTATCTTTTAGGTCTGCGTGCTTCATCATCGACCACAACGTCGCTTACCATCAGGCGAATTGGTGGTCAAGCGCGGCCTTATTCGCGATAAAAATAAACTAAATGATATGATAGAGTGGATTTATATTCAATTTTCTACAAGACTTGTTGGCAGCATCTTGTAACCAGCCCACCATGTGATCAGATCATCTATCAACTGCGTGGTGGGCAGACTTTTTACACAAATTTTGCCAGAGGTCTTCATTTGAAAAGTTTGCAACACCTTGCGTCTGTAATAGGTATCTATTATCTATTATTATATACAAATAACTTCTTGTAGGCCATTAAAAATAGAATTTAACCTTGCACTAATTTCCCGATCTAATTTTTTTATCAAGTTTAGGATCACTTACTGAGCATAAAATCACAAAATGCTGACAGATCCAGGTGGAGCTTCAAGCGAAATTTTGAAAAAATCCGCCAAATGCGAGTCGGGCTCGCGCACGCCTTTGTACCGTATAGGAGCCTCGTTCCTCCTGCGGTTATTAATACTGAGCAAAAAAAAACTCGTAAAAATCACGTTTGTTGTACGAGACCTTAGAATATTTATTTTATTTGTTGTTAGTATTTTTTGCTATAGCGGCAACAGAAATACATCTGTGAAAATTTCAGCTGCCAAGCTATCACGGTTCATGAGATACAGCCCGGTGTCTGGACATCGAGGTCTTAGTAATAGGGTCCCGTTTTTACCCTTTGGGTACGGTACCCTAAAAACGTTGTTGGGCGATATCTCTAAAACTATGCACTTTATGGCAATGATTAATCTAATATTTCAAGAATTACAGGCCGCGATAGACAAACCGGTTCATTAAATGGGCCATAAATCGTAAATGGTAAGTTTTACAAAAAAGTTTATTCGGTACAAAAGAGGCGAAATTTTATTTTCTACAACAACGGTCTTCGTGACTTTTGCCTTAAAGTGCATAGTTTCCATATATGGCAGATAACGGCCTAAACGTATTTTTTTCAAAATGGCGTTTGAAGCTCCACCTGGATCTGTCTGATTTTTTTTATTTTATGCTCAATAAGAGATCCTAAACCTTATAAAAAATAGATCCGACATAATGGTGGCACGCGACTGTGTTTCTAGTCAGTGATATGTAACCGTCTACCGGGCATAGTCTCATGCTTTACAAGACAAATCATATTATTGTTCACATGTTCCTAGCACAGACATGATATGGTAATTTTCACTGGGCAGATACCCAAATGCTTCAGAGTAAAAGAATGGTGTAGATACAATGCACTAGAATCTAAAAGCTGACACTTTGAAAATGACCTTTAAAAAGGTCCCGTTCCAGGGGTCCATTTATTCTTATAGAACGGTTTCACTCTCTTCGCACCCTTTTATAGCTGTTAAATTATTTACATAAGTACCTGCCCTTTTTAAAGGAAACAGTGGGCACGAGCATTAAGTACAGGAGATAAGTGGAAGGTCAGTGGAGGTTGAAATACGTACAATACTCTAGACTAGAGTCAAGGGTAGTGTATCTGTTACAGTCATAGTCATAGTAGGCAGATCAAGAGTCCAAGGAAAACTATTACTAGGTTAGATTAGGTTTGAACAGTGACAACAATGCGCGAGCCGAGCGAGCGAAGCGAGCGTGCCGCGGCAGCGGCCGGCGAAGCACCAGAGACAATCTGTCTTTATTATGAGTTTGTTTTATTACATTATCCAAGTCTTCGAAGATATTATATAAAATAGCTAGTTAATGTGATTAATTTTGTGTCAATTATCACTTTATCTAAATTGAGTAGATATTATGTATAATGGCTAGACAGTATATATAATATCCAGATTTATTACTTTGGCTGTAACATATCCATCCAGGTATAATTTTTAGAGCTTTAGATTTTTCTTTATTTTTGTAGGTTGTTTTAATACGTTCCGTATTAAAACGTGGACCTGAGTTAGTATGTGTCCGTCTGTCCGTCTGTCCGTCCTAATATTACAATAGCCTACCTAACCTTATATCTCAGTTCAGTTAAGTTAAGCTAAGTAACGTGATACGACAACGTGCGAGACTAAAGACTAAAGAAAGCGACAAAGTGACTTCCATAGCAACAGTAAAAAAAACCTTTTTAAAATTACTGGCCTGGTATTCAAAATGTTATAATTTCGTTATCTATTTACCTAATTTTGAAAAGGACAGTCCTTTTTGCGGCACCCTCATTAAACGCAATCGGGAAAACTCATCAGCCCATATATTTGTCTAAATACAGACCCTCCGGACCCTAATTATTCAAGTTTTTAGATACGGCACAATTACAATTTGGAATGATTTAGGTTTATCTTCTGAAGGAATTTTCTTTTTCTTCGTAATTATCAGTTTATGATGGCAGTTCAAACAACTGTCAGTAGGCAAGTATGTTCGTAACCCTGGTGTCAGAGTATTTTATGCCGCCTGAAGGCCTCTGACATGGCTAAACGGTTAACACTACCGGGGTCTACAATATAACGTGTAATCCGAGACACGGTAACGCTCAGTTGTGAATGTCACCCGCGGTCACCCATCTGATGACTGACCGTGCGGAACGTTGCTTAACTTCGATGATCGCTAACGGTGTTTGTTAGTCAAACTACACTATGAGATGGTGAATAAGGTGATGTCGATGTGGATGACAGAACTGATGATAATGCCAATGCAGAAGCGTCATGCAAGCTTAGCTATTCCATTAGCTATTCTAGTGTCTTCTGTGGCTTTGCAATGCCACAGAACATGCTCTACAGTTTCGTTTTCTTGCAAACAGCCACGACAAAGAGGGCTGTCAGTGGCTCCCAGTTTATACAGATGACTATTTAAGTTGCAGTGACCAGTTATGAGGCCTACCATAATATATAGCTACTGGAGCAGTTATGCCAGCGGCCCAGAGCCACACTCCGCTTGGGCTGGCTCGGGTAGACGCTGGAGGGGGAAATGCACAAAACACCCCATGCAGGACGTCAGTGCAGGACTTATCTCCCCCACATCGAATAAGAATAAGAATACACTATGAGCGTTACAGGTGGTAACTATATAGTGTAATCAGCGATCTTGTGTAATAGGGCCTATTCTTTGGGTGTAATATTAGGCCCAATTATAAAGGCGCTATTTTAGTTAAATTACCAATTTAGAGTATTTCTGTTTCTTTTTTACTTTAGGCACTCGATAGCGTGAACTTTTTACTTTATTATTAAAGATGGCGACTTCATAATTGGGCCTAATCTATAACTAAGTCGCGATCGTAGCGTATATTTTTAGTTGAGTTTCAAAAAGAAGAACATTGTCAAGCTATACATATTTATACATTGTATTGGAAAATTATATTATTTTTCTAGATTTTACAAATAATTGTGGGGATCAATGTGAATGTACTTACATAATGAGCCGTGGTGGTCTAGTGGCAGTGACCGCTTTACAATAGTATAAATAAATAAATAAATAAATATTAGGGGACATCTTACACACGGTCTCTGACCCCAAACTAAGTAAAGCTTATGATATGGTTGCCAGAGACTGATATACTACATGTACATATTTTAAATACATACTTATATAGATAGTACCTAAATAAGACCCAGACACAGAGCAAATACCTATCTTCATCACACAAATGTTTGCCCTGTGTGGGGATCGAACCCAAGCCTCTTTGACCCAGAAGTCAGGGTCACTAACCACTGAGCCACCGAGGCAGTCTAAAAAGTGAGATGGTTGGTTCAAAATCGGTGCCGTACCAATGAGTTCTTTGAAATTTATGTACGGATATTCATACCGTGGAAGAAAACATCGTGAGGAATCCTGCACATCCTCTGTAGAAGAGATTCGATTTCGCATGTGAATCCACCAACTCGCACTGGGCCAGCGTGGTGACTATGGCCCAGTCATCCTTCATGGGTAGACCTACGCCCTTCAGTGACCTATTAAAAAGAATGGTACAGTACAGTAAGTAGTAGTGTGGATGTAATATTTCGTGGAAATTCATCCCTACATCATTTAAAATTTAAAATAATCATTTAATTTTAATAGTCCTGAATTAGTGAATTGTGGCGCCTACAATATAATTATTTGCTGAAGCTGTTTAGTTTGGTGTTCTCAAAAAACAATCTTAATAAAACTTGCTACTAATGCAAAATTATTTATTTGAACGCAAACAGTTACGAAAAGAGATTTTATGCTCTAGGCTAGTCATAGTTATTTGAAAATAAAACATTATTTTGTCATTAAAAAACGTTTACTACCTTCGTGCTGATATGTTTTTTTATTACAAAACTCAGCGTTTTTAAAGTTAAATAAACAGATAATTTATGCAAAGTACTCGTAGAGTCAGCGTAGCACGTCGTAGCACCGCGCACCGTAGCGTCGCTACGACGCTACATTAGCTCCTCTAAAAAGATTAAAAAATATTTTAAAGCTTTTGCGTTTCAACTCAAAAATGTTAACATGACAGTACAAAAAAATAACAAACTTTTAAAATATGTTTTTGAAGATAAATGACTTACTTAAACTTAACGTCAAAATCACTTTGTTTAAGTCTTATTGTCAATCATTTTACACGTGTCAACTCTGGACCAATTAACCATGAGGTCACATCTTCAGGCACCTGATGGTCCGGAAGTGGTATTGTAGTGCCTCCGAAATGTACGCAGAATCGCGAGTGGACTCATCACCAACGCTATTCAGCGAAAACGTATCGCATCATTTATGTCCACAGTTGACACTTGTAAAAACATGATCATTACCTGATTTCTTGTATTTTTCTTTAATTATCATTATTTTTTTGTAAATGGATCGTTGTGTCTGTAATAAAGATTAACTTAGCAAAGAAATCTCAAGTATCAGAAAAATGTTTTAACCAAATAAAATAAGCAATCAATCTATCGCAATATTTTTAAAAAGTTACCTTCAGCATCAAATTACGACATAAAATGTTTCAGAGTTTTCCTAAAAGAATTTTAATTAAAAATCCCAATTAATTGGAAAAGAAAAATTCGTGTTACGGTTCAAGATTAACGGCTTGAGGGAAAATTGTTCAGGTTTAAGAAAATATCCGATCGTTGTCGATAACGAAGTATTTGTTCTATTTTTATTTCTTTTATTATATGTTATTAAGTTTGTTTGTTGGTTTGTTCTATTTAACGTAGCAACTTGAATTGTTTGCATCGCATTGACTGAAATGTTTTACATGTTTTACATTGTTGCATCACTGCTTTTACGAAGTATCTGACTTTCTAAATTACAGAAAACCGTTCAATGCCCCTGGTAATTTTGAGTATTTTTTTGCATATCAATTTAATCTACAATATTAAAAACATGACTTCGACATCTTAAAAATTTGTCTATGACATTATATTACTTGACATTGCATTGTATAATACTGACTTAAATAATTCTAAAATATAAGTAATGACATTTATTTTATACTAGCAGCGCCCCGCGGTTTTACCCGCGTTGTGCCCGTTCCCGTGGGAATTTCGGGAATTTTTATACATATAAACCTTCCTCTTGAATCACTCTATACATTAAAAAAAACCGCATCAAAATCCGTTGCGTAGTTTTAAAGATTTAAGCATACAGACAAACAAACAAACAAACAAACAAACGAAAATGGCGACTTTATTTTATACTATGTAAGGATTCGTATTTTTGTGGCTTGTGGCCATAGTACTCGTAAAGCTTGTGGCTCTTTAAGAATATATAAGTTATATATATTGAATGTAAAAATATTTTGCACGTCAGAAATGACAGAATATAAGGAAATTTGTAAACTGTTACATCACCTTGTATAGGTATACTACATTCTGGCAAATAAATAAATTCTTTCTTTCTTTCTTTCATCTAAAAATGGGACATCGAATGTGTCATAGGTTACTTTTACCCCGAAAAAATAAAATATTACTCTGAGATGTCAAAAAAAACCAAAAAAAGCATGAAAAGCCGTGGTTAAAGCTAGTTTTATGTACAGCATTATTTGCTAGCCCTGTATTAAGCCGAAAGATTGATTTAAGACCATCAGAATACCTTAACAACTTTTACTATGGCATACCCCAGAATACGAGAAAAAAAATCTGCTGTTCCGTACAAAAGTGCCGCTCGAAATCAACAAAATGTATGAAACAGCTGAACGTTTTCCACGAATTCTAGGTTGGCCAAAAGTTGTTCATAATTATGGTCTGAATCACCTCCTTCCGGCTTATTACACCATTTTCGATAACCTTGTATTTGGTCAAAGGTGTAACCATTGGCCTTATTTTGTAACCGCTCTGACGTTCGGCTTCGCTTTTTCCCCCGCTCGCTCTCGTGGCGTGAGTAACTGGCCCGAGCAAGAGAAAAAGCGAAGCCGACCGTCAGAGCCCTTACACAATAAGGCCCCAGATTAGATTTCCAATAAGATCGGTTGAAAGTGGCTTGCATTCAGCAAATCAATCGACCTTGTAGGTGGACATCCTATCTGCTCGACGGAACGTGGTCTCCATTCGAGAACTTTATGACGTCATCACCTCTAACATACACCCTTCATACGCGCTCGATCAAACACATTACGCAATCGAAAAATGGAATTCACTTGTACTCGTATTTATTCGTGCTTCCATACAGTACAAGATGTTAATAACTAAGGTACGAGTAAGTACAAAGTTCAGTATGGACCTTGTCGGGCACTGCATATTCGAGTGAGAGTGGTCACTTTTGTCAATAATATAGGTTACAAAACATTGGGTTCCGTAGTCAACCGAGGAAACCTTATAACTTCGTTGTGTGCGTCCGTCCGTCCCATTAACACAAAGCTTTTGCATGAAATTTTATATTTTGATTGGATCTCAATTTGAAACACTTAAAAAATCAAAATTGTATTCAAACATGCACATAGCTCAGAGGTCATTGATCTCACGAACATATTTCATACTCTACGTTTTTCTAGTAGTCAGCCATCTAATGATATCGTAAAAAGTGGGTTTTCTCATCATCATAGCCATCTACGGAAGTCTATCATACGCGTGTCTGGACTATTTATTATTTCTTTAGATTACACTAGCTAATAAGATGCCTACCTAACTTAAAAACGGAAAAGACTAAATCTCTCAACACAGGACCAACCGAGTGTGAGATTTAGGGTTCCACTTTTGAAGTCTGTAAATTTAAGTTAAGTACCTACTAACACTATTTTAAGCAGCACCAACATTTACCTACTAACTTCAAACCATGTTTGTAAGTTATTGATCAAATAAACGGTATCTTATTATCGGACATCCGTTCTACGAACTCATGAACAAGTAAGTACGTAGGTACTTACTTGTAATAGTAATAAGCATTGTTTCAGCTCATATCAGTTTCCAAATGAAATTTCTCGCCAAGTTCGTACAAAGCTTTATTGAAACAACTCTAGTGTAATATTGAACTCGCTCGCTGCAATGGATTCGGAATGCAATTTCCTCCCGATCATTTGTAAGTCAAGCTCTATGAAAAGCTAGTATAATAATTATAGATATATTGAAACCCTAAAAAACGGTGAAATAACCGGTTTCTTTCCTTTACCTTTTTAACAATATGTCGGGTCATCCTAGCTATCATCATTTCTATCATCATTACAACCTTCTTTATCTCACTGTTAGGGGATAGACCTCTTTTTCTCACTGTGTATCGGTTTTCTTGGTAAGGTTTGTAACTGAAGCCTTGAAAAGCAATATAAAGGCGGTTGCCGCACGATCAAAATGCTTGTGTTTATTTACCTAATACGGCAACTTCAGCACGGGGTCGGCAAATAGTTATAGTTGGGGTCCGGATAGGTACTGTCGAAAAAAATTAAAGAAGTCTAGATAAAAACTTATGATAATTGAATTCTACCTACTTATTATTTTGGTTTCAAATCAAATTTTGAATTATAAAACACAAGACTAAAAACTATTGTTAAAAACTACACTGACCAATTGATAGCTAGTTCTTGCAATTTTCATATTTTTCTACGTGTTTTTTTATTTTTTTTTATTTTGCGGTCCGACGTTCGACCTGCGGTGGACCGCAAACGCACCGCGGTCCGCAAACGAACCTTGAGGTCCACCTGCTGCCTACCGTTGGTATAAACAGTTCTATGCAGCGTGGCAATGCTGCCAGCATGGTAATTGCACTGATAACAGGCAGTGCACATATGAATAACAATTATAATAGAATAATGTAGATCTGCAGTGGTCTCTCGATAATTCAGACGATTCAGAATTATATTTAAATTAGATAACACAGATACACTTCGTGATGTATTTAAAGCTAATAGTTTTTTGACCCTTACTGGTATCTATATCTATGAGACCTGCACGTTTGTCAAAAATAACAAAATCTTTTTCAGTGACCTAAAGTCGAATCGTACCGAAGTCCAGAGATCGAAACACAAGACATCTGTATACCTCAACTTAATAGCGCATATGCTATGGCTATTAAAATCTATAACTGTTTACCCATACATATAAAAGTATTAGAAGGAAATAGCTTTAAAAAAACGGAAGTCCTGCCTAGTTGCAAAAGTATTCTATTCTATAAAAGAATATTTTGAAAACCACAAATTAATTTCCTTCGGTTTACCCAATTTATAAATTGTATTTATGTAACTGTAGCTTAAGACTATTCATAAAAATTGTTTTTACTATTGTACGGTCGAAATGGGCAGGCTGTTTGAACTTTTTAATTTTACGAAACATCATTTTGTACACAGCTAAGCAATAAAGTTTATTTCTATTATTATTTGATTCTTTAACCCATTCAGCGCCGAGCGCCCGCCCATCGGCAGGCAATTTTTTTTAACTTTCACGCCGAGACCGCCCATGGGCGGTTGATTTTAAATTGTAATAATAACTGCGGCATCTGGGTAATATCGTTACTTTTCAGAAAGGCAGTGAATGGGTTAAGTAGAAGCAGTAGTATAATCTATAGTCAAACCGCTAAACTCAGACATCGCGGGCAGCCGCTGCCCGCGCCTGTCTCAGTCCCCCTGTGTCGTCTCCCCCGGCGCCCCTGTACCGCGCAGGCGATGTCTGAGTTTAGCGGTTTGACTATAAGTAGTCGTATTTTGTTAAAATTTATCTAAAAGGTAGATATAATTTATAAAAAAAAGCTTTTTCTGAACAAGTTATCGCCAAGACGATTCAAACGAGCCGAAACACGATAGGGTTGCGTCGTTTCATTACAGAGTTCTTATGAACACCTTCCAGCTCCATCATCAGGCCCTGGTTCTCATTGAAAAACAAACTGCTCGCCAAGACCATTCCAATTAACCCAAACTCGATGAGGGTATGTTGTTTCATCGCTAAGTTCCTTTGGCCACCTTCCAGCTCCATCATCAGATCAGCACCATGTCATCATAATATTGTATTGTCACGCGATTTACACATGTATGCAAAATTTCAGCTCAATTGGTAACTGAAATGTGGAAATTTAACTTGCAAAGGTTGCAAAGATTTTATTACAGAACGACTGACATCGGGACAGGTGAAAGTAAATAAATGCTTGTAAAAAGCTTTAAAGTGCACTACATACATAATTATATGTAATCAATAACAAACTTACGTATCTATATTATGAATAGATACGTATGTTTTCAAACAGCCAAGTTGAACACAAATCTTTATTGAAACAACTCCAGTGTACTATTGAAGTCGCTCGCTCTGATGGATTCGGAATGCAATTTCCGTGGGATCATCTGGAGGTCAACTGCCGTGAGTAAATGTGATAGACTAGTAAGCTGCCGGGACTGCGTTTGTTTTTACAAGCTTTTATTTAGTTTCACATGTCCCCTAGTCTGTCTGTCGGTCTGTAATCAAATACCATAATAATCAACTCGCCTGATGGTTGGCGACGATGGTTGTGGTCGAAGGTGAAGCACGCAGACCTAGAAGCTACCTATTCATTTTGACCTTTAAAAGCTTTAGATTACATCTCTTAGGAAACAGGAAAGCAGGAAGACTCTTCCATTCCCTGGTGGAACGAATCAGAAAATGTTGAGTACGTTTCGTACGTATCGAAGGAAAATCGACAGTGTGGGGTGATAGTGAGGTGTCTTTCTACTAAACTTGTCCTGTAGTAAAAAAGGGATGGTAGGATAAGGTCGTGTAGCATAATTCATTAACGAAAATAATTATTTCCAAAGCTTTTCTCAGACTCAGTCTGACATCTAACAAGATTACGGTAAACAACACGAAACAGCCAGCGTACAATTATCCGTTCGGATAAGGAGGAAAAAACCGGATAAACCGAGTCTTAATGAGGGCGAGAATCCAGGGATCGCTTACAGCAGATTAACACTATTATTGTGCAGCACCAAGCTGCATTAAGATTGTCTCGTTTAATTTGATTGTGCCCGAAGGGGCCCGGTATAGTACTATGTACGAATCGCTAAGGAAACATCCTTAGCGCCTTTGAAAATGTACCTACCATACGTATACAAACTAAAAACTTTTCTGAAAAAAATAAAACTTACGTACAATATTTTTTAAAGCGATTGACACCAAAAACGTAACATTTTGTTACAATTTAATGGGTGAAAAGAGTTTTCTCCCGGAACGTAAATCTTATCAAAAATGTACTGAAAATTTACTCGATGTTCTACAGAAAACGCGAAAACACTGGTCGCTTCACCATCTCCTTAAAAAGTTCAACTAAAGGCCTTCTTCCCCAATAAGCCATCAGCTTTGCACATTATTTTCTTTTGTAAAGATTATACGCCACGGAATTAAAATGCAGATCTATAAAAATAATTGCGAGCACAAGGAAGAAAGTGTTATAAGTTAAGTTTTATGAAAAAACAGTTGTTGGAAACGAATTAGAAGTATTAGAAAGTTGTTGCTCCGTTTTAATTTGCCATACGTAGAATACATTTTTTTTGGTATTTGTTGATGTGTTTTATCCAAGCCGCTTCCAACCGGTCTTATTGGAGATCCATAGGGGAGGCCTATATCCAGCAGTGGACTTATTATAGCTGATGGATGGATTAATGGATGGTCATCATTACTCTCCAATACATTACTGTTAATAGGCCTGATTGGCCTAGATGTTCCATATTTTTTTACAAAAACCTTCCGATCGATAAAACTCCTAGGTCACGCCGCTGGATGCATGCATATAATAATACAAGTGGCCTAAGTGCTGCAGTCTACGTAGACGTCTTATAGCTGAAACATCAGGAAAAAAAAATCAAGTGGAGTCTCTCCGCGCGGAAGAAGTGAAACTTCGACGCAACCGTGCTTTCATACCCCATCCATGGTAGCGTCAAATGTTTAACGCAACCTTATTGGAAGTTGCACTAGAAGTTTCACTTCAAAAACACAACTTAACGTGTCATTCGAGACACGGCAGCAAATTATGTCTATGTCAACACACCCTATGATGTTAGCTAGCCAGGCTATTTCGGTAAGTTTTGGAGTAGGTCATCATTTGTACAGTTGCACACGGTCGTACTTAATTAAGCTTAGTTGTGCAATTGGAAACTGAAATCAATGACTTTTTATTTATTTAGTTGTGCTATCGAGAAAAATTTTATAATAATATTCCTGATGTCACAACTAGTTGTGTGAAAGCAGTTGGTCCGCGAGGAACTCTCGGGCTTAGCTATTATTTCTTTTCATTTTTATGACACATAAAAACTCCGAGCGTAACTTTCTCCACAGCTTTTTTACTAATGCGTTTTAATTCAATTTAAAGAACAAACATTTTAAGAAGTAGAAAATTTAAATATGATTTCGTTTCATGTATTGACTGGAAATAAACGTTACCATAAGCAATTTTAAAATTATTTTGTTTTGTGAAAATCAAATATTCAATTCATGATCGTCATCAACATTTCAACCATTTCAGATTTCCAATGAGATAGATTGGAATCGGCTTGAGATTCAATTCAGGAGTTTTTTTGCAGTTTCTAAGTTAAGCTAGCTACTTTTGTACTGTAAAATATGGATTGGTTCATAAGTTTATTTTTACTAAATATTGACTTTGGTTTAAAAAAATGACATATTTTGTGAAATAAATACTTAGTTCATACTTTTTACGCCATATTTTTGTACGTTACAATTTTGTTTGTGTAAAACAAATATGGGCTATTTGATTACACTTTTGCTGTCAGATGATAAAATCTTACAGTATGGTTAAATGAATTCGGTTGCTAAGTTTTTCTTGAGAACTATGAGACTATGAATTAAGGGTGCCCAGTAAAACCACCCCAAAGGTGAGGAAAGCTATTACTCTTGGCTATAATTCAGTTATTCGGGATCATTTTGTGAAGTGGACGCCAATTCAACTAAGTTTTAAGTTACAACTCGAGTGCATGGCTTACGTGACCATATTGCGCACAAAAGTGTCATGGAGACGACTGTGTACTTACTTTTTTATTTGGTTGTATTTTTATATCTTTTTATTTCATCAGGCTACCCAAATGTGACTCAAATGATCTTTCAAAATTTGTCTAGTTTTCATGTGCAAGGAGTTTACCTTCAACCTAATTTTGAGACGCCTAAATAATACATGCAAATATTACACACATAGAAAAATACATAGTTCACGTGACTGTAAAATTAAAAGTTAAAATTTAAAACAAATCATGTAACGCAGACATAGTTGCGGGTGTATATTTTTATAACAAATTGTTTAATCTGAGCACATGTTGCAAAAGTATTATTTCTACGATACGATTTATGTCATAAAAAAGTATTTAGTTTCATCTTAGATAAAGTAACGAAAGGTATTGTTTTAAAAACCGTTACCGTGCCAACCTACTCCACAGTCTGCTCTGTTGTCCATGCCTCAACTACTTATAAGGTATTAGAGTGTGTTTTAATAATGAGTTAGCATGTCTAGACCTAGCCTATAAGCGCACCTGTTCACTATCGACTTAAGTTATATTACTACTAAATTTCACCGCAATTTCTATCTCACTTCGTACCTATTTTCAACAAAATTGATATCTGACCTTTTAGCTATAAGATCTAATTTTGTTCGACTTGCTTCAGCAATGTTATCGAGAGTTTGCCAATGGATTGTAGAGCTAGTGTGTACAGAGGTAGAGTTGGATTTTAAATAAAGATTGGAGTTTAAAATGGTCTTATGACAACTTCAGAGATGGCATTTTACAGAGGCACTTCCTGAAGCGATTACAGTCTGAATAAGCAATTTTATGATACAAGTTTTGGAGTGTGGCTTTACGATTACAACTTGGTCGTAGTTCCAATTTCAATTGCAAATGGTATGATTGGTTGGAATCGGAATAGTATTTCAGTAACGTTGATTCTTCGTGTGAAATGTTTTAGTCGCTCTTAATTATGTTCATCATCATTAGGCTGTAAGACGTCCACTGACAGGACGTTCACTGACATCAGCTTTTCCCATGGATTTTTAATAAAATTGACTGATAAATGGTTTGCGTCCAGTTATCCAGTAACTACCCTGTCGGCCGAAGTCCTGCAGTACTATATCGATACATGGTATCGATTCAAAAAATATTTTTTTTTTTAATGAAACGGTTAATTTATGTACTAAAAGTTAAAAAATAATAACTCAAAAATAAAACTGTGGGGCCTTCGCCTGGATGATTTCATTATGTACGTTGCGTCCCACTATTTTGTATTTGAGTTATTATTTTTTAGCTTTTAGTAGCTACATAAAACCGCTTAATTTAAAAAAGTTTTTTTACCAATTTTACTTTTTGTTTTGTTACTAAAAACTGTGCTTTACATAAAAAGCCCTTTCCTTTGATACCAAATACTCATATGAGGGGTTTGTGTAAAAAAAATGTAATCCGCCATGTTGTGGCGGTGGCCATATTGTATTTACGTCAATACTGAATACATAAAGGAGATATTGCAAATATGCTTAGAAATTGGGCCACCAAAGGGTACAGTATTTCATAATTTGCTTTGTTTCTTTCGGAAAATTATTTTCCCGTTATTTTTTACAATAACAGTGTCCATTAAAAGTAATTTCGTGTATTCGGGTATTAATGTTACATGTGACCAAAATGACAGTAATTCAATGACTGAACAAAAATCAAATTGGAAAATGTGAAGATACTATGCATTAAGCATTTGATGCGGTTGTTTTACTCTGCGCATTTATTTATCATAGTTTAACGGATTTTTTGAGCTACTGTACCTAGTCTTAGCCCATTTTGCATTATCTCCTTTGTATTGTCATCGAAATTAAAGCTGTGTATCAAACATCATATCAATTAGTTCATGGGAAGGAGGTCAAATTTCAATTGCTCGATTTAACCCAAAAAACGGGCAAGTGAAGTTAAATAAAACCGTTTAATAAAAATCCGGTCCTATTGACCATCGGATCCTTATCGTCTCTTATCGGATCTTACCGAAGGAAAATATCGTGTGGCAACATCTGTATTACCGCAGAAGAAATTCGATAGCGTATGTGAATCGGAACCTGCATTTGGCCAGTGTGTAGGTATATAACCCAATAGGTCAATTATAATATGCCCAGCATGGATAGGCTTATGTTCTACAGTGGACTGTATATCAAGCCGGTACAGTACAATAAGTATGTACCTAGTTATTACAGTGATTTCATGTAGTCCTAGTGGCCAAATCCAAAGTTTTTGAGCCGTATAAAGCCCTTTGTAATGCTAAAATGTTTAAGACAATGTGCCTAGAATGTAGACACGCGCCTAAAATGGTCCACAGATCGTTTGTTTACGCCTAACTGGCCGGTTACATGCGGGAAGGCAGTAAAGAACTTTCTTTAGCTAATTTTGCGCCAGTCTTGAAAACTTTTAGGTTAATGCCCCGTTAAGGTCCAATGGAGGATAAAGGTATGTGAAGCGAAAAACTCGGCCGAATAAATCTCCTTTTATAAGGAAATGTTGGCAATTTCTTTTTACGTAGCTGTGAAATTGATTATGAGCCTGTTTTTTTTAGTGCTTGGTAGCCTGACACTGCCTAGAAACTATTTAAAAATTTTAGAAAGCTTACTTTTATTTATAAGCCGTTAATTAATAAATTAATTACTATTATATTTTTCTCGTATAACCTATCTCAATCTATATGCTTTAATATGGAGCATTACGCTGTAAGGTAGTCAAAAATATTTATTATCATAATTTTATTTGTTTTTCCTAATGTTTTAATCTTAATTATGCTATGTAACCCGTAGACTTGGTCATGTTTTAAACGTACGAAATTGCAAAGTAATACGTACCAATAAATAATTAATGTATTTCCTATCTACCCTCACGACTTAATGAGAACTTTGGTATAACATAATGTTTAGATACAAGTTTTAAAAGGTGACATTAGCCTACAAAACACTGTAATATTGTGGTAAATTGTAACTTATAACCCGGTCAGAATATATGTGCACCTCGCTGGAATGCGGCGCCTCTCCCGCTTCCCCTGTCACCTCTCCGCGCACTCCCCGGTGCGACAGTACGGTTAGCATCTTCGTTGCCGATACACGTCCCGATAATAATTAACGTCCGGACGGTAAACTAGCCGTCCGGTAATGTATTTACGTCCCGATAATTCGATATGACGTCACGAAATCAGGTGCGCAGATATTGTGACCGGGTTGTAGTTAGCTAACGCTAAGCTTTACAAAACATTGTATTTTAATTTATTAATAAAGGTTTCTTAAAATCAATCAATCAGTGCTTGGTAGCTACGTAATCAATGAAATAAAAAATGTTTGCTGGGAATCTCACATGATTTTTTATACTAGGTCATGGTTAGAAATAACTGTATCTAAAATCTTTCATAACCTAAGGACAATGAGCAGCGAGATGCCACAAACAGTTAGGATTTTTTTAATTCAATTTTTCATTGGTGTCTTTTGGACTGAAAGACCATGCCAGCCCTATTGCACCCTTATAACCAAACTAGCTGGCCGTCCCGGCTTCACCCAGGTACAATTGTCATAGCTGCAAACCTTCTCGTTGAAACACTTTAAAACAGTGCGCATTCGATTCTATTGTGTAGTTTGGAAGATATAAGGGAATACACAGCGCACTGTTTAAGAGTGTTTCAACGAGTTGGTTTGTAGCTAAGTATGATAGGAAATACATTATAATTTAGACTCTGAGTCTACTGGGACGAGCCGGCACTTGCACAGAGAGACAGACAGACACACAGAAATAGCGACTTTGCTTTATAACATGTAGTGAAGCTATACATATATATGTACATACATAAATACATGAAGATATAATAAGTCAGATATAAAAAAATAATCGCACGCGTTATACTTACTTAACCCACATTTTTCGGGATTCTTTGGGGTTTACAAACAAGTTATACATAATACGTAAAAATACACTACATATTATGCTCTATAACTTTAAATGAATTAACAAAATAGTAACGCTATAAAACTTAAGATTTTTAATTAAATATCTCAGGTTTTACTATTGTGATTAGTTAAACCCCAAATTGGGTTAGTGTTTCTAAGAATCTTATTGTGCATTAGCTAGTGATCATGACGTGAGTACATTCATATATCATGTTCAGAATTCTTAATAACTGTCAATTAATTCCTTTAATATTTTCCGTATAATTATTTTATTTATAAACTAAAATCATTCTATCTCTAACATCTCGAATTCAAACTATAAAATAGTAAAATTACTGCTTAATTCATTACGTGGATACCCAATTGTTCTTTAAAATATTCATTGAACATTAACATTTGAGTGTACCTAGATAATCTTGCTCCATGCTTTTCATTGTATTTTTTCATAATATAGGTACCTAGCTAGATAAATCATTGTACATGTTTGACTGGCCTCATCATAGAATGAAATACTCGTACTATTCACTGCATTAGATGCCAATGGTACTTGCTTTTGCTTCGCGCGGCTTGGATAAATGTGGCAGTCAAACACCGAATCTGGGCAATTTCTAAGACGGCTAAATAATGAACTCCCAGGGTTCAACTGCAAGGCAAACAAGGACGTCGTTCCCGCTTCCCTACTAAAGCGGGACTCTTCAGACAACGCCACCTGCCCCGTGCCCCACTTTCAACCATACCTTTTTTAGGGTTCCGTACCCAAAGGGAAAAACGGGACCCTATTACTAAGACTTCGATGTCCGTCTGTCCGTCTGTCCGTCTGTCCGTCTGTCCGTCTGTCCGTCTGTCCGTCTGTCCGTCTGTCCGTCTGTCCGTCTGTCCGTCTGTCCGTCTGTCCGTCTGTCCGTCTGTCCGTCTGTCCGTCTGTCCGTCTGTCCGTCTGTCCGTCTGTCCGTCTGTCCGTCTGTCCGTCTGTCCGTCTGTCCGTCTGTCCGTCTGTCCGTCTGTCCGTCTGTCCGTCTGTCCGTCTGTCCGTCTGTCCGTCTGTCCGTCTGTCCGTCTGTCCGTCTGTCCGTCTGTCCGTCTGTCCGTCTGTCTGTCTGTCTATCACCGGGCTGTATCTCATGAACCGTGATAGCTAGGCAGCTGAAATTTTCACAGATGGTGTATTTCTGTTGCCGCTATAACAAAAAATGCTAAAAACAGAATAAAGTAAATATTCAAGGGGGGCTCCCACACAACAAACGTAATTTCTAAGACTTTTTGCTCGCTATTAATAACGGCAAGAGGAATGGGGCTCCCATACAGTACGGAACCCTTCGTGCGCCAGTCCGACTCGCACTTGGCCGATTTTTTATTTCTATTATACTTTTGTTAATCTTCGAGTTGTTTATATTTAGGTTGTAGGGCAACTAGAAACGGCTCTTTCTTGGTTTCGCCCCGCAAGCTGTTCGGTCCGCGGGGCGAATCAACGAAGCCTCTTTTTGAAGGCCCTCTTTCGCCCCGCATTGTTTGGAGCGGGGCGAAAGAGGGTATTCAAAAAGAGGCTTCGTTGATTCGCCCCGCGATTCACTTTTTTATCTGTACATTTAAGTAGAAAAGTAGTTCATGGAAAAAAAACAATTGCATTATATCAAGGGCATCATTCTATGAGTCCTATAGGGGTGTATGAACAAAAATGCAATTGTTTATGGATGATTGATTGATGATCGTTATCAAGCTTAAAAAACGAGAAATGTCAAACCTTTCCGCGTACAAGGTGAAGAAAAAAAAGGAGTTTTCTTCACCTTGAATATGCTATCTAAATCAATACAATTTTGGCACATTGTTTTCATTCGATGGAAGTTTAGATTCTAAATAAAACTATTATAATGTCAAATTTCATGCAATTCGGTTCTTTGTGGTAGTTATGAGGGTTTGTGACTTGAGGACGGACAGATGGGAAGACGGCCAGACAGACGGACTGTTATTTTTTGGTACTAGGACTAAAAGTTACTTATTTTCTCCGACTTTGGTAATTTTAAGTGAAAAGTTTTAGTAAAATATGAAATATTATTTTTTACTAGCAGCCTCCCTAATTTAAAAAAAAATATAATATAGCCTATGACACCCGGGATTGTGTAGCTTCCCAACAGTGAAAGAATTTTTCAAATCGGTTCAGTAATTTCGGAGCCTATTCAATGCAAACAAACAATCAAATCTTTCCTCTTTATAATATTGGTATAGACAATAACTGTATTCGTAAACATTTAGTAAAACCTATAGTTTCTCAGATAAACAATAACTTAACATTATAAAAATTAAATTGCGCAGCCCAGCGGATTGGCAGGTTGAAATGGCCGTGGGCAAGGCATAGCATTATTATGAACGTTGGAATTGAAAAGTTCTCAAGTGGAGGCCACATATCGACTAGCAAACACATCGTACGACAAAACGCTGGATGCATGCTGCTTCCAAATCACAAATTCCGTTGTTAAGCAACTTACTCGTAGTTCCAGAATTCATGCAATTTTCGGAATTTGTACGAAACCCTCGATAAATGCGGGGCTTGTCACGCACTATCCTTTTTTTTTCCCTCACGGCCGGTGCTTAATCCTTCCATGGCAAAGAGGCCGTCGTTGCATATCTTTTTGCAGCCTTTATACAGTGCGAGCACTAGTTGTTCAGTGTAATTCTTTTTAAAGCTAGAAAAAATCTCATATTGCATAATTTATTTCTCATATCTATCGGCTGTTTTTTTGTTGCATAAAGAATTTCTGGTAGTGATTTTTTTTGTACAAAAAGCTAAAAAGCGTCAGTTTTCTTCCTACATAAGTATTTCAACTAAATAAGAGGATGAAATTTATGCGGTACATCTAATAGATTAGTTATTTGCTCTCAAATCTATACGTTTAGGTTATGAACGACGGTGGTAATGAATTTTTGGCAAGTTAATATTTTTTAATAAATTTAATACTAAATTAATATAAAAAAATAAAGATGCAAAGTATACCTATAGTCCCATATACGTAACACACCATATAAAAATATTTGGATTTCATTTAGCTGTTGATACATGTTTTTTTTTCTTCGAACATGTGATTTGCTCGAAATGTTAGAACTACCCTTTAGTCCTAGCTAATACAATCACAAGAGATTTGGGAAAATAACCATATTATCTCGGAAGTGGTCCGATGTTGCTATTTCGCGACCGTGCAGTCAGTGCTGCAGTACGGAACGGTTCTAGCATAGGTTCTTTCAAAGCCCGCCTGAAACGCTGGCTTTTCGAGGAAGCATTTCATGATTTCGATATGTTTAAATGTTTACAATTAGTGAAACATGTATTGGTAAGGAATTATTATTTCTATCAATTTGATTCATTTACAATGATGTAATGTTTTTGTTATTTTTGTATTTTTTAAGACATGTTTTCATTGGTATAATTTATTTTAATTTCATTTTTCTTGACATTTTAATTATAATATGTAGTTGTAAACATAATGATGTAGTAGGTAGTTAATGTGAATATTTATTTGTTATCAATGTACCTACTTTACTGCAATTTTTAATCTATTCATTGTGTAATGACGTGTAATATTTTTTTATGAATTAAATGAATATCGAAAATGTTTCACAGTAACAGGTCCCACACCTGTTAATTTTCTTACAATTTATAGTTTGCAAATGGGCCCCGCCTACGACCAAACAATATTTAATTTAACTTAAGCCTTCAGCTCATAATGTATGTTATATCAATATAGTAAGTTTTTGGTAGTTTGTTTTTCTTGTTTAATTTTTTTATAGCGTTGCATGTCTGTTGATTACTTGTAGTGGGATTTTTATTTTATCTCATGTAATTTTATGCGTGGCTGTACCATAAGAAATACGTAATACTGATGCGGGAAATTGATCTTTATCAACGTGGACCGAAACGGCCTCTTCTTTTATCGTTCTCGGCGATTCGCCCCACGGGGCGAAAGAGGGCATTCAAAAAGAGGCTTCGTTGATTCGCCCCGCGGGCCGAATAGCTTGTGGGGCGAATACACGAAAGAGCCCTAGAAACGATACAATACGTTCCGTAGTATAAAGATAATATTCTCGAATCGCGAAAGTATAAAAATAACAAAATTATATTAATAAAAATACGTGTATAGGTAAAACTGTGTAGTGTTTTTATTTGCTTTAAAGGCTATTCCATTCCAATTCTATTAACTTTACGATGTATTGTGGTTACGCAAATGTTAGTAGCTGTTCGACATAGGGGTAGTAGAAGTGTCTCACTCTAATGATGAATATCTGTGGTTACCTGCTCCTAGTAAGATCATATTCTTCAATTTTTGTTTTTAACCTGTACTATCCCAATCCTGGGCAAAGGACTCCCTCATTTCTTTCCATGAATCGCGATCCATCACAACCTCTTGTCAACCCCTCTCGAATGAGTCAAGATCGTCACGCCAGCGTTTTTTGGGTCTTCCCTGGCTGTTCAGTTCAATATTTATTCGTTTTTAATATTTTTTTAGTAAAATTGGGTTATAATAATGATGATGGCTTCTGCAGATGCTGGTTGGAGTCAGAAGCGCCAAACTTGTCGAGAAGCTTGAAGTACGAGGTGACTATGATATAATTTTCCTTATGGGAAAATGACGAATGATAATTATTTTTCGCAAAAAATGGCTCAACCGTTTTCCATCGTGTATTTTTCATCGCATATTTCGCTCGATTATTGTTGATTTATCAAAAACAGCTTAGCCGATTTCTGTAAAATTTTAATACCTCGGGAGCATACCCTTTCGAACTAAAAAATAATGTTTCGATTGGGTTCACAATTGGCGAAATTATCGATGTTCATGGTGTACAGAATTCGGATATTTCGCTCGAAATGCTTAAATTATTGCTAGTTTTTTCACAAACGGCTCAGCCGATTTCTGTAAAATTTAAATAGAACTCGGGAGTATACTCTTTCGAAACATAAAAGATTTTTTGATTCGGTTCATAATTGGCGAAATTATCGATGAACATACACAAAAAATAATACTTACACACGAACATAGACCCTCCTCATTTTTGGAAGTCGGTTAAAAATTGCATGTATACCGTACCGTATCGGCTACTTGCTGAATAGAGGTCTACCCATGAAGAGTAATTACGCCATATCCACCACGCTAGCCATGTGCGGGTTGGTGAATTCACATACGCCATCGAATTTATTCTGCGGACGTATGCAGGTGGCTTGAAGACATTTACATTCATTGTATGTTTTTTATGAAAGAGATAAAATGGCGATTATCATCTCTTCGTGTTTATTTCGTATGTTCTACTTACCTATAGGTACCATTTCACCAAAAAATGAGGACGTTGTTCAGCATTACACAGTTCTAAAATCTCCTCGTGTTTTATGTTTCATATGATTATTTTTTTACATTTTATTTCCTGTTTTTTAACAGCAAACAACCAGTCTGTCTCAGTACCATCATGTAAGTACGTACAATACGAGTACATCTAGTTTACCCAAGTTGTTTTTTTTTTCAACAGCACCTGAGTTTGTGGAGAATAATTAAAGTTCTTTTTTTTGTCAATAAATTAGATACTGTTTTCTCATGAGATAAGATACTTCAATTATGAGCAGATGGCAAAATGAGAAAAATTATCAACTCTAAAAATGTAGTCATGGCATTGAAATGATTTTAATTTTATAGTGCTTCTCACACTAGGTTTATCTCAAAGAGTTACTTTTGTGATAAACATTTCAAAAATTCGTCGCGAATGTAAGACTCGAACCTGCGTCTTCGGATCACTAGCCCGACGCTCTCCCAACTGAGCTAATTCAGTTAAGTCATGACATTTTGTATATTCCAGGGTACCCGAGCACCAGATGTAGTGCCGGAGTGAAGCGTAAGTTAACGTTTGTACCACAATGGTGGGCACAGTTAGGTATCACTTATTAGGTATGTTTTAATCGTATAGCCATATCAGATGTTTTCTGACACCATGTCTAACCACCCGGCCTATACGAACTTACATTATTTCTAAGCTAACTGATTTATAGGATACTAGCGACCCGCCCCGGCTTCGTACAGGCAGGTGTATTATATATATAAACCTTCCTCTTGAATCACTCTATCTATTAAAAAAACGCATCAAAATCCGTTTCGTAGTTTTAAAGATTTAAGCATACATAGGGACAGAGAAAGCGACTTTGTTTTATATTATGTAGTGATGAGTAATGACCGCTGCTTCGACACCACGATATTTTGACTTCTGTACTTTTCAATAGGAACCTTTTATTTTTCGAAAAATAAGACATAATTATATAGTATGGTTACTCTACAACTTTTGAACTATGTCAATGCCAAAAAATAAGTCTATTTCATGCTTTCATTGCTGCGTGAAGGAGTAACAAACCAACAAACAGATGTCTCTCGTATTTATAATAGTAGTAAGGGATTATGAATTTTGTAATGTGGTTGATTGCCTCAGAATAAGGAAAAACAGTAGAAGTGACATGAAGTTAAAAAGTTGTGATGCATGATTCCACAAACATGGCGTTGAAAATCCAAAGAAACTGCTATTTAATCTAGACACAAATGACACTTGAACTGCTGATCAAATGTCAAATTTGATTTCACAAAGATGGTGGACAAACTTCAAACGTCTCCTATGCAGGGCTTTTATTTTGAACTTTATCGTCATAGCAATAATGCCATGTCATTTCAATCACCGCCCCTATGCTGATTGCAGATACAAAACAGCCAGGCGCCACGGTTCCTGCGATATCAGAAGAAGTAACCAACACGCCCGAGCAGAAGACAACACAACAGAAACTCGCAATAGAGCGTAAGCACTTTCCTCTAGACATGTTACCTATAGAATCTTTATCATCCATCCATCAGCCGTAGGATGTCCACGGATAGACATGGGCCTCTACTGTCGCTGTACCAGCCTTTTTAATAATCAGTCCCTACCAACCTAGTGTAGTGGGGCTACCCACGAAGGGCGATTGGGCCATATCCACTACGCTTGTCCAATGCTGGTTGGTGGATTCACATACGCTATGGAGTTTCTTCTACGGACGTAAGTATGCAGGTTTCGTCACGATGTTTTCCTTCACAAGAAGCCAGAGGTGTGAAATTCCGTACATGACCTCACGATTGTATAACAGGTGTCATCACCACTAGACCACCACGATTCCCTCTATAAAAAGCTCGGTTGGAGGTGGCAAGCAAGTTTCTCCGGTTTTCATTATAACGTCTGCCCACCTATTCGGTCGAAGTCCTCACTGCGCTTACCAGTATGTAATACCATTATGAGGGCTACCAATTTGTGGGGATTTCCCAAAATGCGGGAAATTCTACCTTTGTTGGGGATGTATGGGGATCGATTGAATGCGGGAAAAGAATAGGAAAAAAAGAAAACAAAAATTCAATGAAAAATAAAATAAAAAATACAAATGTACGTAATAAGCGCTGGGAAATCCCGAATTGCGACTGTGATATTGTCATCGCGAAAAGTCAAATTTGCGTTAATTATGCATTAAATTACCTACCTGCTTCAGTCATAAAAACTATAGGTAAGTGGGGAATTTGTGGGGAATCGAGATAATTTTCGTCCCAGATTTGGTGAATTAGCTACAAGGGCAATTGACATCTCTGTCCATTACGGACCCATCAGCTTTTCGGTTTTCTAACTACGCGACCCATCTTCCATCGAAATGGCAGTAACATTTAGATTAGCTAATCAGCTGGGCTATACTAGCTTAGTTGCGTCAAGTTGCGTGGTAATTTTCAACCGACTTCTCAATGGAGGGAAATTTGCAATTTATGTTTTTTCGAAAATATCAGTTTGTCCACAGTTACGGGAAGCACGGCAAAGGGACAAATTGTCTTTCCACCATTATATCCCCTCGAAGAGGAAAACAAAGTATGGATTGACAATGACCACTGACATTAGAAGTGGATAAAATGGTTTTCTCCCTTTGCCGTGCTACCGGTGCTGCTCCTTAGTATGTAAATTTGCGTATATTAGCTACTGATTCAGCCTATACGTAACGGCTTAAGCAGTAAATAAATAAATATATCGTTTATTTTCCAAGATAGATTTACAAAAAAAACAATCAATTTATCTTATAATGTACATTGCATGAATTACGAACATATTAATTAATTATTACGTATTAATTACTATAGGTAGGTAGGTCTAGGTATGTATGCATGCATTATTATTCACATATTGAAATAGCAGTGGGCCCCAAACTAGGCTTAGCCTGTATTTTGGGCACCCGAAAGAATTATCCAATACTTTTATTTTAACATATACTCGTACTATGGACGCTGCAGTGTAGGTATCAAACTAAAGGTTTTGTGATTTACCAAATAGTTAAATTGTGAGTTGATGATAAAATTCCAATAGTTAAAAAGTACACAATACATAATTAATGAAAAAAAACAAACATCAATTGAATAACACGTACTCGTAGGTACGGTACGGTAGGCAAAATAAAACGGGTAGGCACACAGTGTGAACACCGGTTCTGGCGAGAACCGCTCAGCGATGTTACACTGCAAGACGGCGCCAGTCATCATTAGACATACGTATTTAATTACTAGTGATTGCAATACTTTGTTACTAATTAAGATTTCGGGACTAACATACCTACTAGTGAAAAGTTGAAGTAGAACATTGAAATTTTGAAATTGAAATTTAAATTATTTTACGTTTTTACAATATAGAAAATAATATCGGCCAAGTACGAGTCGGACTCGCGCACGGGGGGTTCCGTACTGTATGAGAGCCCCCCTTAAATATTTATTTTACTTTAATTTTACTATTCATTATTGAAGGGAATATGAAAAAAAAATTTGCTAAATTTTCAAATATAAATATTATTTGAAAATTTCAAGCATCTACCACCATTTACGGTACCATTATTAATATAGAGTAAAAAACGTTTAAAAATTCAGGTTTGTTGTATGGGACCCCCCCTTAAATATTTATTTTATTTTGTTTTTAGTATTTGTTGTTATAGCGGCAACCGAAATACATCATCTGTGAAAATTTCAGCTGCCTAGCTATCATGGTTCATGAGATACAGCCCGGTGACAGACAGACAGACGGACAGACGGACATCGAAGTCTTAGTAATACGGTCCCGTTTTTCCCTTTGGGTACGGAACTCTAAAAAAATATTTTTGTAATAATTAATTAAAATAAAAAAATAATTGATTAAAAATTCAAGTTTTAACAGCTTGTGAATTATAAAATATTATGATATTTTGTGACAAATTCAATTTACTATTTACGAAATACATTTATCATAGTAGATTACATTGTAAAGTTAATCGACTAAGGAATGAATATAAAATTAAAATCAGAAGTAGCGTAACAAAATAGCATAAAGTAAAAAACAATAGAAATAACCAAGTTCTATTCTATTTAGCAGAGAACGTGATCGAAGATGGCACCGAAATCGCCATTACTAACCCGCCAAATGAAGAATCAACAACTATAGAGGCAACGACTACAGAGACAACGACTACAATTCCCAGTGAGTAATTATATCACATTTTATCACTTTCTTATTTTGGAACTTAGGTATTAAGTGATAAACATTTCAAAAATGTGTCGCGAACGTAGGACTTGAACTTGTCTCTTTTGGATCACTAGTCCGAGAGAGGCAAATTGAGTCCTGCGTTCTAAACAAATTTTTGAAATGGTTATCACAAAGAATAATTCATTGAGATAAACTTAGTGTGGGAAGCACTATAGATTAAAAATCAATAATTTATGTATTATTTATTAAGCTATTGCATAGCTTCTATCGCGGGCCTTGAGCGCGGAGACCGAATCCAGAAATTCCGTAACGAAAAAACCTCACGCTCCCCTCTCCGACGGGCAAGGAGGTGTGGCTTAAAGGCCGTGCATCGTCTAACGTCGTTTCAGTTCGGCAGTCTTCGACACGGCGTTGTGTGCGATTAGACGTATTGTACGACTCTACGAAACTCGCACGAATCTAGAGATGCTATGCAATAGCTTTACCGCGGCAGTCCCCGAGTGCCACACGTCTTTTTATCTAAATTAGGTGCATTATACATGAAGCTAGATGGACAATACAAGTTTGTTTCTTTGCAACAACATAATATTATATTATACAGGGTGGAGAGCTGGCGGCGACATAGGTTTACATATTTACATACATGGATTTAGATTACTGGACCTACACACCGCAAAGTGGACAAGACCATTCATCAGAATTAGGTAGGCATATGAACAGGGCTGGATTTAGAAGTGTGGAGGCCTCGGGGCAACAAAGGTGTGGAGGCCCTTTCGATCACAAATAGAGGAATGAGTACTCCTTTAAGATGGGTGGTAATTTCCAAGTATGCAACTTTAATATCAGGACGATTTGGAATTTCGATATTTTACTGATTGACTGATTAGATAACAAATATCGATCAATCGCTTCTGACAATATAATATGAGAACAAATAATCATTTTTCTACATAGTACTGTGGGTAAAGGTAAAGTAGCGAAAAAAATCAAAAGAAATGTGGTTTACTAGTGTTTATTTGTTGGAATTTGATTTTTTTCCAAAATCTATTGTGTAGGCTCCCCTATTGTGGAGGCCCCGGGCAGTTGCCCTTCCCCTAAATCAGGCCCTAAATATGAATTTCAGGTTGACAGGACACATAACTCAGAAATGGCTTGTCAGTTGTAAATAGGTATTCCAAAATCAAACTAATTTCAACCCTTAGGTACTTACACAGAGCTATTACAACCTTAGGTAGTATTAACCCTGGCTGTAAGCGAAACCATGTGTTCACCAGTAGAAATCTTTAAACATTGAGACAATGTGGCCAATTGTTCATCGTAAATTTAATAGCAACTTAAAACATTGCTGTATCTATTTCACTACATGCAATTGAAAGAGATAACGATATTTTATGTTGCTTTTAAATTTACGATGTTACCTTCAAAATTGGACATATTAAGGTCCCAACTTAGCTTTTACAACTGTCGAATTTTGTCAAGATTCTATCCTATCAATATTGATTTAGAATACCTATTTGTGAGGATTCCTAGTACGCATACACAATGTAGATAAAGATAGTAACTTAAAAACAAAATACAATAATAAATTTTATGCTAAAACTACCCATACTAATACTACATAAAAAGCATTGGATCATCCACAGACCCTTGAAGGTCTAAAGATGATCCAAATGCTCAAGCCCACTGCCAGTTGGCAGCGTGCCCAGCATGCTGGCTGCATTGTTGTAGTAAAGACACATTTACCTGATAAAAACTAAAATTAAAATAATCGGCCAAGTACGACTCGGACTCGCGCACGTAGGGTTCCGTACTGTATGGGTCCCTTAAATATTGATTTTATTTTAATTTTATTATTTATTATTGAAGTGAATATAAAACTAAATATTCCGTGAAAATTTCAAGCATCTACCTATTACCATTATTAATATAGAGTGAAAAACGTCTGAAAAATCAGGTTTTTTGTATAGGAGCCCCCCTTAAATATTTATTTTATTTTCTTTTTAGTATTTGTTGTTATAGCGGCAACAGAAATAAATCATCTGTGAAAATTTTAGCTGTCTAGCTATCATGGTTCATGAGATACAGCCCGGTGACAGACATACAGACAGACAGACAGACGGACAGACTTCCCGTTTTTCCCTTTGGGTACGGAACGCTAAAAACGTTAAAATGATTATCAACATTGATCTACATCAGTACTTATAGACCTACATACTCGGACTGCACACTTTCCTGTTCACTTTTCTCTATCTAAAATATTGCGTGTTACAGGGACTACGGCAAGATATCTCAGACCAGGGAATAGCACAAGCCCTCACCACTACATTGACGACGAGTAACCTTAACTTTATACAAATATAACTTTTTACACCAATATTGCATGTAGTAGTTTTTAACTGACTTCCAAAAAGGAGGAGGTTCTATGTTCGTGTGTATGTTTTTTTTGTGTATGTTCATCGATAGTTTCGCCAATTGTGAACCGAATCGAAAAATTCTTTTTTAGTTCGAAAGGGTATACTCCCGAGATGGTTCCATATAAATTTTACAGAAATAGGCTAAGCCGTTTTTGAAAAAACCAACAATAATGTAAGCCATTCGAGCGAAATATCCGAATTTTGTACACGATGAACATCGATAACTTCGCCAATTATGAACCTAATCAAAATTTTTTTTAGTTCGAAAGGGTATACTCGGAAAGCGGTTTTGCCATTTTTTGCGAAAAATAATTATTATTCGGACACTACTCGTCTGTCCCAGCTTCGCCCAGACCATGTTACTCGCAAATTGTGTATGTTTTCTTTCGGTCTGTGATAGTTTTTTTAAAATCGGTACAGTAGTTTTAGAACTTGTTACAAACAATAATTCAATACAGTTATTTTTTAACGGGAATAAGTCCGCGCTTGACCACCAACTCGCCTGATGGTTGTGGTCGAAGATGAAGTACGTACACTTATAAGATACCTATTCACTCTAACTGGCTGTTTTTCTAGATGACAGTAGATATTCTATGATATCATTATAACTACAACCTGCGCGAAAGCCAATCAAAGCGCAGCTCTATGTAAACTTCAGTCAGGATTGGATATTGCGCAGCTTGTAGCTAACTTCACATCCGCCGACTTGTATGATTCGGCCTATATTCATCATTATTACTAACTTGTAGTATAATATGGTCAAGTCCGAAATTGCAAATACCTTAGACCAAATAAAAAATCAAGATAGAACGTCTTGAACAGACAAGTGAGGCTGGTTTTTTGACCGACGTACCGGAGGAGGTACTTACTCAATTCGAAGCGTATATATTTTTTTATGTATAACCACGCATAACTTTTTTAGAAATGTTCGATTTCAATTATAAATTGGCTGAGCCATTTTTGATAAATCATCAATAATGTGAAAAATGCTACATCGATCCGCGCGAAATATTCGCGAATTCTGTACACGGGTGAAGACAGTCATGCTATTTTTGCAATAAGTAATCTTGTTAAACATTTGTGGTGAGTGCGTCAGTGTAGTGCCGCCATAGTTCGAATGACGAGCCAAGGCGTAGTTTCCTTGTACGTGTATGTGTGTGTACTGTGTCTGTTTTTTTCGGCTTCACTTGTTTTTTCACAACATTCTGTCTTGATATTTTTATTTGATCTGAGGCAAGAACCAACAAGTTCATCGACTCCCGGCAAAGAGATCAGCTAAATATGTCCAGTGTATTCAGGGTTGGTCCCCTAGTAAAAGTTGGTCAAAAGTCCGATGATAAAACTACTAGTATATGTCAGTCATCTAGAAAAACACCCAGAATAATACCAATTTGTGTAGGTACCTAGACCTACATGTGCGGTTATACAGTACAGAAGAAGAAAAGTAGGTACGAACATCAATATTTAATATTTTTTACACGCTGTGATTTCAATGACAGTCCAATTTTCCATGAGACTTAATTTATTTTAATCGTTTGAAATTGGTTCGTCTGTTCAATCTCTTACATAATACATTTTGTGTCCCAAAACGAATCGTCTCTACCTACTCGTACGTTAGAATTGGATTAGGGTTGTCGCGTATTTGGTAGACTAGATCGTCGAGGTTTGGTCTGGTCTACTGAGTTCATATGGTCCATACCGTGCCATAGCATTTTAAGTTGCTAAATAGACCTGTCAAAGTTCCCACGAAACGATATAGCTTAACCAAGTAGACACTTCTCAGTTGCTAGTCGATTCACTTTTGCGAAAGAATTCCTTCTCTGGGCGTAAAAGTGGATTCTCTTGCAATGTTTTTTTATCTACCAAGAATCCACAGATTACTCATAGATAAAACAATTTATAAAATATAGCTATATATCTTAACTTAACATTGTCAAATTATGACTAGATATGGCAAATCTGCTGTTGTTAGTCTTAAAATTTTGATTCAGTTCAGAAAATGCGTCAACACTTTTATATAAACAACAAGCTAAATATTATAATTGTGTTATTGCAATTTTATAAATTAAATTAATTATTATATTGATTAATGTATATAAGTCGTTCAATATATATAGTTTTAAACGAATATGGCAATATGCATATTGCCAAAACTTAAATGAATTAGAACTTTTAAAAATGCGCTGTGTAATTATCACAGTCATCATATTTTTCTTATGTAGGTATTTGTCAAAAAAGACCAGCCGTTTACCACGACCAGTCAACAAAGGTAGCTGTATAATGCACAATGACTATGCTCAAAGCATTCTGCCCGGTAGCAGTATGTCCCCTGTTTTCTCTTTTAATCTCGTTACATATACCTGCCCCGCTTTTTGTACGGAATTAAAACAGAAAATCGTTTTCCAATATATTCGTTTTGTTAATCAAGCCCCTTTGCCATGTTTAATGGGAGTCAAATCTAGGTTTTATTTGTACCGTTTATTTGTGATTAATGTTGAGAGATTGACTAGCTTTGATTACAGAGGATTATCCAGAACAAGTGTACTAAGCCGGAAGGAAGTGATAAGTAAGTAAGTTCGTATAGGCCGGGTGGCTAGCCCTGGTGTCAGAGTTTTTAGGCCGCCTCTGACTTGACTAAACGGTTAAAACAACCGGGATCTACAATTTAACCGTAATCCGAGCCACGGTAGCGCTCAGTTGGAAAATGCCACCCGCGGTCACCCATCCAAATACTGACCGTGCGGAACGTTGCTTAATTTCGGTGATCGCTGACAAACACCTAGTCAAACTACGCTACGAGCGCTACTAAGGCAGGTAAGTGATTAAAAACATCATTACGAAAAACTTTTACTATGGGTCCACCCCGGAATTGGAAAGGGTTTACCCCGAAGTTAGTCCCATGTCTTTTTTTAGGGTTCCGTACCCAAAGGGAAAAACGGGACCCTATTACTAAGACTTCGATGTCCGTCTGTCCGTCTGTCACCGGGTTGTATCTCATGAACCATGATAGCTAGGCAGCTGTAATTTTCACAGATAATGTACAACAAATCCGAATTTTTAAACGTTTTTCACTCTATATTAATAATAGTGACAGGTAGATGCTTGAAATTTTCACAGAATACTTAGTTTTATATTCACTCCAATAATAAATAATAAAATTAAAATTAAATAAATATTTAAGGGGGGCTCCCGTACGGATACAGTACGGAACCCTCCGTGCGCGAGTCCGACTCATACTTGGCCGATTATTTTTTTTTTTTTGCTTGGTGCAATGTGAGTGTTATGCAGTTTGATGACGTCTACGCCATGTAGGTAAGCTGTTTATTGATCAAGCGAACGAAGCGAGAGAGATTTCCGTTTTAAACACGACGATTTTGCTTTCGTCTGTCCAGATGTTGGTTTTCGTCTACAGGTAGCATTTTTCAACGAATCATGATGAAGCTTGGTAGGTATTCGGATTCTAAATATTGATAGATTTTTGATTTGAACATACCCCCTATGTTCCTCGGAAAGGGGGGAAAGGGGTTTGAACATTTTTGTATGGAAGCTGGCATAACCACCAGCCGCCTTTTTTTATAAGTGTCCGCGGACAACGAAAGTAGGTATAGTCTGACCGTTTAACTGAGTCCTCGCCTGCGCGGTACAGAGGCGCGGGGGTAGACGACAAAGGGGACTGAGACAGGTGCGAGCGGCGGACCCCCGCGCCTCTGTACCGCGCAGGCGAGGACTCAGTTAAACGGTCAGACTATAGTAGGGTAGACGCAAACTTCTCGTACAGCGATCTTTACATCCAAATATCTCGAGAACGTGACACTTTAGGGTACCTACCATAGTACGAAATATTTATTGTGTGTATAAAAGTATCCCTCACTAAACTACTCTTAAAATAAAAAAATGGCGGCGGGTGGATATGCCACAAATATTCAAACCCCTTTGCTGTCGCGCTATTTATGAGCCGATTTCAATAATATTTGGCAAGATTGTTTAGTATCTAAATCGTAATAAGATTGGCGAGTATGAACCGAATCGGTCAAGAGCGAGTCGATATATAAGCTTATGAAGATTTAGTTAAAGAGATGTGCCACGAGAGAGAACTACTAGTAAATAACTTAATTAGAAAGCTTAGACGAGACACAAACACCTTCTCTGTTATTCTGTGATCCGAGTTTAAGTTTCCTTTCCACAGTCCGTGGAGTCGCAATTTTTTCTCCCCCCTCCCCCCTACAGGGATAGTTGTAAAGGAATGCTGATTGCTTTGAAGATACTGAAGCACTTACGCTTGGACGGTTTGCTTTTTCTTTTTAGTGAGCATTTGCTTCAGTACAAAGTGTTATTGCTGATTTTTTTAAAGATTTAAGACTATATTTATTATAAGCTATTGTAAGTTATGAATACTTATGATATATATAATGAGCGGGAGCCAGAGAGACTCGCCAACCTCATGCCTCCCGCGCGCTCCCTACGCCCGTGCTCACCATTACGACACGCGGCGTCGGAATTGTGCACACATACGCAATAATTAGCGAATCGCGGCATCTGACGTGACATCTGCGACTAACTTCTCATCCGCCAATTTGTGTGGCGCTTAGTATACGTATCTACTGTAAAATATTACCATTTTAATATAGGTAGGTATACCATTTAAAAATCCTAGGTACCAATAAGTACTCTCTCTACGCCCCCCTCAAACCTTTCCTATATTTATAGCCTGCTGCACCTTCCGGGATGCACCCCAGATAAGTCCTGTGAAGAATGAGAGGGATGCCGAGATGCGCCCTGATTGCCGCTGAGCCGGGCAATCCACCACTTTACTCGAGCAATGATACAAAAAGGTGTTTTAGGGTACCTTTCTGGCTTATAACTAACCAAACCATGTCCGTGAATAGAATATACAGGGATATTCCTAATCAATTTGCATCCTTTTAGGGCTTATTCTGTACATCAAAACTACTTAACAACTTTTGTTCTAAGACTTTCATTACTTACCTAATTCACAAAAAAAAATGTTGTTCCATAGAAAAATATTGTTCACCCGCGACATAATGTATGGAACAGCTGTTTTTTTTTTGAATTTTTTAGGGTTTGAGTTTTTTAAAACTTTTAGGGGCTTATTCTGTACATTAAAACTAAAAATAGTTTTGATGTACAGAATAAGCCCCTAAAAGGATGCTAATTGATTAGGAATTACCCTGTATAAGTATTAAATCAGTATAATTTCGTAATGTAGGTAAGTAATGACAATCCCAGTTAAGCACCGATAAAATACATGCAGTTATTTATTTTTATACTTATCTTATTAATAATTACTCTCTCCACTTCCCTAATTAAAGTACTAAGTGCCATGGCCTACCGCACCCCCCACTTATTTAAAAAAACGCGGTGCGCCCGGGATGTAGGACCTACTCCAGATAAGTCCTGTAACGAATGAGAGGGGTGCACCACTTCACTCGTGCAAAGATACAAAAAGGTGTTTTAGGATACCGTTCCGGCTTAAAAATGGACCCATAATGTCACTTGAGTACCTCTAACTCTAACCATGGCCGTCAACATTATATCTAAATTCGTATACTTCTATTATTAATGTATTGTAGGTAAGTACCTAATGAAAATCTTAGTTAACCACCATAAATACGTAAGTTTGTACATAAATTCATGTATTAAATATTAAAATAAAATAGTAAAATATTTATAAACATCAATGTCATAATTACAATTTGTAAAAAGCAAAAAGGATTTCATAAAGAACACATCTTAATCTTAATTAAAAAGAACACATCTTAATCTTATGGCATTAGCCATAAGAACACATCTTAATATTATGGCATTAGCCATAAGAACAACAGTATTTTTATGCGACCCAAGATTATCCATGAACATAAGAACTCTGTCACAGAAATAGATTTTTTATTCAACCATTATCTACCTACCTACTAAATTTTAATAGGTATATACGCACCACATTATTAAATAACCAACTGAGATTTTGTTCAGTTCAAGAAATCGGCATTTGATCTTTTAAGCATAAACCTCATAGAAAAAATCGATCTAAGTCCCTCACTGGCAAATACCTGTACGGAATTTGGTACGGAACCCTCAGTGTGGACGCACGATTGGCACATGACCTGTCCCGTCTTTGTCGCTACCGCCGCCACTTAGTTGCACTTACAACGCTGCATTAAGGATTCTATTCCTGTAGCTATAAGTACCTACTCATAAGGCTAATAAGAATAGTACCTGCATGGTACTTAGTATCAGTAGGACGTCCTCATCAATGCGGGTTGACGTCATACTGGTGGTAGGAATCGTGAAAGGTAGATAGTAGGTACTTAGTACTAGTGGGACAAACAAGCACCCTGATCCATGTGGATGGACTTCCTTCTGGTGGTGGTGGACAAATTAATGTATTTACTTACTTCAAATCTTTTTTGGAGCTTATCCGTCTTACCACAAAAGTTTTACGCACACTTTAGACAATGTTTAACAGTACAAATTACACCGTTAAAAAGTATTAAAGCGTGTTTAAATCTTTTGTGGCAGGGCGGAGGCCAATGTGGGCCACATCAGAATGTCAGAATGTCTACTGTTGCCACATAATATTGTAGCCTGAACTGAAATGACGATGATGATGATATCGACTAAGATAAGTTGAAGATGCCAATAATGTATGTTGTAAATACATACAAACAACTTGTATTGTGTATGTACGTAATTGCAATTTCAATGAATTTCATTATTATTTTGATGTAAAATTGTTAATTAATGGTTTCTTATAATAATATTTCACATAAACTAACCATATACTAATAAATAAACAAACAACTAATAAATAACAACTAAAAATAAACATAACTTGGTATGGGCATATCAAGAGACGGGAAGAGAGTCATGTCACGAAAAGAGCCCTAAACATGATGGTAAGCGGCAGAAATGGGAGGGGACGACCAAAAAAAGCGTGGATGAATTGTGTGAAAGATGATAATTATGCGAGAGAAGGAGTTCATGATGAGATGACGTATGATAGAGTGAAGTGGCGAAAAGAGACGTGCTGTGCCGACCCCACCTAGTGGGATAAGGGCAGGATGATGATGATGATGATAAACTAACCATATCAAGTCTAAAATTATATCGTAGTAAAATAGAAGTATTTACCTATAGATCAAAAAAATAAAATGGTTATGATTGTATGACTTGAAATAATAGAAGTGCGCAATTTTACAAAACCAAGATTGTCCAAAAAATGTGGAACGCTTCACGATTTTGCGTGTCATCCTTGCGCAGGGGCCATGCTAATCTTCTCTGTATCGTTCCAATTTTAGTATATGTACTGCCGAAGCAAGTACACTAGTATTGGTACTGTGACTTTACAGTATCATATTGTTCGATAAATTTCATTTGTGCGATGCAGAATTTTTCATAATATTTCTTTATTTCTTCACTTGATTAGTCTTTTTGCATTATTTGATTTTTTTCATGTTTATAGCAATATCTGAAAATAAATAAAATATTCAATTTATTGTAGTATAGTGGCGTTAATTAAAATTAAAATGTTTTTTTAGTGTTGTCACAGTAGCTAGCGCCATCTATACCAAACTGATAGAACTAACTTCTCAGACTACTTGTAGTGTAGCTGTCCTTTTTACATTCGTGCCACAGGATTAGTAAAACATTTTATGTTATGTATCTGCTTATTGTTTTAATAGAAAAAAAAATATTTATGAATTTCACACTCGCTTCAACATAGCAGTGTAGAGACTGTTTGTTCATGGAACGTGGTCTTTAATAAATACACATATTAAATTTAAGATGCTGCCACCTATTGGTTTTTCGTTGAACTATTAACGAAACCAGCCTGTACTTGTATTTTCTTTTGAGGTTTCTGTAGAATTGTTTTTAGCGCCATCTAGAGAATTTGTTACTAACTATTTTCATAGCATGCAAAGAATAGAGAACAACAGTTCAGAGACCTAACGATAGATGACATTGTGTTGGAATAATACTTTAAAAACTAAAATGCGATCATTACCTAGGTATTTTCAATAAATATTATTTTAATTAGAAAAATGCATCTACTTCATTATAACGAACGAAATGATTAACAATTTAGATATGTATATTAAAAAGTAATCGAAAATAAACCAATTCAAAACTTTTCACATACATTCTCCCATTGAAAAATAAATATTAGGTACCTACTTATTATAAATGTTCTAGATATTTTTTAGGTACAATTATAGTACCTACCTACATGTACCTAGGTATGTATGGCGGGTATGGTATCTAAAAAGGTAAAGGTACCTACTTAATAGTTTTTTGAGTAGGCATCTAGTTGTATTTTCTTGAGGAACAAAAAACACAATAATGTTAGAACCTACTAAAAATAAGTTTAACTTAGGTTTTACGACGTCAGTTATTATAACTTGCCAAACATAATATCCGTAAGGGTCTAAAAGAAAACAGCGTAAGCCAGGGTAGGATGTAGGTAAGTATTATCCAATAGATAATAAAGTTGTGGCAAGTTGAAATGGCAATAAATAAATAAATAACTAAATAACCATTTATTTCGATCACACATTAGACCATAGCATAAAGTTGAGCATTAAAATCATTCCGCACGGTCTGTATTTGGATAGTTGACTGCGGTTCGATCTCCACCCAGGGCAAGTATTTATGTGATGAACGTAGGTGTTTGCTCTGTGTCTGGGTATTACTTAGGTACTATCTATATAAGTATGTATATAAAAATATGTATAAGTAGTCAGTATAAGTAGTCAGTCTATGGCAGCCATAATTATCACTTTTTAGTTTTTTCTAGCTTTTTGGTTTAGGCGGTTTTGCGAATAATAAATGTTCTTCTTCTTCTTCTTCTTTTCAGCCATTGGACGTCCACTGCTGAACATAGGCCTCCCCTAAAGACCTCCAATAAGACCGGTTGGTAGCGGCTTGCATCCAGCGCGATCCTGCGGTCTTAATGAGGTCATCCGTCCACCTTGTGGGTGGACGTCCTACGCAGCGCTTGCCAGTACGTGGTCTCCACTCGAGGACTTTTCGACCCCATCGGTCATCAGTCCTCCGCGCTATGTGCCCTGCCCATTGCCACTTCAACCTGCCAATCCGCTGGGCTATGTCGGTAACCTTGGTTCTTCTACGGATCTCCTCATTCCTGATTCGATCTCATTAATAAATGTTAATACAAAGAAAAATAATTATTAATACACAGAATAATAATTTTTTTGCCTTATACGTTTCTAGTACAGGCATGGTATGGTACCTATGTTAAAAAAGGACAGACACTTTTAGTCCGGCCCTGTCCTAGCGGGCAATTTGCGGCAGGCATCGCTGTAAACACGATAAAATGAGATTACTCGAGATATTTTCAAATTAAGTCGGCCATTAAAGGCTTAGCCCCACTTAGAGCTGCGACCTTATCCAACCTCGGTTATGGCCTAAATACCTATCTCTGTTTCACAAATATTTATGACGTCATTGGATTTCTGAAAAAATTTAAAAAAATAACCGGCTCTTAGCAATTGTTTGTTTGTTTGTTTCAGACATAGGACGTCCACTGTCCAATTCGGATATTTTTCTACAACTGAGCAATACATTGAAGCCGTGGTGGTCTAGCGGTAATGACACCCGCCTTACAATCGTGATGTCGTGGGTTCAAATTCCGGTCCCGTACCAATGAATTCCTTGGAAAGTATCTACGGAATTTCACACCACTGGCTTTTCGGTGAAGGAAAACATCGTAAGGCAAACATGCATACGTCCGTAGAAGAAATTCGATGGCGTATGTGAATCCAGCAATCCGCACTGGGCTGGCGTGGTGGATATACCCCAATCACCCTTCTTGGGAAGGCCTACGTCCTGCAGTGGACTATTAAAAAAGACTGGTACAGAGCAATACAGCCGATCTCTGAACATCTGTAGGTTCAGATGTTGCGTTAAAAAGTTAGGGCCGTCATATTACAAGTAAGTAAGTAACAATAGCACTAAGCGATTCGCTTCTTCCTTCATAATGCGGACCGCCAGGGATTGGAATGCCTTGCCTCCATCATTGTTTCCTGACTATTACAATTTGGATATCTTCAAGTCAAGAGTGAAAAGGTATCTTCTAGGTCTACATACTCCATCTTCAGCTACAACTTCGCTTTCCATCAGGCGAGTTGGTGGCCAAATGTAGCCCTATTCTGCATAAAAAAGTAAGGTAAAATTATACAACAAGTATTAATTATAACCTCGCCATTTAAAAGTTACACAGGTCAAAAAATTATCTAGCCTCTACTAAAAACTATCAATCTGCAGATCAGGGGCCTTATTGTGTAAGCCATAGAATACCCAGGTAGCATTTATACGTTATTATGACGTCCGTTTACGGTACTGCTCGACGTAAGAGACGTCATTATCATGACGTCGGTAGTTTCTTCAGATGACGACAATTTGTCACAGCCTCATGACGTAAGTTGGAGGACGTTGGAGTGACGCCATATACTGACGTTGGAGTGACGTCATATACTGACGTTGGAGTGACGTCATATACTGACGTTGGAGTGACGCCATATACTGACGTTGGAGTGACGCCATATACTGACGTTGGAGTGACCCCATATACTGACGTTGGAATGACGTCGTATGCTGACGTTGGAGTGACGCCATATACTGACGTTGGAGTGACGTCATATGCTGACGTTGGAGTGACGCCATATACTGACATTGGAGTGACGTCATATACTGACGTTGGAGTGACGTCATATGCTGACGTTGGAGTGACGCCATATACTGACGTTGGAGCGACGTCATTCACTATATTCATAAGGACGTCACTAGGCCGTAAATATTAGGGCAGCCACTGACGTTAGAGCGACGTTATTCACTGTATTCATAAGGACGTCACTAGGCCGTACATATTAGAGCAGCCACTGACGTTGGAGCGACGTTATTCACTGTATTCATAAGGACGTCACTAGGCCGTACATATTAGAGCAGCCACTGACGTTGGAGCGACGTTATTCACTGTATTCATAAGGACGTCACTAGGCCGTACATATTAGAGCAGCCACTGACGTTGGAGCGACGTCATTTACTGTATTCATAAAGACGTCACTAAGCCGCACATATTAGGGCAGCCACTTACGTTGGAGAGACGTCATTTACTGTACTCATAGGGACGTTACTGTGAATCCTGTGTATGACGTCACTACAATGTCGGCGGCTGCCTTTGTATGTATAGCGCAGTCCCTGTGAACTAAGTAAATGACGATACTCCAACGACGATGGCTGCCCTAATATGTACAGCCCAGTCACTTTCCTGTGAACAAAGTAAATGACGAAAAGAATTTAGAATTTAGTTTGCGATAGCAGGCATCCTATATTATACACGTACCCTGAACAGACTCTTAGGACTATGGATGAAACCAAACAAAACAATGTAAGTAGCATGATAGATTTATATTCAAGAAGTACATACATACATAGACTGTTATATATAATCAATAATTGTTATGAATCCATAGTCTTAAAATTACAATGTCGATCCCATAGCAATTTTATGACCATGGCACATTTAGATTAACTATTTATTCTCTCTTGGAGAAATTACTAATGCACTGTTATCACTAATCAGGTTGGTGTTAACTTGTTTCTGCACCTGCATCGGACTTTTGCTGACACTTGAAATTATTTGATTTGTTTGTGCATTACATTACAATGACTCGATGCGCTGGTTGCGGTCGCAAAGCATTTTAAGTAGGTATCTATTGAGTCAAATCGCACGAACATCGCCTATCTTTTATAACGGTCTTTAGTACCTGAATTTCGTCATTAGTAGCTGAACATACATTTTGAATTTGTTAAATATGTTGGTCTTGCGTATGTAATCTTTTTCTAAGTTCCCGACGAAATTCTTGGAATTCAGATAACAAACCGCCGTCATTCTCCAGCACGGAAACTTCCATTTGACTGCACTTGCTACCCCGTTGGTTATTGACATAATTAGGGCTCGCTATTGTTGGTAACTTCCTATGTTCTGGAGTGCGAACTGGCGTGTCATTCCCAGCACGTTTTCTTTTTGTGCTGTCACACATCGGGCAAATCCATTGGCGCACATAGTCCGTAGAAAAAGACTCGAAATCTCGTCTTTTAATACCGAGACACAATATATGATACACTTTTTCACAGTTTGATAATGTACACTTCATTATAAGTTCACCGGTAACGTCTTTTTTACAAGCCCGGCAAAACGTAAACATTGCGATCGAACTAAATAGAAATAATTGCTGCGGCAAAAAGTAAACACGTCCGCACCGATGCAAGCGCGCGTGCAAACAATATGGTACAATATGGTACGTCCTAATATTGACCCTAAATAGAGGTCAATAAAACGTCCCCTTTGTGGCGAATATGGTACGTCCTGATATTGACCCTAAATGGACGTCAGTAAAACGTCCACCAGAGACGAATATGATACGTCTTAATAATAACCCTGAAGAGACGTCAGTAAATCTTCCACTTTGTGGCGAATTTGGTACGTCCTAATATTGACCCTAAATAGAGGTCAATAAAACGTCCCCTTTGTGGCGAATATGGTACGTCCTGATATTGACCCTAAATGGACGTCAGTAAAACGTCCACTAGAGACGAATATGATACGTCCTAATAATGACCCCAAATAGACGTCAGTAAATCATCCACTTTGTGGCGAATATGGTACGTCCTAATATTGACCCTAAATAGAGGTCAATAAAACGTCCACTTTGTGGCGAATATGGTACGTCCTGATATTGACCCTAAATGGACGTCAGTAAAACGTCCACCAGAGACGAATATGATACGTCCTAATAATGACCCTGAATAGACGTCAGTAAATCGTCCACTTTGTGGTGAATATGGTACGTCCTGACTTTGACTCTAAATTGACGTCAGTAAAACGTCCACTTTGTGACGAATATGGTACGTCCTGATATTGACCCTAGATGGACGTCAGTAAAACGTACACTTTGTGGCGAATATGGTACGTCCTGATATTGACCCTACATGGACGTCAGTAAAACGTCTACTTTGTGGCGAATATAGTACGTCCTGATATTGACCCTAAATGGACGTCAATAAAACGTCAATTTTATGGTGAATATGAGACGTCGAAATAATGACTTTTAATTGACGTACATCATGACGTCATCGACGACGCATTAACGACCGACCCTATTATGACCTAAGAGTGACGTCGTTTATGCGTCACTGACGTCACTTTGCTACCTGGGTAATAACGCCGAGAATGATAATTTCATGTCAAAAAAATCTCGAGAGTGAAGCATCAACACGATTGATGTACGCGCGTCATACATATTTACGCGCGGCAACACGCACACTACGAAACAAGTAATGTTACTATCAGAATCAGATTACCCCAAAAAGCTGGGAAATTTGATCAGAGCCTTTAGTACAGATTTTGCATAACTTATACTTGTGCCTTTGAGTGTGGCTCCAAACATTTATGTTAATAACTTTTTTTTTAAATTCCGTTAGTATGGGTATTATATGAAAGGGCTTTTCGTGTGGAACACAGTTTGTGAAATGGATATTTTTTTAACTAAACGGTTTTAAGTACTAAAAGATAAAAAATAATAATTCTAAAATAAAATCGTGGGGCGCATTATACATAATGAAATCTTTCAGGCGAAGACCTCACGATTTTATTGTTGAGTTATTATTTTTTATCTTTTAGTACATAAAACCGTTTAATTAGAATAAAATTTTGACCAATTTAATTATTGTGTTTTTAGTTTTACTTTGTTACTACGAACTGTTTTCCACACGAAAAGCCCTTTCATGTAATACCCAGTTTAATTAAAAAAAAGTTGTTGTGTACTAAGCCGAAAGAGTTGATTCAGGTCATCATTTTGAACAAAATGTACTATGAGGCCAACCAGGGATTCGCGAAATTCAATTCAATTCAATTAAATTATCAATTGCAACATATGTAATTTTTACATGCGGTTATTAGATTACATGTCATAATAATGTCAAATACATATGACCCTTTAAGGGTATGACAAATTATTAATTACATTGGGAAGGCTCATTGCTAAATTATCAGTACAAAATTAAAAATTAATTGTCATTACAAAATCAAAAACAAATCATCATCACAAAATTAAAATTAAATCATCATTACAAAATTATATAATTTTATCGCTGTCGCTCTGTCATAACCTAAGGTCATAACCATCTAATTATGATGATAATGTCTCGCTTTACTTATCAAGTAGGATGTATGAAAACATAATAATATGTACTGATAATCCCGTGTCAAGGCAATGAAAGTATATTTCATTACTAATTTCAATATCAAAATGTGGGGGAAAAGTTTTACCCTTTACTTGCAACTTTTAGTCCTTATGGCGTCTGTCGAAATTTTGTGAATTTATATTTACATTGGAAGGCGTTTTACATCAAATTATTAGATAATTTGTAATACTTACATGTGGAATGTGATGTTGCATTGTTTGTTTGGTTTTGCCGATTCACTGTGGCACCCGTTTACCACACAAACCGTCATTTTAAAATATAAATTACCGGAGCTGTTTTTATCACGGTACGACTGCGAGTACTGCCGCGCGCCGTTCGCGTGCCAAGCTTTTCAAGCTTGGTATTTCTTGCTTCACTTAGCGTGCTTGTTCTCGGTTTCTCGGCGTTATTATTCTATGGTGTAAGCGTTCTGGCGTTCGGCTTCTTTTTAGGGTTCCGTACCCAAAGGGAAAAACGGGACTCTACTATGTCCGATACTTCGATGTCCGTCTGTCCGTCTGTCACCGGGCTGTATCTCATGAACCATCATAGCTGGGCAGCTGAAATTTTCACAGATTATGTATTTCTATTGCCTAATACTAAAAAGAAAATAAAATAAATATTTAAGGGGGCTCCCATACAACAAACCTGATTTTTAGACGTTTTTCGCTCTATTTTAATTAGGGATGTAACGATTCCGATACCGATACCGATATATCGGCCGATTAATCGGCAGGACCGATATATCAGAATCGCCGATTATATACAGCTGATGTCAAGAGTTTGGGAAACGCGCGAAACGAAAAACGCACGCGTTGTGTATCATACAAAATGATTTGCGTAACAGATATCTGCTAATGCAAAAAGTAAACTTTAATTGTTGACTGTATTTTACTTTTGTATTGGTTTACTTTACCACATTGTGTAACAATTACTTTCTTAATTAGCGCTTTGAATGCTTGATAATATTCTTGATTATTTATTTATTTCATATAAATAAATTTTTTTCTGAATTTTGATTTGACATTTTGGTTTTCAATATTTTCAAGGTTAAGACTCTGATAAATAATGGTACCTACTTGGTAGCTTCTTTGCATAATTAAGAAAATTATTTATAATGTATTTGTTCCTTTTTTATATTTCTACTAAGCCGCCGATATCGGTATCGGTATCGATATCGCCGATTATTTACTACAATAATCGGTATCGGTATCGTATCGGAAAAATTATGTATCGTTGCATCCCTAATTTTAATAATGGTAACAGGTAGATGATTGAAATTTTCACAGAATATTTAGTTTTATATTCACTTTAATATTAAATAATAATATAAAATAAATATTTAAGGGGGGCTCCCATACAGTACGGAACCCTCCGTGTGCGAGTCAAACTCGTACTTGGCCGATTATTTCTCTTAATCGCGCCGGTTACTCACGCCACAAGAGCGAGAGGGAAGAAAAGCAAAGCCGAACGTCAGAGCGCTTACACATTAAGGACCCTGATAATAATAACAGACTTCAGTAAACCGAAGTTCAGAGACGGCAAAAAAAGACAATTAGGCCACCGGTTGTCGTGAGCGGTTAATGACACTGACCTGACACCAGGCTATAAAGCATGAGACCACGAAAAGCGACGAAAAGAACTCATTTCGACGTGTGAAAAAGTGACAGTTATATATTTTGCCATAACGCTGTCTCGTTCTGACACTACGAACGAAATAATTCGTGGCGCGCATACTAGCCCGGCAGGGCTAGGGCCCGCATAGGCCGCGCCACACTAGTTGGCGGATGTGAAGTTGGCTACAAGCTACGCAATATCCGATCCTGACTGAAGCTCACATAAAGCCTCACGTTCATTGCGCAGCTTGTAGCTGCCTTCACATGCGCCAACTTGTGTGACGCGGCCTATACTATTGGTTTGAACTTGCCTTTTAAAGAACGATATGCGAGCCAGCAGGCACAACGTAGGACGTCTATGCGGACAAGGGCATTGACGATTTGATCAAGACTATGCATAGGACCAAAGATAGACCAGGATAAGACCACTCAGAATGCAAGTCATGCAAGCCGGTACCGACCAGCTAGCTTAGCATACATGACCACGACAAGAGTTTAGGTATCGACAAGTGCAAAGGTGACAGATATATGCTTCAGCATAACCTGACACGTCGATAGTATTATTTTATGGTCCGTATGCTAAGCCCGCTGGTCTATTATAGCTTTATAGTAGAGACATATATCCAGCACGGTCTATATAGGTCTCTATTATCTGGATGATAAAAGTAATCAATAATTACTTATATGCCATCTCATCTGATATACATTCACTTTAATTAAGGCCAGCGTTCTTGGCACCCTTCCACAAGGACACAGTATTTTTTTTTTGATTTTTTTCCGTTGTTTTTGAAAATAATTTTAGATAGGTATTTTAGTTTGTGTAGTATTTTATGGTAGAATGACAATGGGCCCGATTACAGAGGCGCCAGCGTAAATTTAATAGCAACGTAAAAAGCGTTCTCTCTATCGAATGCCTAACGTGAAAAAGAAACAGGACTATGCTATTTAGCTAATATAATTACGATGGCGCCTCTGTAATCGGGCTTAATGTTTCATAAGTTATGTAAATACATAATTGATTACAAACCTTCAATTAAAACTAATGTTGACTTAAAACTAATTTACATAAACAACTAAGTATGGCTCTAAAATGGCGGCCATATGCCCTCTCTTTTATACACCTTTCCCATTCACTTCCCATCACCACCTTTACAACCACTTACACCGTATCGATATCAAAATCACTCAATTTGAAAAGCAATCAGTCATCGTGTGTAAAAAACGCATCAAACGTTATGGACCAATGAAGACACCTGTGAGCGGTCACCGTTAAATTGACCCTGTATAGAGGGGAGCAGCAGAGCACAGAGGGACAACTTTAAAACCTAGTAAAATAATCTCAAAGTAACCCAAAGCGCTATGGAGAGGGCTATGCTCGGAATCTCGCTGTGAGATCGAATCAGGAAAAAAGAGATTCGCAGACGAACCAATGTTACCGACGTAGCCCAGCGGATTAGTAAGTTAAAATGGCAATGGACAGGGCACATAGCTCGGAGAACTGATGGCCACCGACCAAGTGGACCGACGATGTTATATATTAGGTCCGCAGGAACGCGCTGGATGCAGGTCGCTTTCAACTAGGCTTATTGGAAATCCATAGGGGAGGCTTATGTCCAGCAGTGGACATCCTACGGCTGAAAATGATGATGATGAAGCGTCCACTACATTAGGTACTCGCGAAGTTGCCCGAGGATACAGTGTAGTAGCGGATAGTGTGGACCGAAGAGGAAGTAGGCGACTCTGAATGAGGCCCTCATAAGAAGACACAGACCACCAACGCCATGACGGCCCTCAAAGCCGTGACGGGTAACAGGCTGAGAGGGGCTTGAGGACCAATCGCCATTGCGGGCGTGTCCGACGCTCACCTCTTCCATTAAGCCAAACATACGCCGACAAAAGTAAACGTATGCCGACAGACAATGCGTTTTTCTTGTTCCACTCACTCTCGCGTATGCTGTGTATCGAAGCCCCCCTTAATATATTTGTTTTAATTATTTATTTATTTGTGAAATTAATACACAATTTAATATTCTGTGAATATTTCAAGTATCTTCCTGTTGCCGTTATTAATATCGAGCCAAAAAATCACGTTCCTTGTATGCTTATGCATTATCGCACTCGAGCCCCAAGACACAAGCCACGTGCTTAGTTTGGGGTTCACTGCACCACTGTATACTTGCCTTACCATGAATTCACTCAGCTTTATCTCATAACTATGGTATTAAACATCATTGTAAATGTGTATTTCATTGTAAATTTTCTAGTAAATAAACTTTCTTTCTTTCTTACTTCTTCTTGCTTATAATGTTCTTGGGGGCTCCCCCATAAATATTTTTTTTTGAAGTGTATATTTAACTAAATATTCTCTGAATATTTCAAGCATCTATCTGTCACCGTTATTAATATCGTGCGAAAAACTGCTCAAAAATCAGGTTTGTTGTATGTAATTTTTTTTTTTTTGTTTTTAATATTTGTTGCTATAGCGGAAACAGAAATACATTCTAGCTATCACGGTTCATGAGATACAGCCTGGTGACAAACGAACAGACGGAGAGACGGACGGACAGCGGAGTCTAAGGAATAGGGTCCCGTTTTTACCCTTTAGGTACAGAACCCTAAAAAAACGCTATGTACAGCACTGCAAAATCGAAAGTTTGATATAAAATTAATAAAACAGTACGTACAATAATTTAAAATAAAATAAAGGAGCATTCTTTGTTCTAGTTGAATAGATGAATCTGCTTTTATATTGAAAGTTTCATCAGGAAGTTATCTTCTAAGTTGTACAATCAGGTTCTAAGTTGTAGGGTGATACCAAGTCTTTTGTCTAATAGTTTATAGTTATCTTACTGCGGGACTTAGAAATACTACTACTAAAACTAGACTAGACTACTGCTAAAACTTTTATACGGGTTAGTTACTTTCTAGGTGCTTTAATCGCCACACAAAGGCTTTGTGAGAACTCACCAGAGGCCTTAGTATAATTTTGCATCGGAAACGAAAACTATCATTATTTTCGTGTTGCTTTATTTAGCCTTTTCTCGTGTGCGCCAGGCTCGCTGTACAAAAATGTATCGAGTCACAAGGAAACTAAGTGCAATACAGCAGTTTCTGTTTGCGTGTTATCTCATACTAACTTTAAAAAAAAAAAACAACGCGTAGCACTTCGGGAGTGCCGGCAGAAGTGAAAACTTGAACATTAACGTTGTGCATTTTTGAATATTTTAGGGAATGATTTCACATGAATTGCTTTATTTATCAAAAAAAGGACTATCATTTTTGTGGTAAAATACAATATAACACTCGCACGGCGCACATTCAAATTGTCACTTCAAATGACACTGACATTAATTTTTTTCTTGTATAGTATTTATTTGGTATTTAATTTGTTCTATTTTTAATTTTTTGTATTTTGATAATTTTTAGGCGTGTTTTGAAATGAAATTTAATTTTTAAGAAATAATTTTATAATCATAATATAATTAAAAGCATTGTTATCGGACGTTTTCAAGAACATGTAATGTGTCTACGAAATAAAGAGAATTTGACTTTGACTTGACTTTGACTTAGGAGCAGGTATACATTTTCGCCGCACGGTAGAAAGAGAGGCGTATATTACTTACTCTCGTACTCTATGCCGGCGGTCTACTTTCCCTCCGTCTTACTAATTTTTGATCAGGACCCGTGTCCTGACCCATGTTTTTTCCCAATCCAAAAGTGCACAAAGCAGCTTAAGAAGTTTTCACTTCAAAAAACTAGAATTTGAAAATTATGTAGAATAGAATAGAATAGAATATCATATATTGTCATAGTATATCATTTATACATTCTTACTTAATAAAATAAAAAATATATATAAATGGTTCTACCATGGACTCGTCATAACAATTACAGTAGGTAGTTTTATTTACTCTTATGTACCCTCACAAAAAGAAAAAAAATGTGGCTTGGATTACATCAGACAACGACAACAGCAATAAAATATAAACCAAAATATAAGTTTCAACTTCCATAATTGCCTCATTAGACAATAGATTTGATAATAATATACTTGTTAACTTTTAGGAATTGTCTTACATTCATAACAAATATGTAGGTAGAATGTTACATTAATTAACTATACAAAATAAAATCAAAATGACTCAGCTGTACAAAGGCATCGTTAAATTATCATCACAATAAATTAATAGTAATTAAATTCAGTCCGTCAAATACGGGTATGCATTAATTATAATTAATTTCAGAAATTTTAATAAATAAAAATAATTACATTTAAAAATGTCAGCTGTAAAGGCGCGCTTCGTCAATCAATAAGTTAATAATAGTAGAATAATCAAATAAATAGGTACTTACCTAAATGTTTGTGATTTCAGCTTAATTTTCTGTGAAAATTTCCAACGTTTTACTTCTTTATTACGTATGTCACATAGCTTCCTAAGCGTATGGCAAGTCAGCATACCAAGTCTGCACTTTCCTACTCCGTGTCCCGCGGGTTATAGGCGTGATGATAATGAAGCGATTTGGAGTTCCTACTCGTACATTAACTTTAATGGAATTTTGTATCGTTGCGGTTCGGGGTACGGGCTGAAATATTGATTGAATTGCGTGAGCCGACCCACGCTCTACAGCTGGAATTACAATGCGGGGTTACTGTAATCTACCTATCTAGTCAGCTTGATTCTATGATTATATCCTCTATTGACTATAGGCCTCTTGAGTTTTTTTAATATCCAGTATCAATGTCCTCTCTTTTTAATCTTATCATTCTTTCCAGTCCTATGCTAGCCTGCCTAGCCTCTTCGATTACTTTCCAAGATATGCTCATGCTGAGGTGGAGCCGGTTTCTTACAAAGATAAAATAAATTGGGATAGATATTTAACATTGGTTGTTCATTTTTCGTTTAATTCTGTTTTAATTTCTTCAGAATAAAAGATTGTCAAATGTCAATTCACAATACATAGATGAGCATTTGGCAAGTGGTATCAATGTCTGGGATATCTGTAGACGACATACATAATATTATAGGTGCATTATCATATGACATCATTCTCCTCATTATCATGACCAAATTTTGCTATAGGACCTCAGTTTTTCCATACAAAATGTTTAAAGAACTTTAACATAACAAATGATTTTTTTTACTTTGTAATTTCGTGGGTACTCCCATGATAAAAGTTGGCCATACGATAAGTATAGTGCCGAATCAAATTTATTAGTGGATGTGATGTTAGCTACAAGCTGCTACAACCAAATACTGACTGAAGTTCACTTAACAGCTGCACGAGGATTGGGTTTCGTGCAGCTTCTAGCTAACATCACAGCCGCCAAGAAGTTTGACTCGGCCTTATACATATCTTGAGACCAATTTTTACTACGTGAGTAAGTAACCATAAAATAAAAAAATAAAATAAAATAGCCTTTATTTCCCTCTAAAAAATTTAAAAAAATTAAATGTAAGATTGAGATTAATAATAATTTTAGGGCACCCATGTCTGGGTAAAGGCCTCCTCCATGCTGTGCCATTTTTCGCGGTCTTGTGCTGCTCGCGTCCAGGTCGCTCCCGCGACCTCTACGATGTCGTCACACCATCTTCTCCGGGGTCGTCCTCTGTCCCGTGCGCTGTCTTTCGGGTGCCAGTGGATAATCCGTTCGCTCCATCTTCCGTCTGTTGTTCGGGCGACATGACCAGCCCATTTCCATTTGAGCCTACAGAGCATCGATACTGCGTCTATGACTAGTTTTTCGCCTGATTTCTGCATTTCTTACTTTGTCTAACCTAGTAAGTAACCATATAACTGCAAAATTAAATTAGATGTTTCATACCTATATTATGATTTAAGAATATTTATTAATCTCAAAAAAATTTACCAAAATTCGCTTACTGAGATTACACATTTTTTTATAAGTAGGTAGATACCTACATTTTGGTTTCGAAGCGCCGAGTGCAGACTTACATAAAATAAAAATAAACTATAAAACATCGTGGAATTTCGGCAACACTACACCTAGTACCTGAAAATCAGCAGTTCAAAACTTTTTTAAAAATAATTTGAGGTAGTTTTACTGTTTAGTTCTGTCGACGATCGACTCGTGCAGTGCCAACTTAGCTGTTCAGTTGACGGCATCGCTAGTGGCGCAAATTCAAATGACGAATTCAAAATTTCGGCTGACGCACATGTAGTTGCAATTTTGCCCACCTAAACCGCTAAGTTGGTGGCACTGTTCAATGTTATTCGATGTTTTTACCAAAACTCCATAGACGCCTCTAGTAAAGTCTCCACTGCTTTACTGTGGTATGACTTGGACTAGGTTTGGACTTGACCGTGACTTTATAGGACTATGACGTGATTACGACTATGACTATTTGATAAAATATTTACAAATATTATTATTCTTGACACTGGCAAATGCACAACGATGCGATGCTAAAAGAGAAAAGAAAAAATATTTGATAACAATCGTGACTGCATTTTAAAGCCAGTGACATACTGTATATAGTTTATTGCTTAAATTAATGCATTATGTATATGGTTGTGGCTACTGAGTTGTTGTGTGTACTAAATACCAATTGTAAGTAGTGTCCTATAATATTACGTTGAAGTTCTTCAAACATTCGGCCTATGCCTACATTAATATTCTAGAATATGTCCGTCGCCCAGACAAACATTCGGTATAACTAATATGTATTATTTAGTTCATAACTAACGGTATTACCAAAACTAACACAACTAATACAGTCTCACTGGACTCGTTAAATTATAACAATAGTTATTTACTTCATTAAATGTCTTGTAATATATGCCTAGTTGTTTGCCAGACGCTGTGGTCATAGATTTCAAGAGAGTCAAAGTAGCTCAGTAGAAATAGAATTTAACTTTGCACTAAATTTCCGAAATTATATTGTCAAGACGAAAGTGTTCAATGAGTATGTGTTACCAGTGATGACTTATGGCACTGAAACGTGGTCTCTTACCATGGGCCTTATTAATAAGCTCCAAGTAGCCCAACGAGCTATGGAGAGGGCTATGCTCGGAGTCTCTCTACGGAATCGAATGAGAAATGAGGAGATCTGTAGAAGAACCAAAGTTACTGACATAGCCCAACGGATTGGCAATCGGCAGGGCACATAGCGCGGATGACTGATGACCGATGGGGTCGAAAGTTCTCGAGTGGAGACCACGTAACGACCACGCAAGCTCAGCGTAGGACGTCCACCCACAAGGTGGACAGATGACCTCATTAAGACCGCAGGATCGCGCTGGATGCAAGCCGCTTCCAACCGGTCTTATTGGAGATCCATAGGGGAGGCCTATATCCAGCAGTGGACTTCTTTTGGCTGATGGATGGATGGATGATGTGGTGCCTAGTGAGACACAATTTGATTGAGTATAATGAGGTTCGTGGGTTCAAAATCAAAGTATGATAATAAGCTAATAACACTTGGGAACAGTCAATTTTGCGACATGGTAAATAGAAGTCAACTTCAGTGTGATACAAAATTTCAAATTTGTCAAAGACTCTAATTCCTGACAAAAAACATTCAGAAACAATATGCGTATAATATTTTTTTTTCGAAATTTCTTAATTGGTTGTTTATTTGATGGTCTCTATCTCATGAATTAGAGTCTTTGACAAATTTGAAATTTCGTATCACACTGAAGTTGACTTCTATTTACCATGTCGCAAAATTGACTGTTCCCAAGTGTTATTAGCTTATTATCATTCTTTGATTTTGAACCCACGAACCTCATTATACTCAATCAAATTGTGTCTCACTAGGCACCACATCATCCATCCATCCATCAGCCAAAAGAAGTCCACTGCTGGACATAGGCCTCCCCTATGGATCTCCAATAAGACCGGTTGGAAGCGGCTTGCATCCAGCGCGATCCTACGGTCTTAATGAGGTCATCCTTCCACCTTTTGGGTGGACGTCCTACGCTGCGCTTGCCGGTACGTGGTCTCCACTCGAGAACTTTTCGACCCCATCGGTCATCAGTCCTCCGCGCTTTGTGCCCTGCCCATAGCCATTTCAACTTGCCATTCCGTGAGGCTATGTCGGTAACTTTGGTTCTTCTACGGATCTTCTCATCTCTGATTCGATCTCGCAGAGAGACTCCGAGCATAGCCCTCTCCATAGCTCGTTGGGCTACTTGGAGTTTACTAATAAGGCCTATTGTAAGAGAACACGTTTCAGTACCATAAGTCATCACTGGCAACACACACTGATCGAACACTTTCGACTTGAGGCACTGAGGTATGTCGGACGAGAAGACGTTACGCAAATTTCCGAACGCTGCCACAGCACCACAGCGCGTAGCAATTTGAAGACTACTTAACTCCCACCAGGAAATTTTCACAAAGCCACAGGGCGAAACCATGTAAGTCCCTACATTTGACATAACTTCCACAAACTTGGCGAAATAATATCCGGAGTAATACTGCGAGCTCGCACAACTCGTAAACGATCGCGTTTCGTTCTCGCTGAGTTTATTCTCAACTTCTGCAGGAATATGGAATCCTTAATGACTTGTGAAGATTCTCTATATATAGGTAAGTATCGTATAGGCCAGGTGGATAGCCCTGTTGTCAGAGTTTTTAAGCCGCCTGAAGGCCTCTGACATGGCTAAACGGTTACTATAATAACGGTTTTAGAAATTGTATGACATAATGTTTTGATATTTTTAATCTTGTCATTTATGACATATTGTAACATTGTTTTGTTATAGGTAGTAATAATAATAATTGTATTCTTTTTAAATAATTTAATTCTTATTTTATGAGATTTATGTAAATGGTGTAATTTGTTTATATCTCAAACAATGAAACATAACCGGGGCCTACAAATTAACATGTTATCCGAACCACGGTAGCGCTCAGTTGTAATTGCCACCCGCGGTCACCTATCCGAAGAGTGATCTTGCCGAACGTTGCATAGCTTTGGTGATCGGCTGATTGCAGACAGACACCTAGTCAAACTACGCTAGAAGCACTAGGTACATAACTACACTGTCTGGCATTAATTCTAAATAATAATTATGCTACGCCCTATTAGACAGGGTGAATATGTAGAACTACTAAATTAGCAATAAGTATTATTAGTCTTAATATGCTAAGTACTAATATTGTAAGAATATTTTGCATAAATAAATAAAGTAAAAAGTAAAGTATAAGTAGGTATGTTAGTAAGACATCGCTGCGTAATTTTATCCGATTTCCAAAACGGAGGTGGCTTCCGATAAGGTCCCGTTTTTACCCTTTGGGTACGGAACCCTAAAAAGACTCTCATAAAAATATGGTCATTGTAAACTGTCATACCAAGTTTTAAGAAAATGGGAATATTTCGTGATTCCTCTCGGCTGCTAAATTAAAGTAAAACCAGCATTAAAATTAATCTAAAATAAGGCTCTAATTGGACTTTATAATTAGTTACTAGGCAAGTACTTTTTCAAACTGTTAGTAGATACTTTTATCAATTTAAACTTTGTTCTCTTAAACTTGTGAGAGTTTTCTTTTATTTCCATCTATTTGTACCGTACTGAGATGAAAGAAGAAAAGAGATGGGACCCACATTTAAATTAATTATTTTTAATGAGACTCTTCATACGAGCTAGCGTAATATTGGCAGTAGGACGTCAAATTGCATACATACAGCACTATTACCAAAGAAGATATAGTAATACGAGTACTAGTATACTACAAACTATCAGACGCATTACATCTAATAGGTAATTATTTTTCGCAAAAAAATGCCAAACCGCCTTCCATCGTGTACAAAATTTGAATATTTCGTTCGAACTGTTTATATTTCGTATGTGATGCTTTACCAATTTTGTTGAAGGTTTTTTGAGATTTCAATGCAATTGAGATTCAATGATAAGTTTGATTGAGATGAGTTTACGGATATTTAAAAGCAAGAAAATACCTCTATAAAAAAAATATCTAAATATTATTTAACCATAAATTATGAAATAGGCATACTTTTAAAGAAAATCTTACTCGTACCACAAGAGTTTTACGCACGCTTTAGACAATGTTTGCACGATTAAACAGAGTCGTTTAAAGCGTGTTAAATCTTTTGTGGTAAGGCGGTATATTTTTTGTTTCATAATTTCGCATCTATTCTTCTCTCTCATCAACGGTCTCGTCCGTCCAAGATAACAAGATTTGGAATAATTAACAAGTTTGGAGATTATACCCGTCCGGCGAACTAGCGAACTGTCCAACTCTGTGCATAATGTACTGGCAACCCTGAACCGCGGCGGGGAAACTTCCTAACTGTCGGGGAAAAGTTGCCATTTGTTTGAGCTTCAAAATTAGAGTTGACGATATTTCCTGTTTTCTAAGAGCAAGTTCCTTTGTTAACTACAATTTTCCTTAAATTAGTAGTTACTTATTAGTTTTTTAGAAAACACAAGTTAGTACTGGCAACCCTGGGACCACGGTATACGACAATCATCATTGATAATATGAAATGTAAGGAAAAAATTCCAAGTCGATGTCGACAATACTTCCAAACTGTCGAGGAATAATTGTCATTAATTTGTTGTTTTTGTTGTTAATTTGGTTTTTTGTTAAATTGGAAATAAAAATTAGGACAATTTTTTTTCCTTAAATGTTCGTGACTTGATTTTAGGTAGTTCCTAGCCTAACCTTTTTTTTGTCACAGGAAAATCCTTTTTGGATACCGCCAGGCCTAGGGAGAGCGGTGGTTATGTCATTATGTGGGAGTCTTCACCGCTAGTCGGTGGCATACCTACTAAAAATCTGGAGTGTTTCCCCCACTACGCTATGTGTCGGGGCTTCGGGCACGCTTCCGCACTCCTCCGCGGCACCAATGTTCAATTTGCTCAACCGTTAAACAAAAAGTTGAACATATTGGAGTAGACGCCTAGACTGGAACCTACCTTTTTCTTATTATTCATTTATTTCATAAGTCTTATTAACACATCAGTGTTTATTACGAAGTCATAAACTATATGAAAATGAATCTACTGAGTAAAAATAATCTGCCAAGTAAGAATCGGACTCGCGCACGAAGGGTTCCGTACTGTATGGGAGTCCCCCTTAAATATTTATTTTATTTTAATAATTTATTATTAAAGTAAGCATACAGTTAAATATTCTGTCAATATTTCAAGCATGTACACAGGTACATGTATAATGGTAACAGTACCATTATTAATATCTAACCTATTAATTTATTAAGAGCTAAACATTTTGATTTGTTGTATGGGAGCCCTTAAATATTTTTTTTTTCTATTTTTCTTGTTTGTTTTCTATTCTATTTTGTTGTTATTTATAGCAGCAACAGAAATACATCATCTGTGAAAATTTCAGCTTTCTAGCTAAATCGGTGCACGAGTTACATCCTGGTGACAGACATACAGACAGACTGACGTACGGGCAACGGAGTCTTAGTAATAGGGTCCTGTTTTCACCCTTTGGGTACGGAACCCTGAAAAACTAAGGGATGAAAAATTTACCCTAACTTCTTGGGACTCTAGAATGGCTAGTGGAAAATAGTTTCAATACTTCAGAGTTTAAAAATAAAGCTTAAAATTTTGCACAAAATTTTCATAGATATCTTTGGTGGTAGGTACGTAAGTACTTGTTACATAGTATTATAAGGTAATGAAGTAAATGTACATTAACTTAGTAATGAGTAAATAGCTTATGGAAATTCAAAACGATATTTACTTTAACTTACCTAATACTCTCAGTGCTTTTAACGTTAAAATGACAATTTTATAAATATATTACATCAAAGGTAGCACAAAATCTACATAATTCAATATCAAAAATGAAATTTCACGATACATTAAGCGTCAGATCAATTTGCTTGTCCCACCTGGCTAGCAATTCTGGTGCAATCGATGATGAATGTTTCCATCCTTGTCACTCTGATCTCCATTTCAGTGAGAGTGACAGGTGACAGAAATTATAATCAGACATACATTGACTTATTATGAGGATCGGGCATTGGAACGTTTGCTCCCTGTGCAAACACGTGTCTTTTGTGAGGCACAAGCTACCGATGAATATTTGATTTCTATAGAACCAGTATGAAATCATTCACTCTCTGCGCAAAAGTGTGTCCAGTTGCTTCCACTTAACACAAGCTCATTGACGATCAAAAAGTGTTCGGTGTCAGTAACTGGAAACTAAAAGTTATCAGTTGAAGACGCAAGCATAAACATAGACATAACTTTAACACACTCAAGCAACATTAACAAATTGTATTGAGTTGCGGCGGTATGCTGTGACGACAACAGGTAAACGGCATCAGTGTCTAGTTGCCGACACTGAACATAGCAACTTTGCCATAGTGTACTGTGTCGGTATCCGGTGTAAGAAACTCGTTTGTGCGGCGACTTAAAACAATCAAATCTATCGCTGGTGCTTGTTAGTACGCTGTCCAGATGTGATTTTGGTCGCGAAGCTACAGCCCTAAGTAATGCATCTATCCTTCAGTCATAGGACATCCACTGCTGGACATGGGCCCTGTGATTCTTCAACAAGAGCGGTTGGAAGTGGCTTGCATCCAGCGTGATCCTGAAGTCATGTCGAAATCATCTTTCCATCTTGTGGATGGACGTCCCACGCAACTCTTGCGGTACGTGGTCTCGGAACTCGAGAACTTTTCGACGTCACTGGTCACCTATCCTCCATATTATGTGTCAATCCGCTGGGTTATGTCAGTAACTGGTTTTTCTGCGGCCTGAGTGCAACATAAAATATTTCTGTGCCTCCTATGATGAGTGATAAAAGTCAAAAATAAACATTTTACAGGAGCGCAATAACAAGAATTAAAAAAAATAGTTTGTGAAATAAGTAAGCTTTGTTACAGTTAAATACTTATCTTTTTTTGTAGAAAAAACAATTCATGAAAAATCTGTGAGTTGTAACTTTTACATTTTTAATATATGTACTTATTTGTATAAATTACGTAACAAATAACAATGTTATACATGTACAATTAAAATTATGTTACACCTATTAAGTGGTTGAGAAATATACTCAAAAATAAATGTAAAAAGTAATATAACTGCTCTTATACCACAAAGCACGAAAATAAACTTGTGAATCAATAACTTTAAGGGGTTGCAACTTGATCTATATTTTTACATATTTTTTTGCCGAAATCCTGACATTTATATTATATTGCATCAAATGATCGCCGAAACTTATAGCAGATAGAAAGACCAAAAAAGATAAGTTAGACCAAAAACATCGCAATTTTTTTTTCATAGTTTTTCTGTTAATATCACAAACAGATTTACATTGACACCTCTAGATTTGATATGTTAATGGCTATAGTATAATAGCTGCGGAGGTCACAGGTGATATTGGGAAATTGAGTAACGATCCCCTTAACGAACTTTTTATTTGGATTAAAAGGGACTGGATCGTTAGGATTTTAGTGAAAATATCGACTTGCCATCGAAATTAAAGTGTTTATTGATATTATTACAGCAAATGTATGCTAAATTTTCCTGATATTTAACTAAACTATCTATCTAAATATTTCAGTATCAATAGTAGAGATTAAGATTATTTTTTAATTAAGAGAGACCATTGCCCAGACCAGGACAGATAGGTAGTACATTGAAATACCGATTTAAATAATAGGCCACGTGCGAGTCGGGCTCGCGCACATAGGGTTCCGTACCAATGGAAACCCCCCTTAACATTTTTTATTTTAATTTAATTATTTATCTGTGAAGGAAATATGCAACTTAATATTTTGTGAGTATTTAAAGCATTTTCCTGTTGGCGTAATTAATATCAAGCAATAAATCACGTTTCTTGTATTATGTAAGGGGGACCCCCTTAAATATTTATTTTATTATGATTCAATTATTTATTTTTAGAGTGAACTTTAACGTCATCTGTGAAAATTTCAACGTTCTAGCTGTCACTGTTCATTACATAAATCCTGGTGACAGATAGACGGACAGCGGAGCCTTAGTAATAGGGTCCCGTTTTTTCCCTTTGGGTACGGAGCCCTAACAATGTTGAAAGCGATCAAATCTTATACCTATTTAATTAGGTCAACCATAATTACAAATGATTATTTTTTGCAAAAAATAGCATGACCGACTTCACCCGTGTTCACTGAATTCGCGAATATTTCGCACAGATCGATGTAGCATTTTTCACATTATTGTTGATTTATCAAAAATGGCTCAGCCGATTTCGATAAAATTTATATGGAACCAATTTCGAAGTATACTCTTTTCAATAAAAAAAGAATTATCAGACTACTAAGAAAAAAGTTATAATATGTAATAGTGTTTGTTGCTAACGTCTCCGACTTGTGTTGGAGGAGAAGTCTGACGAACATACAAAAAAAAAAAAAAAAAAAAAAAAGAAAAAAGTTATGCGTGGTTATACATAAAAAAAAATACATAAATATACGCGTCGAATTGAGTACCTTCGGTGGTTCGTCGGTCAACAACGTTTGCTAGATATGGAGTAAACCTGGAATTAAAAAAAACCGTTCCATATTTTCTCTACGTCGAGGGGATTTTCTATGGTACACAAATGTAAGCAGGTGGTGTGATTTATAGCTAAAATGAAAACTAACATAGATTTCACGGACCATTATGAAGTTGTTTTTCTTAGCAAGTCTAAGCAAATTTAGTCCATTAAGAAGTTGTTTTTCTTTCTAAGTATAGGTAAGTAAATTTAAGTTCAGTTTGCTAAATTACCTGCCGGCTATTTATGTTCTAGATCATTGTTTACTGTTTCGTCTTCATGAATAACAAATTAAATTATTCCGGAGCAAAATTGTCGGTTATGAAACCTGAATTTATTAAAGAGGGATATTAATGTCTTGATAAATTCAGTATTCAAATAACCTCATAATATTTCTCTTATACATATTTATTTTAGTTATTACTGATCCATCCATCCATCGGCCATAAGAAGTCCACTGCTGGACAAAGGCCTCCCCTATGGATCTTCAATAAGATCTGTTGGTAGCGGCTTGCATCCAGCGCGATCCTGCGGTCTTAATGAGGTCATCCGTCCACCTTGTGGGTGAACGTCGTACACTGCGCTTGCCGGTACGTGGTCTCCACTCGAGAACTTTTCGACCCCAATTACTGATACCTTGTAAGAATTAAGAAAAAAAACAGAAACAAGTTATCATAAAAAGATAATGAAAAATTAATATATCATGCTTAGGCCATTGCCTGGTAAGCACAGTATTTAATTATTTTCCTACTAGCTTTTACCCGCGGCTTCGCCCGCGTTATAAATTGATTTTGGCTAATGTTTATGTCGGCTGCGAAACCTAACCTAAGCGACAAACATTAAAATACCTTAGAGGAATGCTTTTGTCGATTAAGTTACGGTTGGAGTGTATATACAACCCCCCTGTGTATTCCCGCCTTGTCGTGGCGGGGGAGATCTAAGGCAGCTGAAAAGGCGGCGCTCGAAGTCTCCCTCTTCTTTGGGTCTTTCCTCCAAGGCAGCTTAGAGGCCGGCACTCGTAGTGCAGCCGCTTTTAACTAAAGCAGCTGAGAGGATGGCCGGCAGGTTGCCTGCCTTATGAGAAGTGTTGCTTCTGAGGCGGGCTGCAGTGCCGCTCTTGCGACGCTGCAACCGAGGATTAGGGGCTGCGGTGGGATGGAACTGGTTGTGTGGGTGCCGCCACCTACCCTACCTTCCGCTAGGCCGTCAACCTGTTGGAAAACGCAGTGGGGCTGCAGGGGAAGAGAAGTGTCGGTATCGCGATGGCCGTTCTCACTGCCCTCTGCAGTTGAAGAGGCAGGCGCTGGGCTACTATGACTGACCCGTTGCACTGGGATCAGGACGTTGGAATGCTGTCCGACGCTCAGTGCTGGGTACTCCCGAGTGGTGGATGACGATGTGTCTTGTGCTCCGAAACACACCGTCATTATGGCGGGAGGGCAAGCTCCGTTATGGAGCCCGAGTCTGGGCTAGCGCTGTTGAGTGCCGAGAAGGAGTGCGAAAAATGTAGGAACGTCCTAAACTTGAAATTACAGGTTATTTCTGGCGCTTAGACGGCTGCTACCGCGGCCCGCTCGCTTACTTTTCATCCTATCCTACGGGAACTGTTAAAGTTTTTGGGATAAAAAGTGGCCTTTGTCACTTTTCGTCTTTCAAACTATATTCATGCAATAAGTCAAGGCAAACCGTTGCTCCGTTGCTGAGAAAAAGTTATTGTCTTATCCTACGGGAACCGCAATTTTTTCGGAAAGGAAAGTATCCTATGTCACTTTCCGTCTTCCAAACTATGCCCACCCCAAAAATCAAGTCAATCCGTTGCTCCATTGCTGAGAAACAGTTATTGTCCAATCCCATGGGAATCACAAATTTTCTCGGGATACAAAGGTATCCTGTTATCACTTTCTGTCTTTTAAACCATAGGTATCCATATCAAAAATCAATTCAATCTTTTGCTCCGTTGCTGCGTCAAAGAGGAACAAACCAACAAACTTTTCGGATTGATAATATTAAAGTATGATGATTCTGTACCATAAAGGTAGAATAAAGAAACGTGTTAAACCTCTAATGATAGAAGATTTAAAAATATTTTTTATGTCAGACAAAATGACGGCCTGTTATTAAACGTCATAGTAACATGTAGCATGCAGAGGGAATAAAACATTTTATCCAATTTTAATGTCAGTTGTCATTTTCAATCCATACTTTATTTCCTCTTCAAGGGGATATAATGGTGGAAAAACAATTTGTCCCCTTGCCATGCTACCTGTGATTTATAAAAGTCTGCAGACAATGTCACCTGTCATCTAATTACGTTTCGCTGTGACGTTTCGTTAAGTGTCATAGAGGAATTAATCACTTAGCGTCTTTGTGATAGTGGCGACAGTTTTGCTTTCGATAGTTTTTGTCCTGTCCTACAGGAACTATGCAATTTTTTGCTTAACGTCTAATGCTTAGCATCTAAAATTCGACGCGCTTGGTTTTGCTCTTGAGTCTCAGCAGTTCTTTGCGCTGCGTGATGCTCGGCATCTAAAAGTCGCTGCGCTTGACTTTCTCCTTAAGTCTCAGCAGCTCCCTGAGCTGCGTGACGCTCAGCATCTAAAAGTCGCTGCGCTTGACTTTCTCCTTAAGTCTCAGCAGCTCCCTGAGCTGCGTGACGCTCAGCATCTAAAATTCGACGTGCTTGGTTTTTTGCTCTTGAGTCTCAGCAGTTCTTTGCGCTGCGTGATGCTCAGCATCTAAAAGTCGCCGCGCTTGACTTTCAAATTCAGTCTCAGCAACTCTCTGAGCTGCGTGACGCTCAGCATCTATAATTCGACGCGCTTGGTTTCGCTCTTGAGTCTCAGCAGCTCTTTGAGATGCGTGGCGCTCGGCGTGTGCTCTTCAGACTCTTGGCTTCTAGCAATTTTCTTTACGCGAGCTCCGCTAGAACTACGCGCTAGGTTCTATTTGCGTTTTGTAGGCATACCTATTAGAATGAAAACTACGTAATTACACTGAAAAAATACATGGAACCTTCTCTAAATTTTACAGGAAAAGATTGATTGACTTTGACATTTGCAACTCGAGCAGCCTTGAATGGGCATTGGGCATAGAGAATGGAATTTGGAAAGTCAAGATGCAAATTACCATTTGTCATGGTAGAAAATAAGTTTTTTCTTCTAAGATTCTAGCCAATGCGTTTTCATCCCCCGTTTTCAACCCTTTAAAACTATTTTTTCGAATCAAAAAGTAGCCTATGTCCATTCTCAGGCTCTAGACTATCTGTGTACCAAATTTCATTCAAATCGGTTCAGTCGTTTTAGCGTGAAAGCGCGACAGACAGACAGACAGACAGAGTTACTTTCGCATTTATAATATTAAGTAAGGATTGCTTTCTTTAGTTAAAATCACAATTTAAAGGAATTTCATATTCTCGGATCTTATTATCTTTTGACATTACTTGTAAAATATGGCGGCGTGATGGCGGATTTGAACACAAAATCAAATTAGAAAATATGAAATTCCAATGTATTAAGCATTCAATACCGTTGTTTTTTCTGTGAATTTATTTACCATATTTTAAAGCTTGTTTCGGCTACTGTACAAAGTCTAAGCCCACTTTGCAAGATCTTCTTTATAACAGCTGGAGGACATACTGAACATAGCTCTCCCGTATGGACTTCCAATAGGATCTGTTGGAAGCGCCTTACATCCCGCGCGTGCCGGCGATCTTAATTAGGTCGTCTGTTGTATGTAATATATGTATGTAGGTATATATTTCTTTGTGAGTAGGTAATTTAATAATTTATACATATTTTATAATTGTGTATAAGCAGTAGGTTTAAATGTATATATTTTTTATTTATGTACTTATAATACCATACAGCACTGACCGCAACATTGTTTTTCCAATAATATACTCCATTTAGGTTGCCTGGAAGAAATCGCTGTAGGCGATAATTCGCCCCTTATTCTACCGGACTGTTATTATGTATTTTGAATTTTTTTAAGGTGTAAAAATAAAGATATATTGTATTGTCTGTCCACCTGTTCGGTGGACGTCCTACGTGTCCTATCTTTTCCACAGTTCTGTTGGAAGCGGCTTGCATCCTGTGCGTTCTTGCGATTTCAATTAGGCCGTCTATCCACCATCTAGCTTAGCATACAAGACCACGACAAGAGTTTACCTACGTGTGCAAAGGTGACAGATATATATTTCATCATAACTCTGTCACGCTCTGACACGTCGATAGAGTTATTTTATGGTCCTTATGCTAAGCTCGCTGGTCGGTGCGCGTCTTACGTGTCCAGTTTTTTAAGTGAGACTTAGTTATGTCTCTATGGGTAATTCATACGATGTAATCAAGTAGAAAATATCGTTATTTCTTGAGTAATTTAATCGCCAGTATCATCTGTGGACATTTAAAGATGGCGGCGGTGAATTCTCGATAACGTCTAGAGATTAATTTCGCCGGAACTCTAAAAAAATGCAAATAAAAGATTTCCTACGTCGCCTCTGTACACTTAAAGCAAATAAATACGATTTAGAAAAATAACAGTATTATTGCACAAAACATTCACAATTCACGCGCAGCCGCATTTTTAATATTTATTAATGTGAATTCCATTTGTCTGCAATCTATACAGTAACACAATTGCCTACTTTTATCATATTTATAGACATGATAAGTGACGTTAAGTAGATCACTTCTATTATCGATTTAGCACAACGGCAGGCCGCGACTCCCCATCGAAAATCGCGGGCTCACATAAAGGGCATCATTCGTCACACTTTGACATAAATTACCCATCGTTTCACACTCGATGTTATTGGGCTAGATCTTTGATAAATGCTACGTGATCTCTACAGGCTGTGTACTTTTTGCTAATATTTTTTCGGCATCTTTGGAATTCGTATCGAATAGGCATTAGGCAAAGAGACAACAATAAAAAAAGAATATTCGTGTATGAATCTCAAAAAAAAAACATCCAATTATGCAAAAAAGATAAAAATTAATAAATATTAAATATTTTAGGACAATTTTATTTTACTTACGGTATTTGAGCCTTATAAGCAAAGTTTGTATTATTATGACTTCCAGGGACTAATTAGGTGTATAACTCTATTGTACCTACTTAATAAATAATATGTAAAAAAATACTTTAATATTAAATTGTTATTAGGCTCACTTCACTCTTTCTGCTTACAATTTCTGTCAGTATATGGTAACCTCAGACTAAATAAAAATCAAGACAGAAAGTCGTGCACAGGCAATTGAGGTCTGTTTTTTAGGGTTCCGTATCCAAAGGGTAAAAACGGGACTCTATTACTAAGATTTCGATGTCCGTCTGTCAGTCTGTCACCGGGCTGTATCTCATGAACCATGATAGCTAGGCAGCTGAAATTTGCACAGATGATGTATTTCTGTTGCCGCAATAACAATAAATACTAAAAACAGAATAAAATAAATATTTATGGGTTTTTCCCCTACAACAAACGTGATTTTTAGGCGTTTTTTGCTCGATAATAATAACGGAAAGTGGAATGGGGCTTCCATACGGTACGGAACCCTTCGTGCGCGAGTCTGACTCGCACTTGGCCGATTTTTTTATAAATGTGGTGAGTGCGTCGGTGTTGCGCCGCCATAGTTCGACTGAAAAAACCAAGGCATAGTTTCGTTGTACGTGTATGTGTGTGTAATTATGTCTGTACACGGCGAGGCGTAGTTTTGCCCGCTTCACTTGTTTGTTCACAACATTCTGTCTTTATTTTTTTATTTGGTCTGAGATGGTAACCTGGATGCACTTTTGACAATTTGGCCGCCATTTTGTGAGTTTTCAAAGCTGTGTTTGTAAAGTGTTGTCCATGTAATCTATTATTTTGTGTGTTGTCGTGTCTTTTATAGAGGTAGTTGTTGTACATTCACATTTTTATCTACCTATTAAAAATTTAAGTGGGATTCGGGCCTGTGTGAATTCTGTTACACCATGTATATTTGTATAACTTTTTTTAACATAAGTGCACAATCTGTAATGCAGCGTGTCACACTCTTGTGCTTTTGTCCTTCTATTCTTGTACATTTTATGCTTTTGTGTTATTTGTTACATTCATACTCTTAAGATCTTGTACTTGTGTGTAAAGAAATTGAGCGTAAAGCATTGAAGACAGTGTATACAATAGTGTAAGTTTTATAGTATGTATTATTCATTGTTTAAACGGTGCAATACTTAATAGGTATACAATTATTGCTAGGGGATCCAATTATATTTTCTTCAAATTTTGATTTGAACAAATATGTGATTGATTTGTAAGAGATAGTTTCCCAAAAGATTTCTTACGACAGTGTTTACTTTATACCTAATGATCGTGACGAACATGATACAGAAGTAGGTAAATAAATATCATACTTAGAAGATAAAAATCACTCACACTTTGTATTCGGCATTGAACTGAGTTACCAAGCTTAACGATGAAACAAATCTAAATAAATGAAATACCATAACACTGAAAAAGAAGTTCTTGCAATGCAACGAGGGCCCAGACTTTGTACAGTAGCTCAAAAAAGTGTTAAAATTTGGTAAATAAATTCGCAGAAAAAACACCGTTATACATATTATAATACTTCTTTATTTCATATTTTTTAATTTCATTTTAGTTCACGGCAGCCATCACGTCCGCTATACATTACAAGAAATGTCATAATAAGATCATGAAAATATGAAATAATTTTAAATGGAGAATCTTATTGAAGAAAATAATGGGAAAACCATTTTCTAAAACAAATAAAGCAAATGATTGAATGCTGTACAGGGTGATGGCTTAAGATCTACTCGTAAATATTTTGCAATATGTCTTTAAATATTCTAATATTAATAATTCTAAGAATAGTAGAGTAATTGATTATACCAATAGAAAATAAACAACAAATTTTCAATAAAAAGGCTATTTACATTTCAAACGATCACCATCATTTTCAAACTTAAATATTATTGCCAAGTCCATTAAAGATCTTTTATTCGATGTCGGGGCCTTATCGAATTGATCTAACTTTGTTTTGCAAATACAAAATCCGAAAACAAATTTAAATTTTCATTTATCAAGCATCAAACTCGTTTCATTCGTCACACCGACGAAATGATATTGCATTGTATTGTGATTCCCATCTGGATTGCAATTAAGGGCTTCTAAGAGCATACTGAATGTTCTAACATTATTAAACATAGAACGCTAGAGTAGTTGATATAAGACTTAAATTTAATTGAACACACTGATATTAAAATTGAAACTTGAAATAGAAAAGACGTAAACGACTCTGATAAACACAACGCAGTAAAAATTTTATGTAATTACATGCAAGGTTTGAATTAGAATGATTCCGAACAATTGATGGGTGACATAAGTTTTGAAAACCGTAACCTATTAGCAGTGACAAAACACGGTTGTCATCGTGATATGGGATTTATTGGTAAATGTAATGTTGCAAATGTAGATCTTATTCCGAAATAGGAAGAGTGTTATTAGTCTGACAACGTGATTTGATTTGATATTGAATCAAATAATTAGGATAAGCGTAACAAGGGTGGTGACTTGGGACGTGACAATGCAACTGTAACTGATTTTATTTGCTTGCTTGCTTGCTTGCTGCTTTTATTTATTTGGACTCGACAGTTTCGATTGATGAACTTAGTACGAATTTGTAATCAAGTTAGTGCAGCTTTTTATACGTTTACCGTACGTAGTGAAATTACAGTCAATAGCAGAGACAGAAAATATCTATATTTTCAGAGAAAAAAACAGATAATCAAAAGATCATAAACGAGGGTGTACGTGAATCCACACTAATCCACACTTAGCGTACGTGCTGGCCAATGTTGGCTGGCACCGAAACTGGTGTTTATGTAGCAAGTTAAACTTATTAAATTGACTACTGAGGTTTGAATTCGCTGCAATATGCTGCTTGCATGCTGAAAACTAGATAAACAATGGAACTTGGCCATCTGCAACTCGCTAACTTTAGATTTCATTATCTCAGTAATTGTTTGACAAAATTTGCTGTTTGACGAAGCGCTTTAATTGCAGTTTCTAGATCATCATCATCATCATCCACAGCTCTTTTTATCCCACTGCTGGGTATAGGCCTCTCTTTTACTGTGCCATCTGCCTCGATCCTGTGCCAATCGTTTCCAGATACATTATTTAAAATTGGTATAATTTATGCATAAGAAACGACTAATAAGATAAGTCGTCAAATGAATAAAATAATAATAAACCTGAAACCTTAGTTCCCAGTTTCCAAACTGAGCTCCAATTTCTACCATCAGACTATATAGTGGTAGCGTAGAATCTACCTCTATAGTTTAACAAATTGACGTTGACATAAAACCATAAGCAAACAATCAATTCCCACCCTCCAAAGCTCCATCGCAACTGCAAATTGCTGACCGAATACGCCAAATAAATCTAGAGTACACACTTAATGACAGTTCGATCGTGAAGAAGCACCGACTGATGAAAAACAAATTCTACATTTGGATGGGTTCACTACTCAAATAGATACCGTTGAAAAGAAGCCGCGTGGCCAACTAGAAAATGACCACGATAAATTTGCTGATCAGAAAGCAAAATTTGGTACAAATTTGCTCTTTATTCTCAAGGGTGTAACAAGGATTGATTTTTGCGAGGTGGTTAGGTTAAATTTGGAGGGTGGATGGTTGCACGCGGCAGCGCGTCCCGCCATTGATAATAAATGCTTTGGGCAAATAATTACGTTATTTGATTTTAGATGGATGATGGTTGTTCGCAAACATTAGGTTTGGCGGCTCAAGGCTCGTGGGAGAGATTTGCGAATTGCGTGGAGTGGATAACGCAAATTATTCTCGATAAACTCATTTAGGTTATGCGAGAGTAAAATTTATGTCAAAATTCTTAAAATTATTTTGCTTATAAATAAATAAATATTAGGAGACATCTTCCACACGGTCTATGACCCCAAACTAAGCAAAGCTTGTGATATGGCTGCCAGAGACTGATTTACTACATATACTTATTTTTAAATACATACTTATATTGATAGTAACTAAATAACACCCAGACACAGACTCAGACCCAGGCATACACTTATGTTCATCACATAAATATTTGCCCTGAGTGGGGATCGAACCCACGCCTCTTTGACCCAGAAGCTAGGGTCACTAACCACTAAGCCACTGAGGAAGTTATGGTGTCTCATTTCTAAACTTTTACTTCCTCTGAATCCATTATGATTTGACAGTTTTATCTCTGGAAAAATGTTAGTAAAACTCGCATCAATGATTTTTATAAAATACAAAAAATGTTAAGTACCACTCCACATTTATGTCTCAAACTGCACCACCAGACTGAATAACTAAAACTTACTTACGGTCACTTTAAAAAGCGCTACTCTTTTGGAAATGAACCAGACACAGAAACCACACTAAAAAATAAAATATTCTGTATGTTGACATGCGAGTATTACATTAGAACATTACGAGTATCAACTATCGCCAACTGAAGAGCATCTGGAAGAAATCAGCATCTTTGCAAGCTCTTTATACTATCGAAGATATTAAATATCAAATCATTTAAAGACACTTTGGTATTGTCGGATATTAATAGGAGAGAAATATGTCTAGCAGTGAATGTTTTAGTTACAGTTAGCCAACACGGCGGACTAACCTTTCTTACATATATATAAAAAAAATTAAAAAAATATGACGTTTGTATACTATAAAGTATACAAACGTACGTTTTAATGTACGTTTATAATAAATGTACGTTTGCTTTTTTGTAATTTTGTTCTCAATTGATGTATTAATTTATTTAAATTATTTAATTTAATTCGTTTGACATTTGAAATTGTTATTATTCTATTTTTAATTAATTTTAATTAATGGTTATTTTTATTAGTGTAACTCATAATTATGATTATTATTACCTACTGGAATTTTTTTGACGTATGCAATTTTTGTATAAATAAATGAGTATGAGTATGAGTACAAATGAGCTGAACTGAGCATAGAGACACAATTTAAACACCAAACTAATTAGGATAGCAAATTTCAGAATTATTCGCGAAACTTTTAATCGAAACAGGTAAAACTAAGCTAGCAGAACTCGGCCTCGTATTAATTGTTTGATTTAAACCTGACTCTCACCAATGACATTCTAGATATGGACGCGTTAGAGACGAATAGCTAAGCACAATCACATGACTAGAAACTCATTAATATGACTGTTTTTCTCTTTTTTTAAACATTATTGTGTATTTTGTACAATTTGGAAAGCATTACAGAGTTAGGTATTTAAATAATCGGCCAAGTACGAGTCGGACTCGCGCACGGAGGGTTCCGTACTGTATGGGAGCCCCCCTTAAATGTTTATTTTATATTAATTTTATTATTTATTATTGACTAGACGACCCACCCCGGCTTCGCACAGGTGTATTATACATTTAAACCTTCCTCTTAAATCACTCTATCCATTAAAAAAAACCGCATCAAAATCCGTTGCGTAGTTTTAAAGATATAAGCATACAGACAAACAGACAAAAAATAGCGACTTTATTTTATACTATGTAAGGAAGAGAATATAAAATTTAATATTCTGTGAAAATTTCAAGCATCTACCTGGTACCATTATTATAGAGCGAAAAACGTCTAAAAATTCAGGTTTGTTGTATGGGAGCCCCCTTTAAATATTTATTTTATTTTGTTTTTAGTATTTGTTGTTATAGCGGCAACCGAAATACATCATCTGTGATAATTTCAGCTGCCTAGCTATCATGGTTCATGAGATACAGCCCGGTGACAGACGGACAGAGGGACATCGAAGTCTTAGTAATATGATCCCGTTTTTCCCTTTGTGTACGGAACCTTAAAAAAGGTGTACCTACTAGACAACAATAGCAACAACTTTTGGGTATAGAAATTTGATGAAAAAATCAGCTGCTCTACTACAATATTGCAATTTTATACTACTATATTAATACGGGACTTATCGCGCAATAAAACATGAGATACATATATATTAATTAAATGACTCATATAATGTGCTCAAATCGCGAATGTTTAAAAATAACATATTGCAATTTTGTTTGCAAATTGCAAGTTTGACACAATTGATTGTACCAGCCTTTTTTTAATAGTCCACTGCAGGACGTAGGCCTACCCACAAAAGGTGATTGAGCCATATCCACCACGCTGGCCCAGTGCGGGTTGGTGGATTCACATACGCCATCGAATTTCTTCTACGGACGTAAGCAGGTTGCCTCTCGATGTCTTCCTTCACCGAAAAGCCAGTGGTGTGAAATTCCGTACATAAATTCTAAAGAACTCATTGGTACGGGACCGGGATTTGAACCCACGACCTCATGATTGTAAGGCGGGTGTCACTACCTCTAGACCACCACGGCTTCTACACAAATTGATTTCTTTTCTCGAATTCTGGGTTTGACCTATAGTAAAAGTTGTCGATAATGTTGGTCTGAACCAAAACTTTTGACTGCCTCGGTGGCTCAGTGGTTAGTGACCCTGACTACTGGGTCAAAGAGGCGTGGGTTTGATCCCCACCCAGGGCAAGTATTTATGTGATGAACATAGCTGTTTGCTCTGTGTCTGGGTGTTATTTAGTTACTATTTATATAAAATATGTATAAGTAGTTTATCAGTCTCTGGCAGCCATATCACAAGCTTTGCTAAGTTTGGCGTCAGGGACCGTGTGTAAGATGTCCCCAAATTTTTATTTATTTTTAGCTTAGAAACTTCGACCATGAATAACTAACATTTTGCATCTACTAATTGAACGTAAGTGTTGTTTTAGTTGTAGATTGTAGATCACAACGTTTTGCCGTGGCAGTACTTGGACCATAACCGTCTAAATAGACTTCAGGTATTTGCTTTGCATTCTTCTTCCCAAAAAAAGCGAGTAAAACGAGTCTACAATTTAATATCATTGCTTGTTTATATTAAACCAGACTGCCGCCTGCTGATCCGGAAACTTTGCTTAATTCAGATGCTCCAATAGTTGCTCCTCCAGTTCCGATTGCTCGTTGGTGATTGTATTTGTATTTCGTCCTGCTATTCGATAAATTAATTATCAGTTTGGATTTAGTTTCCGCAGCATTTGAGCACAATGCAATATAGGCACTAGTAGTAGTTAGGTTCAATTTGCTGTGTGCTAAGTTTTGTATACCTATTCTTGTGTAACATGCAATTACAAATAGGGATGTTACCACTGATCACAAATTTATGTTTAGTGTTAATTTTATGATAGTTTGTATTATTAGGAAATCGAAATTCATTTTTTTATAATTAAATATGACCTAATCGATTAATTAATAATTATTTTTCTAAAAAAATGGCAAAACCGCCTTTCATCATGTACGTCGAATATTTCACTCAAATTGTTTGATAATTTTGGTTGATTTTTCAAAAACGGCTCAGCCGATTTCCTTGATATTCAAATAGAGTATACCACCTCGAGTATACCCCTTTCAAACTAAAAAAAAAAAATCGATTCGGTTCACAATTGGCGAAATTATCGATGAACATACACAAAAAAAAACATACAGATGAACATAGAACCTCCTCCTTTTTGGAAGTCGGTTAAAAATTACTTTAAATGCTATATTCATTATATATTTATACTCTGTTGTCACGTGAATGCAAACACCGATATGAGCTTCTTCGAATATTTAAAAAAAAATCCATTTCTGATTGAAAATACTAATTGTAAACAGGAGTCAATCTTCAAAATAAAAGTAGGTAATTTCGAAAAAATATTATAGGCCGCGCCACACAAGTTGGGGGATGTAAAGTTAGCTACAAGCTACGCAATAGCCAATCAACGTGCGGCTTTATGAGGGCTTTGGTCAGGATTGGATATTGCGCAACTTGTAGCTAACTTCACATCCGCCAACTTGTGTGGCGCGGCCTAAAACATCCCTATTATGTTTATTGTACAGGTGTTGTTTTGCAACGCGTAGGCACTTTTAGAGGTATGCACACTTATAAAATTCTCATGTAATAATAAAGTCTACAAAATTGAAAGCCTGTAATAATTTCGCAATAAGCTCGAAATGTGAAAATTTAGTACTTTATGAGAACTGTATTTCAGTAAATAAATTCCAAAATTAGTTTAGGCACATCTACAAATTAATTTTAAATGGGTAAACCTTTGTCATGTTCTGTTATTCAAATTAACTGTGCGGCTTCTGTTATAGTTTTAAACTCATTAAATAGCCTATATCTATACTAAAACGTCGAGGGTTTACAAGCAAATTAAATTACCGAATTCCATTCAAATATCATCGTTATTACAGTCCAAACACATTGCGAAGGGTATGATGACGTCATAACTTGTGTCCCCGAAATTCCTAGCACTTGGCATTCCCCGACCCCAAATAAAATCACTCATGACATCTAATTTGGCGAACCCTAACGAATAAACATTAATTAAATTCCAAGAGAAAAACTCGAGAATTCTCGCATAGAAATTTATTACTAAACAAACAGATAGCAGATTAATTAGAAAAATATATTCACGCCGAAGCAATGATCTTTACATAAATTATGATTTACATTTTAACAATTTACAAACATTTCTTAACATTAATGAGCTCGTTACCTTAATTCACTAACCGTTAATAAACTCTTCTTTTAAATATGTGTTTACTTTTTACTTGTACTGAGAGAGATTTTGTATTTCAAAACTTGTATCGTGGTCACTTACAACATCGATCTGTTCGTTGTCACATTGAGAATCGTCATTTTTTGAGGAACAGTTAGATTTAGAGCAGCAACATTTCTTGTTTCTCCCATCATTGGAGCTCATCGGAGATTCTTCCTTCTTTAGCTTGACGCGTCGATTTTGGAACCAGATTTTCACTTGTTTTTCTGACAATTTCAGTCTTGACGCAATTTCGATCCGTCTTAATCTTGATAAGTACATATTCATGGAAAATTCACGCTCAAGCTCCAATAGCTGAGTGCCAGTGAATGCCGTCCGAATCCTTTTGCTGGAATCTTCTTTTAATGGTAAGCGTTTTAGGTCTTTCGAATATCCAGGAAGAAGTTCCTCAGGATGACCAAGCGGAGTCAGAGGAGGGCTCGGTGTGCCATTTCTGCTTTCACTCGATAACGAAGGTGATCTCTGACCTTGACTCTTCGAAGGCGAAGTTGCAATCTTTTTTCTTCTATTTGCAAAATTGATAGGCTCTTGTTCTTCGGTTTTAATATAATCAAACTGTCTTGGATCTTGAGCTGGCTCGAAGACATCTTGTCGTGGAAGTTGGTGCAGCAGAGGATATCTGAAGTTAAGCTGCTCCAGAAACGGCCTGAACAGTTCCGGCGATCTTTGAGGATGCTGCAGTCCGAATGTCAGAAGGTTGTTCAAATTTGTCGGATACGGGTATGGAAGGAACTTTGGTCGAGTATCCAAGTGCTGGCCAATGAAAGTCGTGTAAGGGTTCATTGGGTCACTTCTCATCTCTGTTTTCTTGCAGTCTTTCGTATCACTGATTAGAGTGTCAACTAGGAACGATCGGGACATGGTGCTGATGGCGCTTCGACGCTCGGCTCGCTACTGATCGTGTAGGGTGCCTTCTCGTAAAGTAACAATTACAAAAACTACCCCCACTTACTGCACCCTTTGTAAATGCACACAATGGGTCTCACTTGAAGCGTTTTGGCAATTATTTGGCCCGTCCCACCCTTTTGTTGGGGCCCGTCAACCCCAGACGTTAGAAAAAAAAACTATTATTTTGAATGGAACGTTTTAGTAGCTATGAATAATTTTGTATGGGACGCTAACATCCCTAATATCTATCTCATTAAATCCAATTTGGTTAGTGTTTTTGATGCATTCAATAATTCATAACAGGATTTTTTGAATTTGATTCAGGTTGGTAGGTAGGTATAATAGATGTTTTGGTTTTGGATAATTATTTTGGTTTTATTTCGTTCAGTTTTTTAAGATTATTATTTGAATTGTTGAGGTAGGTAATATGTTATAACATAATTATAATTATATAAATTAATTTTCTATTGAAATCTTGACCATGAGTGAATTGCACTTACAATTTTAAAATGAAGAGTTTTAGAATATGAATAATAATTCAAATGAACTTTGGGCACATTGAGTGCAGCAAAATTTAAAAATAAACAGTTCTAAAAACTGTGTTCAAGCCTATGTTCAGCAGTACACTATTAACTAACTGGTATAGTACAATACCGTTTCTAACTAATCAAGAAATAAACTGTTCCCGACGTCCAAAATATCAGCTCAAAATCTCACCATCTCATCTTTCAATAATGAAAACCTTTCAACTGCACTACAATGAACCCTATTAATTAAGTATGAATACCCTGTAATAACAACCTTATGGTCTCCTGATCCCCAATACACCCCAAATGGATTTAAAAATTGACCAATTTATTTGCCGAGTTGACCAAATGATCAAACTATCATTTTTCGTTGACTGCTTTTGATTCTTTCTCAGATAAAAACATAGTGGTTCCAGCAGGGACTGTTATAGTAACTTTGTATTATGCAGTAGTCAGTGAATTTTGGGGCCGCCCAAACGTAGTCCAGGCTCCGCCTTTATTCCCCTCATCTTTGAAACTAGTTATGAAATATGAAAGGGAATGGTTATGTTTGGTAGCATTATAATTGTGAATCAATGCACGTTATTATCATGTCAGATCTAATTTGGAAGTTGTAATACAAGCTACTGTGTCATGTAATGAGGTAAGTGGTTTGTTATAGCGTTTTTGTAGAGATGCTATTGCTGTAACGGTTTGTGGCGTTTCTTTATGGTAATTTTGAGTAACCAGTTTTGCTTCGTATTGGTATTTTAGTAAATATGATTTGATAGCAACAATTTTTATTTTTTGCTTAACTTTACTTCTTAGATTTGCTTTGGCAGTATGATAAAATAACTTCTACTATTTAGAAAGTAAATTTTAGAGACACTGTCAATAAAAATTATAAAGCAAAGACACTAGTTGTGTGCCTGCCTAGAAATATCTTTATATTTTCGAAGTTGCACAACAGATTGCAACGTGGTTTTCATTATCTTTCAGAAAATTAAGTGGACCTATTTTAATTTATTTGTACGCAAGGTGAAGCTGGGATTTGGCAGTTTTGGATAAAATGCAAAAATATAAACATTATTTTTATTTAATCAAAAGGAACAGCTGAAACCCCTCACCCAGACAGTTTTAAGAAGACATAAGAAATTGTTTAAAAATTCGGTATACTTCTTAGTCGACCAAGAAGTACTTATACCAGTAATTTTTATGCTTCGTCTTTATACTTGGTTGGTATAATTATTTTTATATTTAGTATTTTTTTTAAATGGTCTTGATCAAGAAGTATTCGACTTCTTTCGTAGAGAATCTAATAATAAATAACCAAGAAAGTATGACAAAAGATCTAACTCCAATTTTAGCGAAGCAGCCTTGAATAATAACGCCAAACGAACAGAACAACGCTATCGTCCCAATCAAACATTTTTTGCAAAACAATCCTTTCCATTGTTAGAAAATCTGCCGCACCCGTCGGATATCACGAAATCGTACCAAATAATGGCACAAAGATAACAATATCAAGCAAACATTGGTAGCAACAAGGTATTCTGATCAAATAGAGGATGAAACATGAGATAACACACCATTAATGCAATAGGAATAGAGTCTAAAGTTCTCTTTTCCACCCTCGTAGGAGAGATAGCAAAGATGGAAGGGTTATTATCGAATGAAGTCATCCAGTAGACGGTGATATACCAGATGTGACACGATAATGAACAGAAATTACCGTTGGATGCGTTTGTATCAATATTGGTGGTGATTTTCAAAATTGCGGTATTTATATCAAGCTTGTTGTGAAACTTGAAATTATGTACCCATCTATCTATCTATCTTGTTGTATGATTTTCATAAAAGCAACCATTATAATTTTATCAAAGAATATGAAGTTGTAACCGGCATAAAGTTATAAATCAATGGTTATTATAAAAAATGGAAATAATAAGTAGAAAATTTACTTTTCATGCCCCCATCTCGGAGAGACTATTTTTGCTCTTCGATTTCTGAGTGCAAAAGTCGTTTTTATCCGCTAGAGTGGAAAGTAAAATTGAATTTAGAACATCGTGTGAATTCGAAACGAACTAAGTTTGTGAATTCGAAACATCATTAAACCTATAGACTTTAAGTTATTTCCACGTTTCAGTTCCACAAGTCATCACTGGAAACACACAACTGTCGACTTGGGGCACTAACTTGCCACTTTGGCACGTTGATTTTAAATGTACCTATTTGAATATTTTTTTAAGATTCTTTCGAGTCAGTGAAATAATAATAATATCTCAGTAGTAAAGATCTTTGAGAGCCTGGCTCCCTACTGTAGTCTCAACCTAGTGTCCGTACAAAAACATTCATTATTATGTACTTGTGACGTACAGACAAACGTACTGTTTTGTAGTGATCAATAGCGATTATACTGTAACCTTCCACCTTATTATAAACAATGAAAGATCACGAACAAAACTTTACAATTAGTGATCGCCGCTCTAGTAAAAATCTTTGTTGAAACCACAAAACATCGCGAGGAACGTTAAAATAATCATATTAAAATTTCCAGACTACAAAAGGCGAGGGATAATGGGCTGAAGTTTCAGTTACAGATTTAAATGAATTCTATTTATATCGGTGGCTGGAATAACGGTAATTATAGCAATGAGTGAAGGAAGATTTATTTGGAAATTTGAAAATGCTGGCGCAAGTTTCGTGGATATCTTTATAACTATTTATCTATGTACACTAATGTTGTAACATTAGTGTACTTATGTTTCCAATACTTGACTTATAATGACTACTGTTATAGCGCAGACAACAAAACACTCAATTTAAGCAATTTCACATGATGTTATGATATCCACATCGATATCGTAAAATCTCATTATAACATCGCGCGCTCGCACCTGATTGGCCCTGCGCGCGGAGCTGCTCTTTCATTGGTTAGATTTTAATGGCGCCAAGTTCACTGTGACAATACACGTACGCGTGAATTTAATGTTTCGCAATATGTTTTTTATTTTTATTTTCATTAGTGAAGATAAAGTAGTGTATGCAACTGCATATAACACGGGTATTAAAACACTCGTTACTATTATGAAATTCGCTGCGCTCGTTTCATAAACTCACACTCGTGTTTTAATACCCCTCATTATATGACAGTTGCATAAACTACTATTACTTACCTACTTAAAACGGGTGACTGTGAATTCATCATTTCATTCTAGAATGTAGTGTACACGTTCTTTTCATCAACTTTTAAAACACTGGTTAGATACATTTGGTCTCATACTCGTATTAGTAGTTAGTACATCCTAACCACAGCATTGCTAATGCATTTGCAGCTAGCCGTAAAAGAAATCAAAAATTCTTTTAGCTCTCTAATTAAGAGCAAGCAAGTTTGTATAGGCCGGGTGGCTAGCCCTGGTGTCAGAGTTTTTAAGCAGCCTGAAGGCCTCTGACTTGGCTAAACGGTTAAACAACCGGGTCTTACAATTTAACGTGTCATTCGGGCCACGGTAGTGCTCAGTTGTAAATGCCACCCGCGGTCTCCCATACGAAGACTGACCGTGCTGAACGTTGCTTAACTTCGATGATCGCTTACGAACACGTAGTCTAACCTAGCGTACCTGCTATGAGTGCTGAGAGCTAGGACTCGACTAATAAAGTGGTTATTACAACTACAACGTTGTCTCTATTTGTTTTTTTTATCTGTAGGTACCTATGTCTAACTGATGCCCCGTTCTATATTTGAAACTATTAGATACTACGCTTGCCACTTTTTCGATGATCATGTAATTTCTTGAAATTTCGCCGAAAAGATAGTTTTTTCACCTAAAAAAAAACAATTTACATAATTACGAGTATTTTATTTTTTTAAAGTTTTTATAACATATCTGCTCGTAAAGTGGCTGTAATTACACCAATTTCAATTTCGTAATGTATTTCATTACGCACTTGTGCATTATTGTAATGTAATAAAAACAAATCAAATTCAAATAAAAACTCACGCCGCCACTGACTGCAAAACTCTGTGGTCTCGTTTCTCCTACTTTCACTCAAGAGAGTGAGAGACATTACGGCACTTGTGCGGTAAAGAAATGTAAAACGCACGATGCTTCGACTGATGCACGACTTTCACTCAAAGTCAGAGTTTCCTTAATTTAATTTCCTCGCAAATATGATACAAAACGTCGTATGACATAGGTACGTGCGCTTTGAATTACAGCCTCTGCTTCCTCATAGCCCTCGCCTACGGCTCGTGCTAGCAATATCGCCTCGGCTGTAATTTTCAACTTACCGCACTTATATCATAATGTACTATTAAGTTATCTTTGTCAATACCTAAATAAATGTAATTTTTAGTAATTTTTTTGTAATAAAATGACAAACCTACAGCAATGGAATGTAAATTTAATAATATGATATGCAGCAACAATGTACCCCAGGAAACCGACTCGATAATAATTGAACCAACGGAAATGAGCCCAGAAAAGTCATTTAATGACCACCTGCTTCAGTCCAATACAAGTCAAGTGCGGGACAAAAGCTAGGAGCATTTGAAATGTGAATTTATGTGATGTTTTTAGGGTTCCGCAGAGGAAAAGTGAAAACGGCACTCTTATAATAGTGGTTTCGCACTGTGTCTAAAACAAATCCGATCGGAGTCCCATCCAAATCAATTTTTAGATGAATTTATCGTTAGAAACAGGATGACAGAAATCTTATCTATAGTCTGACCGTTTAACCGGGTCCCCACCGCCCGCACCTGTCTCAGTCCCCCTTTGTCGTCTACCCCCGCGCCCCTGTACCCGCGCAGGCGAGGACTCAGTTAAACGGTCAGACTATAGTACGTAAACTACTATAGAAATAGTTCTACAAAGGTTTTGAGCGGAATTTCACAGATTCGAATCGAGTTCGTTTTGAACGTAGTGCAAAACCATTCAAAGCCTGTCCTATCTAGAAAACACTTACATAGAAGATATTAAAGAACTACCTGAATTTAAAAAAAAAAAAAAAAACATTTTTTTAAATGCCACAAATAGACATACAAATGAACACATATGCATAGTTATGCTTAAATAGACGTTAAAGTTATGGCTACCCGATTAAAAATCTGAGTCATGCCATATAAAATTATTCTTTACTCGTCATTCCGTCGTCATCAACAAAAGACCAAAATACCAATATTCATAAAAATTTCCAACCATACGAGAACTTTACTTTTTTAACCGACTTCCAAAAAGGAGGAGGTTCTATGTTCGTCTGTATGTATTTTTTTTGTGTATGTTCATCGATAATTTCGCCAATTGTGAACCGAATCGATTTTTTTTAGTTCGAAAGGGTATACACCCGAAGTGGTCCCATTTAAACGTCAAAAAAATTGGCTGAGCCGTTTTTGAAAAATCAACAAAATTGTAAACAATTTGAGCGAAATGTTCGAATTTTGTGTACGACGGAAGGCGATTTTGCCATTTTTTGCGAAAAATAATTATTACTTGAACTTTCGTGAAACACTACTGGACTGAATGATGGTATAAATACAACTCAGTAGGTACAGAACCCTCGACTCACCAGGACGATTCTTTTTGTCACATCTTATCGAATTTGACTTCTTCAGTTCTAAGAACATCTATTGCATTTAAATGATTTTAACAATACTGTCGCCGCTCTGTCTGGACCAAGGCACTACGGTGTCCACTTGTGGGCTTCATTCATAAATTTCTACGTTCATTCATGGTTTTAGACACGGTTGTGAATGGGAGCTTTGTAAAGTATTATCTATTGTGTTTTGCAGGCTTGTTTGTGGTACAGGTATCGATTTATAGCAAAGATTTTGCCGTTGTAAAATGACTCTAATATCTTTTGGCTTCGATTTTAAAAGCTAATTTGCAGTGGTTTTTAATTTTGGAAGTGAAGTTTGGTGATTTGTGGAATAGATTTTTTTTGTTATTTTTCGCACTTTTGTGAATGTTTAAGTCTGTAATATATCATTGTGATATAATGTGAGTCGTGTGCGGCGAAAGTGCATGATCACCGCTACTAAGTTCAATTTTGAATTGTATTTTAATTTTTAACTGACTTCAAAAAGGAGGTTCTTAATTTGACTGCGTTTTTTTGTATGTATGTTACGCGATTACGCCGCCAATCATCAACAGATTTTAATTTTTTTTGTAGACCATTTTATGAGTACATCGATTCGAATTCTGTACGCATTTTTAGCGAAAAATAATCATGTGATTCGCCGAATAATGGAAAAAGACAATAAGGAAAAAGAAAAAAATGCTTGCAAGTAAGTTTTTGATTTCATTTAACTGATAATTATAGAAATTAATTAGATTTCTAATGTTCTACGATATCAACTTTTAACAGGGCAAAAATTATTATTACTACCGAATGTATTGAAATTTAAAAAAAAGTTATTCTACAAATGTAATTTAAGTGTAGTCTAAGTGTAAAGTAGTTATTTTTATAATTTCTTGGAAAAGCCGTGGTGGTTTAGAGGTAGTGACACCCTCCTTACAAACGTGAGGTCTTGGGTTCAAATCCCGGTCCCGTACCAATGAATTCTTTGAAATTTATGTACGGAATTTCACACCACTGGATATTCGGTGAAGGGAAACATCGTGAGGCAACCTGCATACGTCCGTAGAAGAAATTCGATAGTGTATGTGAATCCATCAACCCGCACTGGGCCAGCGTTGGACCATATCTCCAATCACTCTTCGTGGGTAGGTATTTAGTTCAAAAGTCGGTTAATGACACAAGCTACTTCATATCCTAAATAATTATTTTTCGCAAAAATGGCAAAACCGCCTTCCATCGTGTACAAAATTCGAATATTTCGCTGGAATTGTTTACATTATTGTTAATTTTTCGAAAACGGCTCAGCTGATTTCTGTAAAATGGGACAACCTCGGGAGTATATCATTTCGAACTAAAAAAGATTTTTTTTGGATTCGGTTCACAATTGGCGAAATTATCGAACAATATACACAAAAAAATACATACAGACGAACATAGAACCTCCTCCTTTTTGGAAGTAGGTAAAAAAAAAACCTAGACACACAAAATAAAAATACCACGCGGGCGAAGCCGTGGGCAAAAACTAGTTGGTTATAAATCTGAGAATTTGGTCGTGAAATAAAAATTTACTATCCGAATTGCGTATAACAAGGTGTTAATTATTATCACATCAGGCATTATCAGGCATAGTGCACTGTTGAGCAGGCTCTTTCGTGGTTTCGCCCCGCAAGCTGTTCGGCCCGCGGGGCGAATCGACGATGACTCTTTTTGAAGGCCCTTTTTCGCCCCGCGGGGCGAAACGCCGAGAACGATAAAGGTTTTCAGATCTCCCCTATGACCAATTAGATGTTGCTTGCTTCCAGCGCGTTCCTTAGTTTCTAAACAAATTACCAGTCTATCCTGTTGTTGTTAAATTGGCAAAAATACTGCCAAAACACAATGTCCAATGTTCTATTCGTATGTTTACTAATGGTAAGCTTCAAATGTCATATGTTTGTCTTATTTAACAACGAACCGAGGAGGTACTGAATTCGACGCGTTTATGTATATATTTTTATGTTTAACCACGCATAACTTTTTCTTAGTAGTCCGATTTCAATAGTTATTTTTTTATTGCAAAGAGTATTTTTCAAAATTAGGCCCATTTAAATTTTATCGCAATCGGCTGAGACATTTTTGATAAATCAACAATAATGTGAAAAATGCAACATCGATCCGTGCGAAATATTCGCGAATTCTGTACACGGGTGAAGTCGGTCATGCTAGTTTTGCAAAAAGTAATTATTAACGTTATAGGTACCAAGTATTTTTTTAGATATGTATTTAAGTACCTACATTGTGGCTTATACTTAGTAAAAAATGTCTAAGAATAATTTTAATACCTATTTGAGTTTTCCAATCAATTAAGATAGTACATATTGTGTAAAATCTTAACTACGAAGTCCGCAGATAATAATAAAACATAGTCAAAACCATTTTTTCCGATAAATATTTTAGAAAACTGACAGATTATCATAAATCAAAGTAAGAAAGTAATTTAGTAGAGAGTGTAGCAGCTTCAGCAGTTTTTACGGTCTAAATACTTTAATATCGTAGTAAACGCTTCGACCTTTTAAAATGTTTTACTGAGCATTTCTTTTTTCAATATTCATAACCAAAAAATACTAAAAACTAAAATTCTACTCAAAATAAATGCCTACCTATTCGACGACCTTTTAGCGATCACATCATAATTAATTTAACATTGTACTTATACAATATAAACATAATTTATTTATAAATTCACCTTATTTTTGTCGTACTAAACCAAAACTCGAATTTACTACATAAAATAACGTTTTGTTCTTCATACATTATCCGTCTTACAAGAAAAGTTTTACTCACGCTTTAGACAATGTTTAACAGAAAAAAATTCACGGTTAAACAAAATTTAAAGCGTGTTTAAATCTTTTGTGGTAAGATGGTATGGATTTAATTGTCATTTCTAATAGATTAACCTAACAATCAACTTGGACAAAGTCAACTCAAAATAAAAACCAGTACTTAGGTATTTTATTGTATTTTAATAATTTTAATTTATAATTATTACAGCAGTCTAGGTAACACAAACAAGGGCAAGAAGAAATAATCGGCCAAGTACGAGTCGGACTCGCACACGGAGGGTTCCGTACTGTATGTAAGCCCCCTTTAAATATTTATTATATTTTAATTTTATTATTTATCATTGAAGTGAACATACAACTAAATATTGAGTGAAAATTTTAAGGATCTACCTGTTATCGTTATTAATATAGTGCGAAAACGGCAAAAAAATAGGTTTGGTGTATGGAGGCCCCCCTTAATTATTTATGTTATTCTGTTTTAGTATTTGTTGTTATAGCAGCAACAAAAATACATCATCTGTGAAAATTTCAGCTTTCTAGCTATAGCGGTTCTTGAGATATAGCCCGGTAAGTAAGTAAGTTCGTATAGGCCAGGTGGCTAGCCCTGGTGTTAGACAGACAGATGGACAGACGGACAGACGGACATCGGAGTCTTAGTAATAGGGTCCCGTTTTTACCCTTTGGGTACGGAACCCTAAAAAAGTAACCCCGCTGTACCAACCTAACTCGCCTACTTCAAAAAGTCGCCAACATTTAAAAAAACTTAACCCCTATTAAATGTACGTTTCCTTTTTAAATATAACGCAGAGGGTCGAGTCAAAAACTGAAAGTCAGCCAGGCCAGTTAAACGGCGAAACATCAAAGCCCATAGATCTATTAGTGATACCTTGTCCTTGCGCTCGGGACACTTATATGTAGCAAATATTCAGATTTTCTATTCATTGTAATTTTATTTTAATTTATATTTATGTAATTATGATAGACTATGTCTGTTTGATAAACTATTTAATTTAATATTTATGCATATTTTTAAATACATATTTGATAGCTAGGTAGAAGATAAATTAAACATGTAAAAGTAGGTAAATGTAGAAATAGGCAGTGAAAAATAAACATTAAAAGAAGAACACGAGTATTACGGTACAATGGTGCGTTAAGATCACCTAGACTACTATAGAAGGTACATATTTTCATGAGAGGGGTAGTTAATTTCAAATGAAAAATCACATTATGCAAGATAAAAATAAAATTACTTGATATAAAACAAAGAATTATGACAATGAAAATGATTTGACTCCTGCAGCTAGTAAAAAATCTTAATTTTTGTAGCATACTTTGGGCATACGCCTCTTTTCCACGACAGATTTATTCAATTTCTCGTATACGCCTATTGAGTTTACACGAATATCATTAAAACTAACATACTTAAAAATATGTATATTAGACGAATACATGGGTCCGCAGCTATATATTTCAATGATGAAATAAAAAAAAATCGCGTTTTTGTCGATACGCCCCTCTGGAATGATGCCATCGATATGCCTCAGAATACGAGTACATGTTCACAAACTCAAATTATAGAGAGCATTGTTATGTGATCTCATACGGTGAAGTATATACCAATAACTTTTTCATGATCACCATTTCAAAAAAATAGCCCCAAAAAGTGTTAGAAGGCACAATATTTTGGTCTTTCATCGCCAAAATGAAGAACAACTCTGCGAGTAGGTACTTTAGGCGTTCCGCGTCATGATATCAAACAAAGAGTTTTGTGCCATAACATTAGGTCCCCGTTTCATCAAGACATGGCTCATCTCGAAAGATCTGTGCTCTAGCCTAATGGACCCACGGCGGGAAAACCAACTAACTTTATAATTGATAAAAAGATTCATGTTTTTCAAAGTTAAAAAGCACTTTTACGTCGTCGCGTAAGGTTAATGGATATTTTAATTCGAAATAAATGTAGTCTTTTGGGATTTATGGACATATAAAGCTTATGATTAAAAAAAATAGGGTGTGATGAAAAACCTTTGCGGAGTGTTTTAATACTTGCTTCTAAAGAAGTCAATTACTTCTATAAAAAGCTGGAATACTGTTTATTTAGTAGCAACTTAAAATAACCTACATTTATATTTCGTGGGATCAAAGTCCAACTTAGCAGTGCATAGTTCCAGCCCGCATTCTGTGGCTATAAAAATATTAAATAAACTGCCAAATGATCTAAAAGATATCGAAAAGAATAACTGTTTTATAAAACAACTAAAAATTATTCTATTATCCAAATGCTATTATACATTAGACGAATTCGAAGAAACTTATCAGGGTCATATGTATAACTATACAAAACATGTAATTTAGAACCGCATGTAAATTTCATATGTTGCAATAAATGATTTGAGTTTGTTTTGGCCAAACTGGACCAATGACTCAATAAAACTGCAAAAATGAACTACATGCAAGCCGCACCCAACATAGGGTCCATAGGAGAAGCCTATTTCCAGCAGTGGAGCTCCTATGGCAAAAGGATAGATTTTGTTTTAAATATGCATAATTGTTTTAATGACCCAATTATGTAAATTATTTATTAGTATTAAGTTACCTTTTAATACCCAAACTACACTTTACAATTTAAAGCTAATATAACTAGTTTCAAAATTTGCAACCCAAAACGCTCAAAACCCACTTATCCTACTTTTCTATCGCGTAACCAGATAGTAATAAAGCATGTTAGGAATGCTTTTAAGCAACGTCTAAATTGATCTTCTGTGCACGTGCACCGTGCAACATTACTTACTTTACTTTAAACTTACTTTGCCGTATTAAGTTGCTAATATAGAGTTAATGTTCGTAAATAGTGGTATTACGATCTTGTTGCTGAGAATAGTGTAGTGAATCCCTGCTTAATATTTTTTATATTATAAATGTGAAAGTAAGTTTGTTTGTTTGTTACGCTTTCTCGCAGCAACTGAGCATCGGCTGGACTAGATTTTTGTCATGAATATAGTTCAAAGGCTGGAAAGTGACATTATGTTACTTTTTATCCCGGAAAACTATCAGGTTCCCGTGGGATAGCACAAAAATCAAAATGTACGCGAGCGGAGCCGCGGGTAAAAGATAGTTATCAATAAATACTTGATGTCAGTGGTTGAGACTGAAACAAAACAGTTAATTACGGTTTTTAAGGCTTTAGAGCCAGTTGAGACCATAGACATAAAAGTTCAGACGCGCTGTGTTGATAAGGGTAAAAATAAAAAATAAAAACACCAGAAGTAGGTACCTATTTATAGTCGTTTGTTACCAGTGTAACTACCAATCTTACTACCAGTAGTAAGAACGGTAAATGAATTACTCTTCCTTCTAGGTACTGCATTTGAAAGTTGTTTGAAGAGCAATAAAAAATACCCGTGTTACCATAAAAATAAAATGACAAAATCAAACAAAATATGGCAGATATTACCAGAGTACCACGGGTAAAATTTTCTTTCCGTAGTACTACCAAGCAGTCTAGTAGAAGATATGACCTGGAGATCATAATTCAGGTTAAATATGACATGTCAACGTGACAGCTGTCATATTCTAGAATTCATATTAAAGTGGCATAAAAAGTGTCAAAATGACAGCTGTTGACATCTTGAGGCGCACTACACAAAACAATTGCAAAATGGTTGCATAAAAAGCATCCATCATCATTATCATCATTTCCGTCGTAAATCGCTCACGGCTGGACATAAACTGTGCTTGTAGTAAATTATCAAATATAGTTTAGTACGTCCTAAAATTCAGTAAGATAGATCTTACACCGTCGTATTGCAAGAAATGACACAACCGACTCCTACAGTGTTCTGAATTCGAATAGTTCGCACAAATCGATGTATCGTCGTGTCCCAAGCAATTTTTACGTTCTTGATGTTTCAAAAACGACACAGCCAATTTCAACAACATTTTAACGTAATAAACTCTCAAGTATGATCTTCCAAACAAAAAATAATGATCAAAATTGGTTCAATCAAATCGCGTAACGTGCATACGAAAAAAAACATACCGTTGAATTGAAGACCGTAATTTATTCGATCTTTTCATGTAGGTAGGTATAAAAGTGGAAATATGTACCTACATTACGCAGATCTATGTCGTATTGTATTCAATAGTAATAATTTTAAATGAATCTTAAATGTAAATATAGAATTAATAGTATAGGGATATGATTCGAATACATTAGGTATAATAGTTATTATATATATCTCTTTAGTTTGTGGTGCAAGATAACATACAAAGCTTGTTAGTTATACCAAAACTAAATATTGCATGTCCGCTAGGATAAGCTGTTGCGTCTTTATATTGTTGTAACATCTAATTGTACACAGTTGAGAGCAATAAAGAATATTTCTATCCTTATCTTTATCTTTACCTCCTTTTTGAAGTCGATTAAAAAGCGTTAGATCTTATTCCAAAGTCACGTAAATTCTACCATTCATCCTCAATCCGACAAAGTCCATAGCTCGGTGCAGAATTCCCATGTCACTTACAGTGAAGTGCTGTATTAATTGCGGCCTCTGTGCTTACTTGTACTAGCACTGTTCAACGTTGAATAGTACTTCAATCGCTAAAACGTTTAGCGTTTGAGTCATAGGACTAAGCGATTTAAATCGTTCTTTCCATACTTGATACCTACGTTGAAAAGTTGTTAAAATGTTTTGTTTTTGTTTATTTTTAAAACTAGAATTAAAGTCTCTAAAAATGAGACCAATGTGGCATTCATGTGTATGAAAATAATATTTAAAAAATTATAAACATTCACAATAATGCAAAACAAAACGTTCGTGACTAATTAGCTTCACCAGCTCGGGTAGCACGGCAAGGGGAGAAATTCATTTTAGAAATCCCTTTGCCATGCTTCCCGTGCTGTGCAAAATACTTTTAGTAGTATTGCAAATTTTAAAAAAAATTACATACATGATATATTATCGAGTTTGTCACATACTTTAAAGACGTGTTGAAAATAATCGGCCAGTACGAGTTGGACTCGCGTACGAAGGGTTCCGTTGGGAGCCTGCCTTAAATATTAATTTTATTTTCATTTAATTACTTATTATTGAATGGAATATACATCTAAATATTCCGTGAATATTTCAAGAATTACCTGTTACCATTATTAATATCGAGCGAAAAACGGTTAAAAATTCAGGTTTGCTGTATGGGAGCCCCCCTTAAATATTAATTATATTCTGTTTTTAGTATTTGTTATTATAGCGGCAACAGAAATACTTAAATCATCTATGAAAATTTCAGCTTTCTAGCTATAACGGTTCAAGAGATACAGCCAGGTGACAGACAGACAGAAAGACAGACGGACAGACGGACAGCAGAGTCTTAGTAATAGGGTCCCGTTTTTACCCTTCGGGTACAGAACCCTAAAAGTATTAAATTTTAGAGAAACGAATATATCGGGAATTTCAACAAATAAACTACAACGAGTTAATATTTATTCGTTTTAGTATATTTGTTGAAACCTAAATAAATATTACAAGTCAAAATAATTAGATATTTTATCTGATGATTTTATTAACAAATAGTCTAAGTATTTACTCAATTTTTTAAATCTCAAAAATCTTAACCCTTACTCCGTACCCTCTCCACAAAGACTCGTTCACCACAAAATGCAATCATAAATAGGTACTATTGCCATTGTGCTCCATAAAATACATGAATCGATTTGTCGCTTTGTCGTTCACCAGTTTACTATTCTTTGTGTACTTTTTACCATTACCTTCAGTAAAATAGGGCACTTCAATCTAGGACCTTGTCACAATGATATATACACGTTAAGCGTAAGCAAGTTGTGGTAACCATTAATTTGCTTTACAATGAAAGAGTTCTAAGTCGTGGTTATAATTTCTTTGCAAGTACTATTTGGTCCTTTTTTACCAATCCTTTACGTCCTTTGTTTGTGTTCTTTGATTGAGAAGGGCTGTTTACGGCTCTTTCGTGGTTTCGCCCCGCAAGCTGTTCGGTCCGCGGGGCGAATCAACGAAGCCTCTTTTTGAAGGCCCTCTTTCGCCCCGCATTGTTTGGAGCGGGGCGAAAGAGGGCATTCAAAAAGAGGCTTCGTTGATTCGCCCCGCGATTCACTTTTTTTTCTGTACATTTAAGTAGAAAAGTAGTTAATGAAAAAAAAAATACAATTGCATTATATCAAGGGCATCATTCTATGAGTCCTATGAGGGTGTATGAACAAAAATGCAATTGTTTATTGATGATTGATTGATGATCGTTATCAAGCTTAAAAAAAAGGAGTTTTCTTCACCTTGAACATGCTATCTATATCTATCAATACATTTTTGGCACATTGTTTTCATTCGATGGAAGTTTAGATTCTATAATAAAACTATTATAATGTCAAATTTCATGCAATTCGGTTCTTTGTGGTAGTTATGAGGGTTTGTGACTTGAGGACGGACAGATGGGAAGACGGCCAGACAGACGGACTGCTAATTTTTGGTACTAGGACTAAAAGTCACTTATTTTCTCCGACTTTGGTAATTTTAAGTGAAAAGTTTTAGTAAAATCTAAAATTTTATTTTACTAGCAGCCTCCCTAATTTAAAAATAAAATATAATATAGCCTATGACACCCGGGATTGTGTAGCTTCCCAACAGTGAAAGAATTTTTCAAATCGGTTCAGTAATTTCGGAGCCTATTCAATGCAAACAAACAATCAAATCTTTCCTCTTTATAATATTGGTATAGACAATAACTGTATTGGTAAACATTTAGTAAAACCTATAGTTTCTCAGATAAACAATAACTTAACATTAAAAAATTAAATTGCGCAGCCCAGCGGATTGGCAGGTTGAAATGGCCGTGGGCAAGGCATAGCATGATTATGAACGTTGGAATTCAAAAGTTCTCAAGTGGAGGCCACATATCGACTAGCAAACACAGCGTACGACAAAACGCTGGATGCATGCTGCTTCCAAATCACAATTTCCGTTGTTAAGCAACTTACTCGTAGTTCCAGAATTCATGCAATTTTCGGAATTTGTACGAAACCCTCGATAAATGCGGGGCTTGTCACGCACTACTTTTTTTTTCCTTCACGGCCGGTGCTTAATCCTTCCATAGCAAAGAGGCCGTCGTTGCATATGCAACCTCTATTTGCAGCCTTTATACAGTGCGAACACTAGTTGTTCAGTGTAATTCTTTTTAAAGCTAGAAAAAATCTCATAATGCATTATTTTTTTCTCATATCTATAGGCTATTTTTTGTTGCATAAAGAATTTATGGTAATGATTTTTTTGTACAAAAATATTTTGCTTTACTTTGATAGTAAATACCAAAGTTAATGCCAGTTTAAAGAGTCAGTTTTCTTCCTAAATAATTATTTCAACTAAATAAGAGGATGAAATTTATGCGGTACATCTAATAGATTAGTTATTTGCTCTCAAATCTATACGTTTAGGTTATGAACGACGGTGGTAATGAATTTTTTGCAAGTTAATATTTTTCAATAAATTTAATACTAAATTAATAAAAAAAATAAAGATGCAAAGTATACCTATAGTCCCATATACGTAACAAACCATATAAAAATATTTGGATTTCATTTAGCTATTGATACATGTTTTTTTTTCTTCGAACATGTGATTTGCTCGAAATGTTAGAACTACCCTTTAGTCCTAGCTAATACAACCACAAGAGATTTGGGAAAATAACCATATTATCTCGGAAGTGGTCCGATGTTGCTATTTCGCGACCGTGCAGTCAGTGCTGCAGTACGGAACGGTTCTAGCATAGGTTCTTTCAAAGCCCGCCTGAAACGCTGGCTTATCGAGGAAGCATTTCATGATTTCGATATGTTTAAATGTTTACAATTAGTGAAACATGTATTGGTTAAGAATTATTTCTATCAATTTGATTAATTTACAATGATGTAATGTTTTTGTTATTTTTGTATTTTTTAAGACATGTTTTATTAAAGTTTTCATTCATTACAATGACATACTTCGTTGGTGTAATTTATTTTAATTTTATTTTTCTTGACTTTTTAATTATAATATGTAGTTGTAAACATAATGATGTAGTAGGTAGTTAATGTGAATATTTATTTGTTATCAATGTACCTACTTTCCTGCAATTTTTAATCTATTTATTGTGTAATGACGTGTAATATTTTTTTTATGAATTAAATGAATATCGAAAATGTTACATAGTAACAGATCCCACACCTGTTAATTTTCTTACAATTTATAGTTTGCAAATGGGCCCCGCCTACTACCAAACAATATTCAATTTAACTTAAGCCTTCAGCTCATAATGTCTGTTTTATCAATATAGTAAGTTTTTGGAAGTTTGTTTTTCTTGTTTAGTTTTTTTATAGCGTTGCATATCTGTTGATTACTTATAGTGGGATTTTTATTTTATCTCATGTAATTTTATGCGTGGCTGTACCATAAGAAATACGTAATACTGATGCGGGAAATTGATCTTTATCAACGTGGACCGAAACGGCCTCTTCTTTCATCGTTCTCGGCGATTCGCCCCACGGGGCGAAAGAGGGCATTCAAAAAGAGGCTTCGTTGATTCGCCCCGCGGGCCGAATAGCTTGTGAGGCGAATCCACGAAAGAGCCCTGTTTACTCGTTGTTTGACTTCTGAAATGACATTTTTTGTGAAACAAAAGGTTTTGAGTGGCTCTTGTATTGTTGAAGTCAATGAAATTGAATTTTGGTTACTGACCTTAAATTGATTCAATATCACCGTGAAAATTGGTTTGCATCGATATTAAGTGTTTTAAAATCTTAAGAATCAGTAGATAAAGTGTTTCAAACTGCATATTAATCTAAAATAAGTTCAAATCCTAGTATTTTACTCGTGTAACAAGTCAGAAATCTGAAGATCCGTAGAAGAACCAAAGTAACCGACGACATAGCCCAGCGGAACGAGAGCCGGGCATATAATAATAGACGAATATGTGATGATGATGTCTTCCACGCCAATTTCGGCTACGGCGACCATTTTCAGTATGTGGGTTACTGATAGGTCCTCACGTGGTTGATGTACCCAATTTTAGCGGTGAATGTCCTAGGTCAGTGACTATACATGTGAGGACTCCATTTATGTAGTTGTATGTAATGTTGGACGGCGGTTTGTTTTTGAGATGGTATCTTTTTAGGTCTAAATCACGCCTCCTTTGGTTCTCAAATGCGTACACGTTGGTATGTACTTGTTGTCTCCATGACGTAAGGTCGACAGCCTGAAGCCCATCATGAGGGTTCGATACCACACCCCTTCATATGCTTCTTCAGGACATATTTATGTCTGGGAAACTGATCTCCGCTTTTTTGCTTCCCTTTTTCGATTTCTATTACACTGACGACTGATGACCGATGGGGTCGAAAAGCTTTTGAGCGAAAACCACTTATTAGCACATTATTAAACCAGAACGCATAGCTTGGATTTTCCACCCACAGTCAGTGGCAGTCACCTTGATGATCACGTTGGATGCAAGATTCTTTCAACCGGTCATAATGGATATCCATATATGTACTTATAGAACCTGTATTTAGCATTGGACGTCTTATGGCTATGGCTGATGGACAATAACGATCAAAATCTGATTAAAATTTAGAAAATCCACGCGTAAAAAATCTAAAAAGTTATAAAATGAATACCTATCAACTCTTTGTTAACCTCACGTGTGAGCCGAAAGTAGGTAGCTTGTTGCTGATCCATCCTAGCAGATTTTCGCGTAGGTAGCAAACTCAACTTTTAATTACATATTACGTTCGTGATACCCTTTTAAAACGCACATTTTAATTAAAAAAACAATTCGTAGCTCTTACACAATCTTGCTAATTAATAAATTTAATTCTGACGAAAGCTTTAAGATCTTTTTGCCATTTTCTGCTGAGACGAGTTTCAAGTCTGAGTTACATAATGAATGTGTTCAGTTAACGACAAAACAATGTAATAAAGGCGTTACAGCTGATATCCAGAAGTGTATCTTCAGATAATATAAATTCGATAGAGCAAAAGGTGGAGAACAAAATTCCGCGAATGAGTAGAAACATGCCCAGCAGGTTTAATAAGGTATCGTTAATAAACAATAGTTAGGATAATGCGACTATTAATAATGATTTTTCGCAAAAAATAGCAAAACCAACTTCAACCGTGTACAGAATTCAATTATATAGTTAGCACCGATCAGTGTAGTAATGTTTCACGTTATTAATAAAATAATAATAAATATAATATATTAATAATAATTATAAAGATATTATCTTTATTGTACACCAAAATTACAGTAATATAGGTACAACAGAAACTACACAAAAAAATGTTGTACAAGGGCGGCCTTATCGCCTTTGGCGATTTCTACCAGGCAACCTTTGGATGGACTGGACACGAAAAATAGAAATACGGTGGTGTATAAATACTGTGAAATAAATAATGAGAGAGAGAATAAAAAATACTTAGATACAAAAAATAAAATAAAAATAAACAGATAAAGGTAGGTATTTTATAAACATACATAATATACATATCTCATAACCTACATACATATATACAAATACATATATACCAATTTTAGCTAACATAAGGAAAGATAATGCTGAAAAACGAGATTTTTAAATATAGGGAGGAATTTAGCCTGTCTAATAACAACAGGCAGTTCATTCCACAGCAGGACAGCTCTCAAAGAAAAGGACTTGGTTTATGAAAGGTTTGAGTGGGTGGAGGATTTGAATTTTAGTTTCAGGGCACGAGAGGATTATTATTGATGGTTAATCAAAAATGGCTCAGCTGATTTCAATAAAAATTAAACGGGTCCATTTTTGCAGTTCGATCTACCAAACATAAAGAATCATTGAAATCGGAATACTCCGTCAAAAGTTACGCGTGGTTAAATAAAAAAATATATATGGGTACCTACGCGTCAACTTGTAAACCTGCCCCGTTTAGTCGGTTAAAAAGGATTTATAATTTATACATATAATAATAATGTCTTTATTTCGGACTCAAAGATCCATATCCAAACTACAAAATACAAAAGTAAAAATAATACACAGTCCAGATAAAAATATCCAAATAATTATGTGGCAATAGCCACCCAGTGTCGGTAAGTTGCAGTCAGGGGCAATCTTTCTGCAAGGCTTTTTATAATGGTGTTCTTACACGTGTCAACCCTAGACATAAACGATGCAATTCGCTTTCGCTATTTAGTTCTACCTTTTATTATCAGTAATGTTGTTAATGTTAATTCATACTTTTAGTTTATTTTATATTATGTATAAGTAGGTTATTATTAGAATTTATTAGAATGTATGTTGTTTAAGTAAGTATATTTATCACTTGCATGCACACCCCGTCGCCTATACCTTTTCGTTAATCCTTCACATGTAACGGTTGCCTGGAAGAAACTGCTTTTTAGCGATAAGGCCGCCGATTGTAACACTTGTTTGTAGTTTAAGTTTTCCTAGTTTATTTAAGTTTTGGTGTAGCAATAAAGAATTTATCTATCTATCTATCTACTTTGTTTCTTCTCTAAGAAGATAATTGGTGGAAAGACAATTGGTATATTTACGACGATAAGGTCCTGGAAAGCAAAGAAATTCGAATAAAGTATGACACTTATAGCATATTATCGGTAATAAGTATGATAAAATATATTTTTTACCGCGAATAAGTCTGCGGTTGGCCCCCGACTTGCCTGATGGAAAGCGACGTCGAAGATGTTGCACGCAGACTTAAAGATATCTATTCACTCCGAAGTTCAAAAGCTTTTGATAATATCTCTTAGAAAATAAGAAAGCAGGAAGACTGTTCCATTCCCTGGCGGTACAAATCAGAAATGGTAAGTCAAACCGCTTCTTACGTTTCGAAGAAAAATCGACAAAATCGACGAAATACTATGAATAATTCTATGTTAAAAATATTACTATATTATCATCCATATGGATTGGTACACTAGCCATTTTCAAAAAGACCGATCAGACACTGCATACAACCACTGTGTTTCTGTGTTCAAAAAAATATCATACTTACCAAATATCCAACCATTATTTTTGCTAACAACGCTTTCAATACTGTGGCGACATATCCATAGCTAAATAAACTGCTAAATCCCTCGTGAATAGGAACCGGAAAGGATCGCCCGTGAATGCCAACCCTTTACAAGAATGCTTAAGAAATTATAATGGCGGAAAGCCCTTGGGCTATTGAACGTCGAGTTTTTACAACATTTTCTTAACTTTTACTCTTAAAATCTTTGGCAATATGTTACGAGTATTTTCTGACTTCGTGAATCTAAATTCATACGTGTGTTAGCAGTAAGATATTTAGGTCACGGACTTCATGCAGAAAATATCTACAGAGCCACAGTCCCTAAATGAAAGTAGTACAAAAATGTTCAAGCGCCGTCATACATACCGATAAAATGACCCGTTTTCTTCACCTAATTAGTGCTTGCAACCGAGCACTTTGGCATCGCGCGGCGTTCTAGTTGGCTTGCATCGCCTTACGACTTACTAAACAGCCTGTCCATCACATAGGTAGCTTGGGCAGGGTTTTGGCTCGGACACTTTTTTTGAACGATTATGACTCTATAGATATAAATTTGCTCGAAGGTCATGGAGATCAATTTTCGGAACATTAGGAAATAAAACTTGTATTAAATCATATGCTATGCTATCAACTTAGCATAACATACGATTTAATATAATATGACTTAGATTTTACACTTTTCGAAATGGGTATGGCCCAAAATAGTTTACAACACAGAGATCTAGCTAGCAGTCAACAATTCAGCGCACAAAGCGTATTTACGTACCTTTCAGTTATAGAATCTATACAGTTCCTTCGTATTTCATTGCAGCAGTCAGCAGAGCTGGTAACGGTAAATATTTGCATTTTGCACTGCGGAGTCGGCTGCAAAGCTGCATTGCAGGCAGAACCTAGTTTTGTTTGTGGGACCATAGAGATCTATAAAGAAAAATTCAAAAATGAAAAAGATAAATAATTATTTTTTGCAAAAAATGGCAAAACTGCCTTCTATCGTGTGCAAAGTTCGAATATTTCGCTCGAATCGTTTACATTATTGTTGATTTTTCAAAAACGGCTCAGCCGATTTCTGTAAAATTTAAATGGGACCGCCCGCGGTCTCATTTAAGTTTTTACTTTATCAACTGAGATCAAGTGAATACACTTTTATCTTCATCATCTTCGAGCAAATATCTACAGAGCCACAGTCCCTAAGTAAAAGTAGTAAATTAATGTCCGAGCGCCGTCATACATACCTACCGATTTAGATATTTACGTAAAATATTTCACAATGAACCGTTTACTCGAAGCTCAACATCTAATTAGTGTTTGCAACCGAGCACTTTGGCATCGCGCGGCGTTGTAGTCGGCCTGCAATGGCCTAACGACTAACTAAAAGCCTGCCCACTACATAGCTTGAGCCGAGTTTAAGCTCGGGCACTTTTTTGCACGATTGTGATTCTATAGATATTTGCTCCAAATTCATTATTCAATTATTCATCAGCATCATTTCATTTAGTTATAGAACGTTCATTATCGACGAGGGCTTCACCCAAGTCATGGAAGACTTGGTTAGTCTCTAGGTCTTAATTTGATCTCTCTAGATTGTTCTAAAAAAGAGATTCTGAGTCTTAATTTGATCTGACCTGGTTAGTTGAAATGTTCAAAATTAAAACGAAACCGCAGACGCGTCTATGTTATTGCAACCAAACCATTCGATTCAAATTGTCACAGATATTTGTTGTTCAAGCTTTTTTTAGTACATATTCTTTAACACAGATGGTCACCGCTTGGGTACGATTTATTTGTTTGAAGATAACCTAGGACGGTAGAACACCCTTACCTACACCTTTACTCACCCTTATACACCTACGGGTAAATTAAGCCCGATTACAGAGGCGCCAGCGTAATTATATTAGCTAAATAGCATAGTTCTGTTTCTTTTTCACTTTAGGCATTCGATAGAGAGAACGCTTTTTAGGTTGCTATTTAATTTACGCTGGCGCCTCTGTAATCGGGCTTACTGTATCTATACTATAAGCCCGATTACAGAGACGCCAGCGTAAATTTAATAGCAACGTAAATGGCGTTCTCTATCGAATGCCTAAAGTGAAAAAGAAACAGAACTATGCTATTTAGCTAATATAATTACGATGGCAACTCTGTAATCGGGTTTAATATCTGTACAAAAACATTACGTTGCAAATGCGATAAATCGAAAACCTGATATGGGAACCAAAACGTGCTAACACTTAGTAAGACAATCAAAATGCACTGTATGGTACATAGCGAGACTGGCAGAGATAATTACTTTAATAATAGTTAAACTGACTTTTATTATTATATTATTAAATAATTGTCATTGCTTCTCGATAAATCTACAATAATTAAATCTGACCGTTTCAAAATCAAGTTCAAAAGAATCCGTTACAAACAAACATACAACTGAAAGTTTTTTTAATAGGTAGCCCTATTAAAATTTGGCTACCAACTCGCCTGATGGAAAACGAAGTTTGCTAGTCCGCCTCTGCTAAAGAGTCATGCCACATCTTAAGAAATTTGTGGCAATAATACACTTCACTGGTGACTTTGTCGGATTTTGTATTTTGTGGAGAATACTCAACGCTCTATGCAATTGTTTATTTGGTGAGTTTTCTTCATTTTGTTTGTGCTTTAGTAAATAAAATCTTTACTTGTTACAAACTAACGTCCAGGAGTGTTTCTCACTTAAGTTTTAGAACAAGGGGTTTTGGTTTAAGATCGTTATGGTAGTGTGTAAGTTATGCGAAATTGCGCCATTTTGTGCATGTCTTTGAGTTTATGGATGTCTTATTTGCTACCTTTAATGATAATCTCTTAAAAGATGCAGCTTACCGTGTAGCTCTGGTGAGTCTATCTATAGTTCAATAGGATGATTTCAGCTGTAGGTACAATTTGCACTAATATATAGAGATAATTCTTCCCTAAACTATAATAGGCCTATCGAAAAAAACATTTGTATTACCCCATATTAAAGATCAAATCTGATTTTAATTAGATATTTAGTGTAAAAACGTACCAGCAAACAATTTTATTTTAATAGTATCTAAGCCGAATGAAACTTTTTGGTTATAGTGAAGTTAGCTACAATATGCGCGAAATCCAATTCTCGCGAATCTGTTAAAATAATCTGCCAAGTACGAGTTGGACTCGCGCACGAAGGGTTCCGTAGCGCATGGAAGCCCCCCTTAATATATTTTATTTTTGAAGTGAAATATACAAATAAATATCCTGTGAATATTTCCCTAAGCCGTTATTAATAAGCAAAATAAAACACGTTTCTTGTATGAAAGGGGCCTCTTAAATATTGATTTTATTCTGGTTTTAGTATTTGTTGTTATATAAGCAACAGAAATACATCATCTGTGAAAATGTCAACTTGCTAGCTATCACGGTTCATGAGATACAGCCCAGTGACACACAGACAGACGGACTGACAGCTGAGTCTTAGTAATAGGGTCCCGTTTTCAACCTTTGCGTACGGAACCCTAAAAAAAACCCTGCTGCTGGCAGGTCACCGGTCTGCTCGTGGCATTCACGCAATGCACCGACTTAATAACCTAGGCTAAGATTTAACTATGTTATAATACTCTTTGTATAGTAAAATCAAAAAATTGTGTTTAGTTAATAAAGGGCACAGACCCTGGAGTCTGTGGTTACTAAATTTTTGGATTAAAAAAAAGAACCGCAAAAAGAGAAGCCTAATGCCCAGCAGTTTGTTATTACGGGCTGATTATGGTGATGAATCTTTACAGCAACTGGCAACTAGCAAAACAAACAGAATCTAATATCATTGCACTATCAAAAGACTCCAAATCGAATCGGCGGCATATTGCCTAATGAAATGCCTGATGAGTTCCGCCAACAGAATTTGGAATTGGTTCCGCGCACTCGCGCCAGTCACTCGCCCCAGTCGCTCGCACCAGCCGTGCAATGTGCAGTGTCATTTTATTGCTTGGGGATGCTTGATGAGCTATCATTGGACACTTCGGACGGCCTGAGTCAAATTAGTACTACATCAGCTTTTGGTGTAATTTATAATTATCTTTTTCAATTGAATCGTAAACAGGGTTATATCTAATCAATTAGCATCCTTTAAGGGCTCATTCTGTACATCAAAACTAACAACTTTTGTTCTGCGACTTTTGACAGAACTCAAAAAAAAAACAGCTGTTCCATACATTCTGTCGCGAGTGAAAGATATTTTTCAATGGATCAAAAAACCTTTTTTTTTACTTTAGAGAAAAGTCGCAGAACAAAAATTGTTAGTTTTGATGTACAGAATGAGGCCCTAAAAGGACGCTAATTGATTAGAAATAACCCTGTATAAGTAGTTATATGACAAATCAAACTTCTTGACGGCTCAGACCAAATTTTTCCCAAACAACAAACCTGAATTGTTTACCGTTTTTCGATCAATATTAATAACTGTAATAAGTAGACGCTTCAAATATTCACAGAATATTTAGTTGTAATAAAATATATTAAGGGGGGCTCCCATACGGTACGGGACCCTTCGTACGCGATTCTAACTCGCACTTGGCCGATTATTTATGTCATTCATCTCTGTCTTTTGCATATTGCATCCATTTGCAGCGTAACTGCTCTTTTGATGTCAAGATAAAATGACTTACTGTACCGAACTTTTAATAGACCACTGCTGAACATTGGCTTGCCCACGACGGTACCTACACCACCATAGACCAACCAGATGCTGGACCACTCTTGCTTCTAAAAAAAGTACCTACCTAATATGTTCGTAAAAGCTGTAATTTAATTATTATAACGATTGTATTAACGGTTAATCCAACTAGGGTATACTATTAAACACTTTTTAAAATTACCTGAATTGTATTAAGATTTAGTGAGTAATTTGGAAATTGTCAAGTTTATCAATTTTAATTTCGTGCTATATTGTATAGTGCCCTAATGTAATGTTATTTTTTGACTTGTAACAAATGGTGTTATGAATAAATGACTATATGACTATTGCTTTTGATATTTTAAATGTTCCATTGTTTCATTCCCTAGACCTTTGATAAATTTTTTGGCGTTGATTAATTTGATTCAACTCAAGATGATAAAATTGATAATTTTGTGCAGTACAGTGCATAAAGAAGTGAATCATTTATTTTGCATTAGTATTTTCCTCATAATCCTTCTTCTTGCATAAAACGTACATGAACGCGACGCCTCCTTAAAATTGTTATCTAATAGATATATTTTTTCAAAATTTTACATCTCAATAGTTACTCCTTTTTTGGGTGGTGCAAAAAAGGAAATTAGATAACAGCTCGCTAGTAAGGGTGTCCACACGGTCGTGTGACAAGGGGTTACTTCGTTCCGTAAATTTGATAACATCTGTGAAATTGCAATTAGTTTCTACAGGATATTAACAGATAAACAATGTTTAATATTGGTTATAGGACGGTAAATGTTTGTCCTTAAATTGTTACATGTATATTTTTTTTTTGTTTTAAGAAGGAATTAAAATAAAAAATAAATAGGGTTACACAAAAACGTGTTCTAAACGATTACTTTATTATAGCATAATTAGGAAGTTAGAAAAATATGTGGTATGTATAATAAGTAACTAATTAAGTAAATTAGACTTTATTAGTTATGTAAGTTTTCTTTTCTTGATACATATTACCGATATAAAAAACCAAACACCTGGAATACAGTTGTTCATTTAAGAACATGTAATATATTTGCATATTTTTTTTTGTTATTTTAATACTTCATACTTTTTACACCTGTATCTAACCGTTTCAGCTTTTGAATAGTCTTCTGTTGAACATAATAGATGCCTATTTCATTACTTATTAATATGACTTTTAAAATAAAATCCTCAAATTACTATCCTTTAATAATAATCTCAATTTAATATTAACCATAAATAGGACTCAATAAGCCGTTAAATATGATCTAACTTTAAATGTGGCGCCAAATTGCAACTCGAGGGTACTTCCGGGCGCGTGGACGCGTGTGACGTCACTTCCGCCTGTTTCCAACAGGAAGAGAGGACATTAGCCGAATTAAATGGGATTATTCGATGTTGAATAATACATTTTAAAGTGACTCGGCAGTTTATACTGATTGCTTATTTTCTGACCATTATAAACGATTTATTTAACAGAGTATTAGTTTTAACCTATTTATTCCTAAACAAATATAATTACGAAATTCATAATTTATGGCAATAATCTTATCGTACTCAGTCTTGTACCTGACTAATAGGAAAAGAAGGATTTATAAAATTTGATGATGGTATTACTCGAAGATCCATTTTGATTTTATTACGGAGGTTCAAATCCCAAGACGCATCTTGTCAAAGTTAAATAGTAATAACATTTTTTGTTTAGTTTTAATTAGTTTTCAACCGTGGAGTATACAGTTCAAACAGCGGTTGATGAAAATAGTTCAGAAACCTGTATTTTCTGTGAATATGAGAGTTTTTAATTTTAGCTAGACAGGTACGTCTGCCACCTTGTATTTGGTCAGTAAGTATAGGTAGGTATATGTATGTATATGTAGTAGTATGACCTAATCCTTCTCACTTAAAAATCTATACGCTCAAACGTGGCATAGGACCGATAGGAAATTTGTCACTACGAGTGCATTCACTCAAAGTTCACGCACAGGACAATACCACATACAGCTACATACCTGAAAATCAAAAGCTCATTCATAAATCCAAAATACAAATCGATCGTTTCTTACCGAACCAATCAGTCACAGACACTCGAAACCCATTCATGAACCAAGCGCGAAAATTCTACTCCCATTTCAAAGTTAACTTTATGAATGAAGTACAAAGTCATACAAAGCAGTACTTTACTATGGCAGATAAAATTTGAAGGCATTTGTGAGCAAAATGGTGCTGTGCTAGCGGCATCTTTGACGCGTGTAACGTATGGGCTGGTTGGTGTGTGGCCATGAAATTTTAACACGCTTTTATTATATCGACGTATAACCTATGAAGTGGAATCTAAGGTAACCAATTTAACCATCTTCCAAGGGTCGTAGCGTAATGAAAATTGGCAGCTGTATGAAGTTCTGATGACAATACAATAATATGGTACTATCGAACTGATGATGGATCCGGAAGATATGAACTTCATGATGAAAAATCGTAACATACTCGTAGCTGTTTTGGACTTGGAAAAGTCTTGTAATGAACTTTGACCACGATTAAGTTTCAAGGTTTGATGGTGAAGCCGGAAGATAAGCACTGGCATTCCATGATGGAATATCGTATCATAGTCGTGTTTGCACTTGTGAGAAAGGACACGTAAAGCGTGTTTTTCTAGTGTGTTTTAAACGTTAAAATGTTTTTATATGACTGAGTATAACGTTCAGGTATAACACACTCGGTTTAGATTAAAATTGAAGCGTCGGATTTATAATGCCTCAAACTGCCACAATCATGAAATGTAGCGTTGTTCAGACATAATGTGGTCGATGATTTTATTCCCGTTTATAGGTTGAATCCTTTCTTTTTTACAATACGGTAATTTTTGAAAAGCTTCTGATATTTATTTTATCTGTCACGAAACAAAAAAGCTAACAGTTGGTGTCTTGATAGATTTGATGAAGCTTTCTTGAGAAATGAAGATAATCAATTATCTTGTCACATGATAATTAGAAAAAGATTACATTATTTACATTGGCAATGAACAATGACTAATTTCATAGGAAGAATTACTTTTTGAAGTGCTATTTGATTTTTCTATCATTTTATGGATTGAAATTTATAAGTTTCAAGCGTGAAAATTGTCTTAGAGTCACTAGCAATGCTAGATAAGTAAGTACTACATATGAAGGCAACAAACTTTAAAAAAAATATTACTATTTCATGTTTTTAATGCGCAGTTGCAATTTCAATTAATCACAAAATTGTTCCTGAAATTCGGAATTGTTCTCAATTCCCAATTAAATAGAAATGTTCCCCAAACGACAAATAAATCAGATAAGACGATAAACAAGAGTCATTGAGTTTCAATATTAAATCCTTTCCTTAATTTTTGATTCGATTAAACAACAAAACAAGTCAGGGAACAATAATAATTAAATTTAAATTTCAGTTAAAAGGTATTTGTGAAATTTGTAATTAAATGAAAATTTTCCTCCAACTTTGTGGACGGACGGCGGCGACGTGCCGTCTTGTCGAGAACCATAGATTATAGAAGGTGTTTCTTTATACCATAGAGGCATATATCATTATACCTATCATTCTTATTAAGTTTTACTATGAGACCTATTCTGAAATCACTAAAAAAGTGACTGTATCATACAATACACTTCATTGTCGACAGTTATGACATTTTTCTGAAAATACCTAATTTTGCGTCGTAATTATACTCATACTCATTTATTGGCAAATTACAACTTACACGTCATTAAATAAAAAAGTTATTTTAAGCAAACATAAAATTAAGTGCTAAAATTACAATATGGTTATGGAGTAATTATGAATTAATAATACCTAATTTGTATTCCAATTTAATATGGTTCCATAGTTCTATATAATTTATGATGAGTAGAAGATATTTTCATCATGATCAAGATGTCCACTGCTGGACATAATCCTCCTCAGTATTGTACTGTACCGGCTTTTTGTGTGGCCGGCCACCAAAATACAGGTGTGATACCTAGTTTGGTGGGTGGCCATGGCTGCATCTTTCTTTTAATGCAATAAAATATTTTTTTTTATAGTCCACTGCTGAAGATAGGCCTTCCCACGTAGGCAGAGTGGGCCAACTCCTCTCCTATAGATCTCCAATAACACAAGGTGGAAGCAGCCTTCATCTAGTGTGATCTTGAGATCTTAATGAAGTCGTCTACCACACAAAAATATTTCACCTAGAATATATACGTAGTTTAAAGGAACATTCTGTATAAGTTTCACAAACTTTTTCTTATCTCTAACTAAAGGGTCTAGAACCGCCCCTTCTAATTGATTGCATAACTGCCGCTTCTTATGTTCATTCATTTCATTCATTCATTGAAATCGTTTGACATGCGGCGACAAATCGGCTCCTGAGAGCCTTTTGTTAACCTTTTACCAACTATTTTCAGTCCCCTCACGTACTTTGAACCTTATTTCACAGACACTAGAGAGCTTTTACTATTTTAAATGTAATTTGAACAAATTCTGAGATCAGATAATGACAGATCGCGGAATCTCAAAGATCCATTCAGAGCGTTTAGGGACCATTTTGGTGTAAAATGGGCAGAAATTGATACGCAGTTATGTTATTATAGTTTATAAGTTATAACCATAGATTTCGCAAGACAAGACATGGCGTCTCGATCTAACGTCGCACGGACCTGCTTCAATTCACATTTAGGTGCAAGTCATGCCAGTAATATAGTTAATAACAAACCGTGGTGGTCTAGTGGTAATGACATCCGCCTTACAATCGTGAGGTCGTGGGTTCAAATCCCGGTCCCGTACCAATGAATTCCTTGAAATTTATGCACGGAATTTAACACCACTGGCTTTTCGGTGAAGAAAAACATCTTCACCGAAAAGCCAGTCATCCACTTGAATACACTGAAAACAAGCCGTTTTCAGTAAGAAGGTTTTATTGGAAATATATAAAATAAGATTATGTCCAGCTGTGGACGTCTCACGGAAGATATGATAACGATGATAATGAGTAAAACAAATCAATGCACTCTGCAATAACTGTTCGCCAAAAATGCATTTGCAAGTGTCTCGCAATCCGAGAAAAGATAAGGCTCTATCTTCGAGCAAATATCTATAGAGTCAGAATCGTGCAAAAAAGTGTCCGAGCTAAAACTCTGCCCAAACTATGTAGTGGGCAGGCTTTTTAGTTAATTGTAAGGTCATTGCAAGCCAACTACAACGCCGCGCGATGCCAAAGAGCTCGGTTACAAGCACTAATTAGGTGACATAACGTCGAGCTTCGAGAAAACGGGTCATTGTGTTATTTAATGTAAATATATACGTCGGTATGTATGACAGCGCTCGGACATTTTTTTTACTACTTTCTCTTAGGGACTGTGGCTCTGTAGACATTTGCTCGAAGGGCTCTATATCTCTATTGTTATAAGATGTTGTAGAAAATAATTATATGCATGTCCCTACATTTTTTTCCGATTTTAAACGTAGAAGTTGATGTATTATACTTTTAGGCTATTTACATGCCTATTTGCTACATATAATTAGTGACCGCACTTCAGAAAAAGAAAAGTCTTCTCCTATTATCTCTATGGCTATAAAATATTAAAGAAAGGAATTTTATGCATGCCTCTAGATTTTTTTTCGATTTCGACCGTAGAAGTTGCAGTATTGTAACCTTTGGGCTCCTGAGTGCTACTTGTATGGTGTGTATGAGTTGTATGGGATGAATGGAATTGGATTTGTTATGGTGAACGATTATTTATCTATGAGTTAGTGATTTCTGTTTGGGCGTTTAGTGTAAAGGACAGATGTATAAATGACAGTTTATTGTATCATGTTTTAAAGTGTGTTCCGACTCGTTTATATACTTATTTACGTCACTTTGCATATGGGTATAAATTATCTACTTTAAATTCGTTTTCCGGCTTAAAATTATTGAAATTATAAATGCTTATGTGTGTTAGTTAAAACTTGGCAAAGGTTTTGGGATGTTAGTAGAACAACAGAAGTTATACAGTTCGTACCTACCATGTGCGTCGAACATTAAATTACACCTAATAGCGTTTAAATGAAAAAAAAAAAATCTGGTAAGTAGGTAGTAGTACTAAAGCTTTACATTTTGATATGAAAACTTAAAATAAACAATACAACATAAATAGACATGATTAGATTTATACGAACATCAAATATGTGAAATAAAGGCTTTCGACTTTCTTTCTGTTCCTACCTACAATCTGGGAGTCTATCGACTTGGATTTGTTTTTGTTTTCATATTGATGGAGTCTATAAATGTAAGCGTGCTACAGCCTACACTGCATCTTTGCTTAAGGTCAAAATGTGGTCGTTTAAATACAAAAAGTTTTAATTTTTTTCTTCAAAAATACATTTAAAGTGGACTGCAGTAATGATAATAATATTATAACATTCCAATAAAACCTTAATGATAAAATATTTTATCAACCAAATACCGGCAATATAAATCAATTCATCTCCCGATCCTAGTAATATTAACAATAATAAATACCATATCACTACACAATACGTCCCTTCAACAAAAACGCTACAACTCCGGCTCGTGCAAAACATCTGTCCCTTTTTATGGACCTTCTCAAATTTGACGCATCATTTGGTTCCTCCACGTCACGCTTTCCACTTATTATCCATTTTTATATCATTTCTATAAATTTTATGCCAAATAAAATTCCTGGCCCCGCCTTAACTAATAAATAACTTAGAAAAGACATTTTTTCGGATAAAACTCATTAAGTATGTAATATGTCCCTTTTACAGAAAATTGTATGGCTATTGTGGTTGAGAACATTGTGCTAAATATAGGGTTTTATTTGGATTTCTGTGTTTTTGAGGGGTTGTTGTAATTTTAATGTTTTTGTGAGAGTACTTTACTGCAGTTTTGAGTGCGCACTTAGTGAGTTTTATGGGTGCTCGAGTATAATTGATGGTGTTCAAATTTATTTACAACTTGTAAACCAAATATACAAAAGCACCCATCTTCCTTGTCATTCGATGTAATCCCTAATTAATATATAAATGTGAATGTAAGTTTGTTTGTTACTCTTTCACGCAGCAACAGAGCAACGGATAGACGTGATTTTTTTGAATGGATATAGTTCAAAGGTTGTAAAGTGACGTAGGCTACTTTTTATCCCGAAAAAATAATAGGTTCCTATGGGATAGCAAAAAAAAAGGCAGGCGAAGCCGCGGGCAAAAGCTAGTAATAAATAAAAATAGATAATAAAAACCATTTATTGCAGGCACATGGACCCAGAGTTACAAAAATTACTAAGTAAAATAATATAAATAATGTTACACCTGTATAAGGGGCGTCACGTCCAGTCTTAAAATCATCGTTTCAGCCGTAGGATATCTATGGTGGACATAGACCTTCCCTAAATCCTTCATACGAGTAATATTCCAAAAGTGGATAGTAAAGTGGGTTTGTTAGTTTGTTTGTTATTCTTTTATGCAACAATAGAGGGAGAGATCGATTTGATTTTTACGTAAATTTACTCGTAATAAAGCTCGGAGAGTGTCACACTACTTTTTATTCCGAAAAAAAATGTTCCCATAATAATCTATAGGACAATAGTCAAAACCTTATGGGCTTTATTGGAAATATATAGGAGAAGCCTATGTCCAGCAGTGGACGTCCATGATGGTCGTATTTAAAAATTACTTGCGACACCATCAACAATCAGCTATATATTTTTATGTAGGTAATTACAGACGTAATTACAAATGTACACTATATGGCACGGCAGGCACCCGGAGGCGCATCCTGCTAATGAAGGAAGCGCGTCCGGCACGTGGCCTGCCAAAACAGATTATCTCCTAATTACGCGTTCTTGTTTATTTTCACTGTTTGTTTGCTTGTTTTTAATATAACGTACTATCTGGGGAGTTCGTAAATGCAAACTATTGAATAGAAAAATATATGCATAAGGAACGATCGTGAGATATAGTAAGACTGAAAAATTTGCGTAAACGGAGTCATTTCTTAAATTGTGACCGATTTGAATGATTTTTTTGCTAGATCATACTTTAGATGGTCTTATTTAAATTAGGTATATCAAAGCCGTCTGAGTTGAAAAAAATAAAAAATATTTAAAAATGGCAAACGTCAAATTGAGCTGAATGTTCGAGTGTTGCATGGATATCGCACGCTCGCAATGATTGTGCCAGTTTTGGGGAGAAATAATTATTACATTGTATTATCCATACCAGAACGTTTAAGCAGAAAACAGCTAGTGTACCTGCCAGCTGGTTTTTAAAGTACTTATATTTTGTCAACGTCCTATTTATTAACTCACGCAAATTAAAAATATACCTCCTATATCAGAAATGTCGAATGATACGTTTTTTTTTTATATACTGAGAATATTAGTAGCTGTCCAATCCTTTTAAACCTTTCTTATAAACCATTACAATGAAGCAAACCCAATCACTAAACCAAATAAACGTACTAGCAGTAACCACAATGACAAACCTATTGTGAAAATGCACCCTTAGCTATATGAAGCACTTTTAATTCTCTATAAGTATTGCGCATATGCTTCTATTATTCCGTTTCATTGATTATTCTAACAATGCAATCAATTGTGTACTTTATGCTCTTTCAGTTAAAGTGCCCTTTTGCAAAATAAAATCTGATATTTTTGCGTCAGTGACATAAAATAAACAGCAAAGTAACACTTATACAAAAGGTAACAAAACTCAAAATTGAACATTGTAAAACTTCAGCAGTACAACTTACTCATTTGCTTTTCGTCATACGAAATTTTACATATGTCCTTTTTAATGTTTTGATTTTAGACTCTATTGCATTAAATTTAAATCTTTTATTACGTTGAGTTTCGAAAAGTAACTAATTGACAAAGTGTGACGAATAAAACCAGTTTGCACGTTTGAATTAAACATTTAATTTGTTTTCTTTTTTTCCATTCTGAATTTATTGAGTGAATGAATGGCAACAAAAGCGCACAATTTGATACGCTGACAACATTATTGTAATTAGTACTTGGCGATTATTTCAAGTGTGTTTTATATTTAAATTAGATGTGTAAAAGTGATTTTTGTACTTATTTCACAATGACAATTTAGCATAATAAGTTGTCAAGTGCGTGTCTCGACACGCCAATGGTAGGCTTCCGTAAATTGTGAAGATTATTATGATCATGTTAAAACCGTTGCTTAACCGCATTCGGTCAGATCCAATCACCCTTCATGGGTAGGCATATGTTTAATAGTTGATTATTACTCGCAAAAGATGATATGTGGCACTGTTAAAAAATCCCTACTTTATTTGAGCTAATTATACAGGTTATTTCTAATCAATTAGCATCCTTTAAGGGGCTCATTCTGTACATCAAAACTAACAACTTTTGTTCTGCGACTTTTGTCAGACTCTAAACCAATTCCTATTCCATTACAATAAAGTTCTTTTCGTTTAGCGAGAAAAAAATCACTGGGCTCTATCTCGTTGACATCGTTGACATGGGATTTTGAGCTTTGTGTATCAGAGATAGAGTTGTAATTGGGTTGTTTTATAAGAGTACAGTCAGCATCGTGCTATCAATCCGACGGCTGATTAGTACGGTCCACACGAGAATTCACATTGCGTGGAAATTGCACGAATCAAGAATAAGTAAAGATGCTATTCGGATATGACTTTTGCAAAAATCGAGACATTCTTGAAAGATAATGTTTTTTATACTCGTATTTATAGTTGGCTAGTCCGCACCGTTACGTACCTATTTGCCACCAGTAAGCTGTTGAATTTTAGAAATTTGCCGCCCCGTGAAATCAGCCGCCCTAGGCTTCAGCCTGCTCAGGCTGCTGGTGAATCCCCCACTGCGACTGGACTAGTGCGCCTATAGCCTTATACTTATACCCCATAACCGGTTTACCCTGCGCGCAGGAGCAAAGAACGCTGGAACCGCTTACACTACGCTTGACTGAAATGTATACCTAAATGTGCATGAGTACGATAATACGATCTGATGTAAAAATTGATGACTGTCTCCTGCGGCTTGCGGCTATCAACTGCGTTCAGCCTACTACCGTCTTACCACAAAAGTTTTACGCACGCTTTAGACAATGATTACCAGTACAAATTGTACGGTTAAACAATGTTTTAAGCGTATTTTTGTGGTAAGGCGGTTAGTCTCTACTTTGTGAGTTAAAATGAAAGTAAGTACAACAACGAAAAACAATCCTGTATATAATATTGGGAAGACTCATCGCCTACAGCAAAAAATTATTAAGAATAATTTTTTAACCACTTTATCAAATCATGGATCCATTTTGCTTTGATCTTATTAATATTCTATTATTTTATATTTAATGCTTAAGCCATAATAATTTATCAGACTAATATCTCTAGCTTCATATGTAATACAGCCTCATAACAATTTGACAACTCCCCTGTGTCCCCTGACTGTTTATGTATCTTTGTTTCTTCTTTTTGTAATTGTACATAGTGCTTAGTTGGACGTAGTTGTGCCATTAGAAATACGTATTTTAGTTGTCCAACTAGTTGTGCAAAAGCTGTTGGTCCACGAGGAACTCCTCTTTATTTCTTGGTGTGCAATAAAGAGTTAATCTATCTATCTATAGGTATTTCTAATGAGGAAGAGGCTTTTTTCAGACAGCGTATCCAACGTTTCGTGATCCTTGTTGTCCTATTTGTTTCAGTTTTAGTGCTTGAGCCATTATGTGCCAGGTTTATATCTCTGGCCTCATGCGTATTGCAGCCCTTTGCGATTTATGCTTCTGCCTTTAGGGCTTAATGAAATTGACCTGATAATGTACGTAAGTACGTTTGCTACGAAAAATGGTGAAAATAACGAGGTGGGAGGTAAATAAATAATAACAAGTGGCGTTTTTAGCACTCATAGTTACTTATTAGTATTTCCTGTGCCGGGAAAGTCAAGGAATAGAAATATTTAAAGAAAGAACAACGTTATAAGTTGGTTAAAATGATAAACACTTCACAAATTCGACGCAAAGTCAGGACTGCGAATTAGCTCAGTTGGGAGAGCGTCGGGCTAGTGATCCGAAGACGCAGGTTCGAGTCCTGCATTCGCGACGAATTTTTGAAATGTTGATCATAAAAATAACTCTTTGACATAAAGAAAGAGACAATTAATATCCAAGTCCGGAACAGATATCATATGGTACCTATATACCTAGGTAGATATAGGTAAAAGTCATATTTACAAATTTTGCCAAGTTGTGATCAGGCCCGTGACCCCTGCCTAGAAGGCTAATATACATACAAACTAAGACAGCAAATCTGATATAACCTAGGTAACAAATGAAAACGGGAAATAAATTAATATGAATAAGCTTAACAAGTTGAAATAGCAATAGGCAAGACACATAGCACACAGCACTGAGTACAGATGAAGTCATAATGCTCTGGAATGGAGATCACGTTATGGCAAGTGTAGTACTGTACCAGCCTTTTTTAATAGTCCACTGCAGAACGTAGGCCTACCCACGAAGGGTGATTGGGCCATATCCACAACGCTGGCCCAGTGCGGGTTAGTGAATTCACACACGCCATCGAATTTGTTCTACGAACGTATGCAGGTTGCCTCACGATGTTTTCCTTCCCCGAAAAGCCAGTGGTGTGAAATTCCGTACATACGAGTAAGTTCCAAAGAAACTCATTGGTACGGGACCGGGCTTGAACCCACGACCTCGAGAATAACAGGGTAGCATTACAACCACTAGACCACCACGGCCAGTGCAAGTGTAGTGTAGAACATCCAACCACTAGATGAAGAGATGACTTGAGGTGATTGATCGCAGGATCGTGCAAGATGTCAAATAAATAATAATACATACTTACACACATAATAAAAAGATACAACTAATTTTGATTGGTCCCATCAGAAGTCTTGGGCCGCCTATTTGCAGCAGTAGAAATATATAATCATGATTTTAAAGCACGTAAGTATCTACTGCATGGTTATACTAATATAAATAAAGCAAACAAACACAATAAATCTCAGAAAAATAACAGTAATAAAGCTACAATAAATGAAATAACACCACATTACAACAAACAAGTTTAAATGTACAGCATTTAGCAGAGAGCATTGTGAATTATACCACCTGTTCCTAAATTTAACTCCAATCAAAGTTTCCTTCAGCTTTGTAAAGTAGATGTCCTTGCAAGATAATAAGCTTGTCCCGCTCCTCCCCGAGGAGCTGGTCTTCAATAAGATGCTATCAGCACCGCCACCGACCTGCTTCCAAGATAAACACTTCAACTGCCCGGTACGGTTAGACCGAGAAAGAAGTGATGATAGCCTTTAGAACATTTAACGCATTTTATTTTTGACCAACGAACCAACCGGAAGAGGTACTCAATTCGACGCTTCAATTTTTTTAATGTAAAACCACGCATAACTTTTTTCGTAGTAGTCCGATTTCAATATTTTTTTTATAATTGGAAAGAGTATACTTCGAAATTGGTCCCATTAAAATTTTATTAAAATCGGCTAAGTCATTTTTGACAAATCAACAACAATGTAAAAAATGCAACATCGATCCGTGCGAAATATTCGCGAATTCTGTACACGGGTGAAGTCGGTCATGCTATTTTTTGCGAAAAATAATTATTTGATACATGGTAGGCTTTGAGCAAATATCTATAGAATCATAATCGTGCAAAAAAGTGTCCAAGCCAAAACCCTGGACAAACTACGTAGTGGGCAGCGTTTTTAGTTAGATAGTCGTAAGGCGATTGCAAGCCGACTACAATGCTTCACGATGCCAAAAATCTCGGTTACATGCACTCATATATGTAACATATTAAAATAATAAACATAGATTCGAAAAAATCATTGTGAATCATTTAATGTAAATATTTCAGTCGGTATGTACGCCGGCGCTCGGACATTTTTTCTACTTCTTTCTCTTATGGCTGTGGCTCTGTAGATATTTGCTCGAAGATGGCAGCATCGTTCACCAGCTTTCGTTATATATCTATTGAGATATAGTACAAATTCTCGACCATATTTTAGTAATCGGCTTCAGTTTCCCGCGATACAGGCTAGCCCTAGTGTGGAGACTAAATTGTCAATCTGGTATTTGTACCTACAGATTTTAAGGCAATTACAGTCAAACCTGGCTAACTGAGAACTGGATAAGTGAGAAACCTCTTTAAGTGAGAATAATTGCCAGGTCCCGTCATTTTACCCCTCAAATACCTCTATAAGTGAGAGACCAAAACCTCTATAAGAGAGAGTAGCCACTTCTGAAACTGGATAAGTGAGAAACCTGGATAAGTGAAAAACCTCTATAAGCGAGAATGAGATGGCGGTCCCTTCAACTCTCTCTTATCCAGGTTTCACTGTAAATATTTGTATTTTTTGTATTGTAGTCAATGCAGGTGTTCCAGCCTTTATCTACACAATGCATTTAAATAATCGAATGTTCGAAAACTACCTCCCCTCCCCTTTCAAAATGTATCAAGCCATAGCATATTAATTTACTTTACTGACTGGATAAATAAGTGTATTATTAATAGTGTTACTTATTTAGCATTGAATAATTTACAAATTGGTTACTTGTTAAAATTATTTAGTAATTTCTTAGTTATCAGTGTTCAAGTGTATTAGACTTAGGTACTTTAGCGGTCAAAGAACCAATAAAAAATTGTACCCTGCTATAATACAGGCTCTTACGAGACCTAGTGTAAGGTCCAAATATTTTAAAGGTAATTTTGCGACATTCCACCGCTCCTTATTTTTAAGATTATTATTTGTAAGTACCTCCACTTTTTGTAATACCTAATAAATGTTTTTTTTTAGCTAGTGTAGTGGGCAGTGGTGAAATCGGAGGAATTGTCACGATAGGTGATTTACTTTGGGAGGTCCAAACCAAAATCCGTACCTATATAACGTGTAATTATTTCATTGTATAGGTATTTGAATTCAAAACTCTACAATGAGGAGTTCCAGATCATATAAATAGTTTTTTTTTTTTCAGAAAATACAAAGACATGATTAGTAGTATGTAACGGTGACATGACTTTTAAAATTATTGTAATGTGAACGTAATGGACTAGGTGGACCGACAATATAACAAAGATCGCAGGAACGCGCTGGATGCAGGCCGCTTCCAACCGGCCTTATTGGGAATCCATGGCGGAGGCCTATGTCCAGCAGTGGGCGTCCTACGGCTCATGGATGGATGAACGTAATTACTAGGTCACGGTGGTATCGTAAAGTATACGGGTTTATTTCTAATCAATTAGCATCCTTTTAGGGGCTTGTTCTGTACATCAAAACTAACATTTTTTGTTCTGCAACTATGCAACAAAAAAAAGGTCTTCCCCATGGATTCCCAATAAGGCTGGTTGGAAGCGGCCTGCATCCAGCGCGTTCCTGCGATCTTTATTAGTCAGGTAACTAAAAATGAGAAGGGAATCTTAATAAGTATTAATCAATGTTAGCAAGAAAGCGGGTAGTTGTTCTGCAATCAGTACTTTAATTTATCAAACTACCTGCGACGACGGCGCAGCGGCTCGGCGCTAATAAATGTAATCGAACGTTCGATCCCCGCGCCCGCCGCTACACGCCTTTATAAATTTCATAACAACGTAATTTTAATTATTTCATGAAAAAGATTTTATTTCAGCATTTAGTTTTTAAACCTAAAAACCAAACCGACGGGAGTTATAAATATAGGTATAATGTTGCCTGAATATGTTTATCCGCCCAAGCACAAAATTAGACATCTTTAAATCTAGAGTGAACAGGAACTTTCTGGGTAAACATGATACGTTGCATTGCATCTCTGTTTAACGCCAGGCAATATGTGGTCAAACGCAAACCTATCTTCAATAATTGTAAAAAAGATAAAATATATTACGTTTTCTCGTTTCAGGCTGCGCACTTCTATACCTAGGCACTTACAAACGAGAAAAAAATCTAATATTAGTAGAATGTTAGCGAGAAGGAGGGTAGTTGTTCTGCAATCAGTACGTTAATTTATCAAACTACCCGGGGCTGCGGCGCAGCGGCTCGAAGCTAATGAATGTAATCGAACGTTCGATCCCCGCGCCCGCCGCTACACGCCTTTATAACTTTCACAATAATATCATTTAATTTTTGTCATTGAAAGAAAGAAAGAAATATTCTATTTCATTGCAAACAAACAAATAAGTACAGGGCACATTCCAATTATTACATATCTAATTATATAAAAATAGGCGTCAACTAAAACGCACCCAAATGTTTGCCACGAAACCGGTCCCAACTCAGCGTTGAAAGATGGTTGTGAACAACCAGCGCTGGTATTCTGTTGGGACCGGCAAGTGACGTCACGTACGACATATAATTATCCACCAAACATGAAAACCAAAAAAAAATTGTACATTGTGGCGTAGTTTGATTAGGTGTTTGTCAGCGATCACCGAAATTAAGCAACGTTCCGCACGGTCAGTATTTGGATGGGTGACCGCGGGTGGCATTCTCCAACTGAGCGCTACCGTGGCTCGGATGACACGTTAAATTGTAGGTCCCGGTTGTTTTAACCGTTTAGCCAAGTCACAGGCCTTCAGGCGGCCTAAAAACTCTGACACTAGGGCTAGCCACCCGGCCTATACAAAATTACTTACTTCCACAGGTTACTCAATTGTTTCATGAATACAATTATGTTTCAGCATTTGAAAATCAACGTGTGTTTTAGGGTTCCATACCAAAAGGGTAACACTAAGACTCTGCTATCAGTCCGTCTTTCTGTCTATAACCCAGGCATGTGTCTCATGAACCGTGATAGCTAAAACGTTGAAATTTTTACAAATGATGTATTTCTGTTGCTGCTGTACTGTAACAGCAAATACTAAAAACAGTAAAAAATATATATTTAAGGGGGGCTCCCATACAACAAATCTGATTTTTTAGCCGTTTTTCGCTCGATATTAATAACGGCGACAGGTAGATCTTTGAAATATTCACAGAACATTAAGTTGTATGTTACTTTAAAAATAAATAATGAAAATAAAATATATTAAAGGGGGCTTCCATACGGTGCAGAACCCTTGGTGCGCGAGTGCGACTCGTACTTGGCCGATTATTATTTTCAACCCTGAAGAGCAAAGTTATTAATATATTCAGTGTGTTAAACCATTTTAAACTATTAGATAAATCTTACGAATTCTTGGTCAAATCAATAGTTTTTGAAAAACTGAGTTTTATTTGAAAAATGACTAAATACTAACTAATTCGGCGCAAGCCAGAACCTTCCTTAAATATTCGTAAAGCGCTTGATCTGAATCTAATTCTGAAAAAAATATTGTTTTGAATTGAACAAAAATCAAATTATCTGAAAGAATGCGTGAGATTTGTTTGATCTGCTCGTATGTAGCTCTCATCGTCATCATATTAGCCGTCGGACTTCCACTGGTCTAAGATTGTCTGTCTGTGTATTTGTTTGAAGCATTGTAGTTCCCTTTCAAAACCATCGAATTCATGAATCCATCTTTAGAATTATATTATTTTGTGTACCTGTGTACTCAAGGCTGAAAGCTATTTATCTATCTATATATATAAAAATGAATCGTGGTTGTTAGTCTCGCTAAAACTCGAGAACGGCTGAACCGATTTGGCTAATTTTGATCTTGATATATTTGTGGAAGTTAAGGGAAGGTTTAAACGTTGAGAAAATTTATAAAACTTGCGAGAAAAATAGTAAAAACATGGATTTAATTTTACCATACAAAATGTTCCTGCAAGTAAAAGTTGTCATGGACTGTTGATGACAGATGGTGAGATGAAGTTCACCGGGTCAGCTAGTAGGAAATAAATTATTTGTACTGAACCCCTACATATGCCTTGCCTAGTTAATTTTCTATGTGCAAATCCAATAAATTCCGTCGGTAACTCTACATCAGTAAAATACAGTAAAGTTCTCTAATGGAGACTACGCACCGGCAAGCGCAGCGTAGGACGTCCACCAACCAGGTGGACCGACGATATTATTAAGATCGCAGGAACGCGATCGATGCAGGCCACTTCCAACCGGGCTTATTGGAAATCCATAGGGGAGGCTTATGTCCAGCAGTAGACGTCCTACGGCTGATATTGATGATGTTGATGATGTACTCTACCACAAAAAATAAATTAAAAAAAACCATCTGAAAGAAAACATAATAAACCCTGCATATACAAAAGTAGGGATAGCTCACGGGCCCGGCCTATGCGCCGGGACAGGTAAAAAAAAAACTCTACATCAATTCGAAACATACATACACAAGTCTATATTTATAATTTTATTTTATTCCTCTCAAAGTAAAGATAAATCGAAGTCCTTACAAAATGGCGACAAAACATCTTGCACGTGTAAATCTGTTTTTCATCGCAGAAGGGGCGTGGTCGTTTAAGGTTAATTTATTTTTATTAATGGCGACATTCTGTTGGACGCCATCGGGCGAATCCAGGTGCGTGACACGAGTCAACCGAAAAAAATTCAAATGTCGTAAAATATGGAATCTTTTTTGTAAGAACGAAGAATTTTATAGTTTACTACCTTCGTTATGAGTTTAACTAAACTTGCTGTAGGTTATCGTAAAAATAATAAAACTTTAAATGCTAGTGCAGTGGCTCGGTAAGATTTAATATTGTGTTTAATAAAAATTGAATTGTAGTTTTTTAGGGTTCCGTACCCAAATGGTAAAAACTGGACCCTATTACTAAGACTCCGCAGTCCGTCTGTCTGTCACCAGGCTGTATCTCATAAACCGTTATAGCTAGAAAGCTAAAATTTTCGCAGATGATGTATATCTGTTGCCGCTATAACAACAAATACTAAAAACTGAATAAAATTAATATTTAAGGGGGGCTCCCATACAACAAACCTGAATTTTTAACTGTGTTTCGCTCGATATTAATAATGGTAACAGGTAGATGCTTGAAATATTCACAGAATGTTTAGTAGTATACCTATACAATTCAATAATAAATAATTGAATCAAAATAAAACAAATATTTAAGGGGGGATCCCGTACAGTACGGAACCCTGCGTGAGAGAGTCCTACTCGTACTTAGCCGATTATTTAAATTTTATGGTGTGTAAAAATTTGAGGTATATTATTATAATAATTATTTTTCGCAAAAAATCGATTCCAACTTCGAATTCCGAACAATTCCGACTTCCAGCGTGTACAGAATTCGAATAGTTTGCACGAATCGATGTGACATTTATGTACATTATTGTTGGTTTATCAAAAAAGGCTTGGCTGATTTCGATAAAATTTAAATGGGACCATTTTGGGAGTATATTCTTTCGAACTAAAAAAGAGTTTTTAAATCGGTTCGCAATTGGCGAAAATATCGATGAACCGACACAAAAAAAAAAACATACAGACGAACATAGTACCTCCTCCTGTTTGAAAGTCGGTAAAAAATAATCAGATAAATTTGTACTTAATCTAGCGCAGTGACTCGGTAAAAATTTCACTATGGGGCTAACCCGGAATTCGAGAAAAAAACCTACTGTTTCATGCAATATTTGACCTTTTTTTTTTTTTTTGAATGACTTATAGCTGTTGGCCACTAAGGCCTCTACAGCTTACCGGACATGGGCGAGCGCGGATGGCAGCTGAGCCCTAAGATTAGGTTATAGGGTGACTAGCGCAAGGGCACCTGAGAAGGTACGGACCTCGGCTTGGGCCGTCACCCGGCGGGGGAGATCAGACTTGCCCGGGCACCCCAGAAGGGGTGTGCCCTGTGGCCCTAATGGGTTGAGCTGGTTGACTATTTGGAGAGAATCTAACCGATCTTCTGACAGATCCAGAGGGTCCTCGACCTCGCCGGCGAGGTCGGTGTGTGACTGTGTGCCTATGGTAACCGGCGCCTATACCAAAAACGGAATACTTCCTGTTGCGGGGAGCTGTCGGATCGGCCGACCCCAGCGCCGCAGATGTGACTACGGCGATGGGGTCGTCCGGGTCGCCCAAGAGGTGTTTTGGGCGACGTCTGAGGGTGGGTGTGTTTGTCGTGTCTGTCGTATAGTCTGAGGCTTGGACTACGAGTGGGTTGGGGTGGTGGGGCGCCCTATCAAAGTAGCGGCGAGAGAGGTACTTGATGTACTGAGTGATGGAGGGGAGTTCGAGATCGCAGTGCAGGTCAGAGTTTCGCATGAACCAGCTAGCTCCGACTGCTTTGCGAATGAACCTGTTCTGAATGACCTGGAGTTTGTCCAGATCAATGCGGGAGGCGTGGCCAAAGACCACGGAAGCATAGGTCATGACTGTGCGGATACACGTTTTGTAAATTGTCACCTTATTTCTAAGGGACATTTTACTACGTGAGTCGAGAAGTGGGGAGAGGCGGCCTAGGAAGAAGGCTGCTCTGTTACGGACTATCTGAATGTGTTTGGAGAAGCTGAGTCGACGGTCGAGGGTCACGCCAAGGTATTTGGTCGTGGAGGCCCAGGGAATAGGCTGGCCGTTAAGCGTGAGTTGCTTTTTCGGGTTGCTTTTGAGTATAGTGGGATGAAAGTACACGGCTGCACTTTTATCGGGATTTACCGAGATGGCCCATTTCCTAAACCATTTACCAAGCTGGTCAAGGGCTTTTTGGACATGGGTCATCTGGAGGTTCTTTTTCCAGCCTCTGGAGTAAAGAGCAGTGTCGTCCGCGAAGAGCGCAAGCTCAACGTTGGGAGAACGGGGAATGTCGTATGTGTAGAACGAGTATAGCACAGGGGCCAATGCTGAGCCTTGAGGGACTCCAGCAGTGATAGGGCGGGGGATCGAGCGGGCTCCTTCGACCTTGTAGGAAAACTTCCGACAAGATAGAAAGTCTTGTATTATGAATACAAGACGGTCTGGGAATTGTTTCGCAAACAGCTTGAAAATCAAGCCGTTGTGCCAGACTTTGTCGAATGCCTTGGCTACGTCCAGGAAGACCGCTACGGATCCCTGGGGCTTTGGCGTGGTAAGAAACCCGTGACTGGGTTTCTTGTTGAAGCCATCTAGAATGTACTCCGTTATGCGGTGTACTTGTTGGACGCAAGAGTGTCTGGCCCTAAAGCCAAACTGCTCGTTGGGAAGGATATTGTTGTCCTTTATGTGGGACCAGATGCGCTTCAGAATGATGCGCTCATAGATCTTCCCCAGAGTACTGATGAGACTGATAGGGCGATAGCTGGATGGCTCGGAGGCCTTCTTGCCGGGCTTGTGGATGCCGATGACATCGGCGGACTTCCACGCTTCGGGGAACATGCAGTTGTTCATAGCCGCATTGAATATGCTGACTAGAAGACACACTAGGGATACTGAGAAGTGCTTGAGCACTCTGTTGGAAATGCCATCAGCACCGGGAGCTTTCCTGGTGTGAAGGCGCTTTATGATCGACTCAACCTCCGAAGCCGTGACAGGCTCAAGGGCGTCAGTGGGGGGGACGGATAGTCTTTCTTCGACTTCTCTGTTCACCGTATCGAAGTGAACAGGGTCGACGAAGCCTAAGCTGGGGCTGCATTGCGACTCGAGGCTGTCGGCCAGGCACTCGGCCTTTTCCTCGTCCTCAAACGCAGGTGGGAGATTGGGACGGGTGAGGGGGGGCATATTCGTAACTACGTCGGATTTCAGAGCTCGGGCCAGCTTCCAGTATGCCTGGTGAGATGGCTCGATCTCCGAAAGTAAACTGTCCCACCTCTGATTGCGGAGTTCACTAATGCGGTTTTTTACGGCACGCTCGTAATACCGCAGAGTGGCTCTGTTCTCTTCGGAGGGACGGGAGTCGTAGGCCCTAGTGGCGGCGTGTTTAGCCCTCAGAAGGTCCCTCGCGTCCTCCGGCAGGGCCCAGCGTCGGTCATTGACCTCTGCTGGGACCTGCCTGGAGCACTCACGTACTGTGTTGCGAAGGTGACTGGTGAGGGCGTCAACCGAGAGGGTGACGTCATCGCGGGAAACGATGTTGTCTGGGATTTTGTCTAGATCGGGTGAGCTGGTGGCCTCCAGGGCTGTGCCTAGTCGGTCCCAGTCCACCACGGTCCTAGTACGGGGAGGTCTGTCAGTTGGGTCGGGACCTAGTCTCATGAGGACTGGTCTGTGGTCAGAGTCAAGTTCGTGGATCACTTCTAACGAGCGTAACCGGAGGGTTACACCCTTTAGAAGCGCAAAGTCTAAGATGTCGGGTCTATGGTCGACGATGAAGGGAAAGTGAGTTGGGGAGCTGGGTGGGATAATTTCAAAGTGAATTTCGTCTGAGAGGGAGTTGAGAAGGTTGCCCTTCGTGTTGGTCGTGTTGCAGCCCCATATTATGTGCTTGCTATTGAAATCGCCAGCCAGAATGACGGCGCTACTTAGGGAGAACAGAGCTTCAAAGTCACTTTTTTCAAGTGCTTTGTTGCAGGGGAGGTAGCATGACGCTATGGTAATTGGTTGATGACCAGTCATTGAGAGACGGCAACAGGAAGCTTCCAAGCTAATCAGGGGTGGGGTATCTATGGGAATACAGTGAAGGGACCTTCTGTAGTAGATCAGGGTACCGCCCCTTGGGCCGGTAGTCCTGTCACTACGTACCAGCGAGTAGTTTCCGATTTTCGGATCCCGCCTGCTGGGTTTGAGAAAAGTCTCGCTCACAAGTAAGATATCGACTTGGTGAGTGGACAAGAATTGTTGAATTAAGACACGTTGGTCTTTTTGGTCGCTAAAGAGACCGTTGGCATTGAACCATGCCAAGGATAAGGAGTGGGGCTTCTCTCTTAATGGTGTACTATCCATAGTACTTCTTAAGGAGGTTTACCATGGCGGCTCCATGGACCTTGACATGGTCAAGGAGCGTGCGGTGTTCGGCCATGAATTGTGCGGTGTTGCACGGATTAGCGCGGACCTTAGCCGTGAACTCGGCTAGTTCGGCGGGGTCTACTATGGCGTGGTGCGCCATGAATTCTTTAGCGAATTCAATGTCGGTGATATAGCTCTCCATGGAAGAGCTATTGACGACGGCACCTAAGGGGGCGGGCTTAGCGGCCTTAGTGGCGACTTTGGGGGCTAGAGACGCAGGAGCGCGTGTTTGGGTCTGAGGGCGGGGGCGCGGTAGCTCTGGCTTGGCCGCGGATCCCCGTTGGGGCACTGCGCGTTGCCAAGCGTTGGCTACGGGGGCAGGGGCATCCACGAAAGTGGAAGGAGGGGTCGCAAGCTGGAGCTTGGACTGTGTGGGGTGGATAGGACGAGTCGGCCTGCCCCTGGGCTTGGGCTTGTGTTGGCCTTTAGCGGCCTTTGGAGCCATGGGGCAGCCGCGGTAATTCGCGGTGTGCCCCTGGGTCTCACAAAGGACGCAGCTGGGCGGGGTGGGGTCTTGTTTAGTGCGCGAGCACTCTGAGGTGCTGTGCGCGCCTGCACATTTCACGCAGCGGTATTCTGCGTGACAGAATCGCGCTGCGTGGCCGTATCGTTGGCAGCGGTGGCACTGCCCCGGGACGCCCCTTTTGTGAGGGGCCTCGATCTTGAAGCCGGAGAGCTTGCAGACCGAGCGAATAAGCTCGATCTTCTTGCCCTCCGGGGTGTTGTCAAGAACAGCTAAGACCATGTCTAGCTGTTTCTTTGTCCTGCCGCTGGTCATGCGGTGGACCTGACGTGCGGGAAGCCCCTGGGCGAGGAGATCCTGTAGGATGTCCTCGGTGGGGATTTCCTTTGGAATGCCGCGAATTACAGCGCGGTACACCTTTTCCTCCTCAAGGGCCTGCATGAAGAACTGCAGGTGCTCCTCTTGAAGGAAGCGGGTGGCCAGTCTGTAGTGATCGGGGGTCGGGACAAAGATGGCTATGCCATCATGATTGGGCTTACCCGTAAAGGGTACTTGCAGCTCCGTCAGACGACGGGCTACGTAGGCCCATTTGGTCTTGTCCACAAGCGTGAAAGCTCTGGGGGCTTTCTGGGCCTTGGAGGGACCGGGCTGAGACGAGGAGGAGGTGGCGGTGGCAGTGGCGGTGGAGGCCGCAGGGCAGGGGACCTTAGGTGGGGGCGGGGGGGAAGAAGATTCGGCGGGCCGCTTCTTTTTCTTCCGCTCCACCAAGGTGAAGGGGTCGGACTCTCCCTGTGTGTCGAGGATTAGATCCTCTTCCATTTGGGAGTTGGGGGACTCCGGGGAGTCCGCAGTCGGAGTCGCGGGGGCCGGTTGATGGACCGCGAGGGGGGCTGGAGCGGGGGCCTCGAGCAAGAGCGAGCGGCTCTTGTCGTAGGGCGTAGCCCTAGAAGGAGCGATCGAGCGAGACCGCCCACGGTGGGAACGGTCCTTGGCGGCGTTCCGACCGCGTTCGGGGCTCGAGTGAGCGGAGGCCCGTGAGGCGGGACCTTTGAATTCGGGCGTTAGAAATGCGGCTGCCGCCTTGCTCTTTGGGGAGACTTGGCGGGGCGCGGGTGAGGGCGGGGGGGCAGCCTTAAAGGCGGGACGGGGGAGCGTCTCAGGGACGAAAGGGGTTTCCGGCTCTAGGCCGGGCAAGACTTGTCTTCCGGCATGAATGAACGCGTCGATGGCGTCAACGGAATCTTCGTTGGACACGTAGGCAGCCCGGATGTAGTTTAGCACCTCGTCGAGTTTGCTAAACGCCTCCCGGGTTGCCATGGTGATAAGAGTGAGGGTGCCGGGGGAGGAGGTCCCCAGCGGGGAAGAAAATGAGAGATCTCCCTGCCGGGTATAGGCAGGGAGGTGGGTACCTAAGTGTGCCCTAGCGTGTGCCGGCTGCCAATCTCAATGTGCAGCCGGTTGTGTGCCTAGCGGCCCTAGCTGCCACAGGGGAGAGGCAGGGACTCCAGTTTTTAGGCCGGCCGTCCAAGCCAAACTCACACCCGAGGAATAGGTAAGGGATGGGTAGGGTGGGAGGGAGATGTCTGGTGTCGGCGAGGGTCGCTCCCAAGGCCGGTGGTTCCAGACCCAGCCGGATTCCGTTGTTCCCCTGAAGGGGGAAAAACGTACGTCCCGGGTCAACGCACGCTCAGCTTCGTTGGCACGGTTACGTATCCACTGAACGACCACTAAGCGTGGATTTTTTGTTTAGAAACGAAGGGTCGCTCTGAAAAGAGCGTTTTTCGAAACACTGGATGGGTCGCTCTGAAAAGAGCGTTTTGCGAAACTTGATGGTCGCTCTGAAAAGAGCGGTTTGGGTGGCGAAGCACGGAGCGAGTCCGGCACTCGCGATTAACCGCGGTACGTAATTATTTGCGCTTGCACAAGGCCAGCGCAAATAAAACGTTGCCGGGCAATCGGTGCACAGGCTCGGAGACTCGGCGGCCGACTGATGGCGGACCCCGCACAGGGCGGAGCGAGCAGCAGGAGCGGAGCGGCGGAGACGTCCGTACGGCGCGGCGAGCAGGAGCGGAGTGACCACCGACGGGGGCAATATTTGACCACAACGTCGTTTACCATAATGCGAATTGGTGATCAAGCGTGGACTTATTCGCGATAAAAAAAAAACTACAAATAATAATTATTTTTCGCAAAAAATGGCAAAACCGCCTTCCACCGTGTACATGAATATTTCACTCGAATTGTTTACATTATTGTTGATTTATCAAAAACGGCTCAGCCGGAAGTAAACCCTTTTGAAGTAAAAAATATTTTTAAGATTCGGTTTACAGTTGGCGAAATAATCGATGAATATACACAAAAAAATACAAACACACGAACATAGAACCTCCTCCTTTTTGGAAGTCGGTTAAAAATAAACAAACCCGAATTCTAAGAATAAGAACGCACTATCCTAGAATATGTACGTTGTCTTAGCAAGAGTAACACCCGGTTAGGTGTGTTCATAAAGGGAAATATTCATTTTCCAAGTAATGATTGTAAAATAGGTACTAGATTTTGTACTTACTCCGAGGTTTTATCAACCGACTATTTTTACTATACAGGGCTATTTCTAATCAATTAGCATCCTTTGAGGGGCTTATTCTGTACATCGAAAACTAACAACTTTTATTTTACGACTTTCAATAATTCTCAAAAAAAATGTTGTTCCATAGAAAAATATTGTTCGACCTCGACAAAATGTATGGAGCAGCTGTTTTTTTTTTTTGAGTTTAGACAAAAATCGCAGAAAAAAAGTTGTTAGTTTTGATGTAAGTACAGATTAAGCTCTTACAAGGATGCTAATTGACTAAAAAATAACCCTGTATACATTTAAATATATTGAGGTATATATGTTTATAGACAAATAGTCTTTGTCAAAATAAAGACTGTGATGTACTAGATTTTGAACTAAAACCAAGGTTTTGCCAACAAACTATTTTTACCATCTTCCGAGTCTAAAAAGTATCCCTAATAGGCATTTCGCATGTTAAGACCTCATAACACTAAGAACGTTTATAAACTAATACAGGAGGATGTCTGTCTATCCGTCCGTCTATCCATCATTACTGAGGTCTTAGTATGACTTTGAATAGTAAACGAAAACTATTTTCGTTTTCATAATAATATGACTTCATTCATTTTTGTTAGTTTTTGTTGCCGCCAAGAGCGCTATACAAAAAATTATCCGTCTTACCACAAAAGTTTTACGCACGGCTTAGACAATGTTTAATAGTACAAATTGCACGGCTACACAGTGTTTAAGGCGTGTTTAGATCTTTTGTGGTAAGGCGGTATGGAGCCACACGGACTCTACTGAGGTTTCTGTTAAGGTATACCTAAACTCATAATTCCTCTGAAATCTTAGTATGTTAATTTTTTATACGTTAACGAATAATTTAATTTGCCATTTTTTCACTATGCAATCCCGCTATAAATAAGGATACAAAAACACATGTATTAACCAGAAACTATGTGAAATATTTGCTTATGGTAAAATTACATAGGTGCGTGCGCGTTTTGTGTTAATACCTACAAATTTTTCATCTTTAAATTTTGTAAATACAAAGTAAATAAAAACGAAAAAAAAAACAAAATTCAATCCTAAAAAAATTGATAAATGCTTAAAAGTATTTAAAAAAATGCAATGACTATGTACTCAACCTTGAAATCGTGGCAGTGAGACAGCTGTAGCCGCTTTAGTAGCAGTCAAATGCTACCATAACGACGAAAAAAAATGTATGGAGCCACACGATATTGTTAAGGAGAAAGGAGAAACGCTAGTCTCCAGAGGCAGCTACCGACCTTGGATTAACAAAAACTGATATCGCGGCAATAAATAGGTTTTGTTAACATGTTACATACACCAAAAAAACTATATAAAAGTCAATCTATGTAAAAAGATTGATTTAACAAAAAATTTGACAGTTATCGCTAAAATCGACCACTTTATGTGAAATATTGTGGCCGTAATAATTTAACAGAAGCTATCCATTGTCTCAAAAACAGTTTTCGTAAATTTAAGGTGAGTAATCCAGTCTAGCAATAAAATGCTAAAAACCCAAAAACAAATTAATTTCGCGCGCTGCCTCTAGCGCTTCACCTTAATAGAGTATTCGTTTACTATACAAATTTATACTAGGACCTCTGATCTACCTCGTAGGAGTTATAGGTGATAAGCACGCCATCTATCGATAATACCGTGATTAATGATGGAATAAATTTGGTGCCACCCACTGCGTGATGTTCTTATAAATATTGCAAAACAAACTTTTTAGCAGATTCCATTTAGTACAACGTTTTCCAATAAATAACGTTACGTTATAGCTTAGGATATATTAAAATAAACTTACCACTAATACAACGCAGGTGTAATCGGCCTCAGTTTCCCGCGATACAGGCTAGACAATATTTTTGTATTTGTACATTAATTCAGTACCTAAAAGAATGTAGACTGAAAAATGGTAGAAAATATGTACTATTAATTTAGACTACGTGATTAAAAATTTCATAAACAAGAAAAGGAAACATAACGAAATATATATGTGTGTGTGTGTGTGTGTGTGCGTGTGCATATAAGCAGTTTCAGAGATTTTTGTGAAGTTAATGTTACTGTAGTTAATGTATCCAACTGATGCTTGATTATGACTGTAAGTAAATAATAGCCTTCATACACGACCTGATTTGCTCGAAACCAACCAAATCTGGGTCGAAAACTCAACATTGGTACATCATTGTTACTACTCACAGACGTCCCGTCAATGTGCCAATGTATGCTGTTGGCTGGTAGCTTCCAACCAAGTGCTTCAAGTAATTTAATACTAATGTTTTACGGAAGTCATGTGGTGTAAATAACTTTTCAAATTGATAAATTTGCCTATACATTTTATTTTTAACAGACAAAGATACATAAATGTTATCTGAAACAATCTCATGGAGCGAGATTTTCATTTCGGCAAAATAACACTTACTCGTAGGAAAGGCGTCAATAGCACCCTGGAGAAACCTTAGGTTTACTGCAGCTCTATTCTCTGTAAATCCTATCTTTTTTATACGGAGTGCTTCTTTAAGCGACGAAAATATTTTGGAATTATCATTATCACCAACGTTTACTATGGGAACTAACGCTGCAATTGCGAGAGGACAAAAGGTATGTAGATATTGTCCAAAATCTCGAAACCCAATTAAGTTTTTGTATTGAACAGCTGAAAAAACTTGCGACTTAGAAAAATCCATGCATCAGCCGTAGCAGGTCCACTGCTGGACATAGGCTTCTTTTATGAATTCCCAATAGGCAGGTTGGAAGCGGCCTGCATCTTGCACATTCTTGTTAATTACAAATCTCAATCCACCATGTCATTAGACGTCTAGTATGTCTAGTCATTTTAGCCATTGGAAGTCCACTGCTGGACATATGGACATAGGCTTCCCCTATAGATCTCCAATAAGACCGGTTGGAAGCGGCTCGCAACCAGCGCGAACCTGCGATCTTGATGAGGTCATCTGTCTGTTATAGGTGGACGTCCTACGCTGCGCATGCTGGGACGTAGTCTTCATTTTTTTACCCCATTGATCATCAGTTTTCTGAGCTATGTGCCCTGCCTACTGCCATATCAACTTGCCAATCCGCTGGGCTATGTCGGAAATTTTGGTTCTTCTAAGGATCTCCTCATTCCTGATTCGATCTCGCAGAGAGACTTCGAGTAAAGCACTCTCCATAGCTCTTTGTGCTGTGCTATGCTTTGGCTGTAAGCTTAATATTTATCTGTAATTTGAAGACACACCCCGTATAGTAGGTGCAAAACGAGCCCTGGGAGCCAGGGTAGGTCTCAAGTATTATTTTCTCCGAATGCTCAGTAAATCGTGAGCTTCCAGGCTGGCTTCCGGAAAAGTTGGGAGCAAGGACTTCGTTTGCAGTAAAGTTGTAAGCTAGGATCAGTTGGGAAGCGCCCAAAGCTGTGCAGTTGTAAGGCTGTGGGAAGGATTTCTGGTTGTTTACTGGAACCAAAGTAAAAATTAAACAGTACGCTTGTAAATGACTTTTGAATAAAAAAAACTTTTTTTAACTTTTACTATAAAGGACTTGGCGCAAAGACAGGAACTCTTTTGGAAATTATATAAGTTTTTAAAAGCAGCGGATTTTTCTCTTCGATATTTGAGGGTTGATGTCATTGTAAAAGTTGGTCATAATAATGAGTAAGTATATTTTTTTCAATTCAATAATTATATAATCAAATTCCACAGAGTTACGTAGAATATTGCACACATTATATATTTATATAAATACGACGGGGCGACAAACGTGTATTATTGTCTCGATAACCTCCTTGATCATAGTGCTAGTTAATGAAATATGAACACCAGCGAATTTCCGATATTAACTTTATTCTGCTTACAGAGTAATTCTTTAAAAATTACAGTAATTGTCTTCGAATCAAACAATTGAACACTCCGACGATTTTCCAACATCTTCTTGTATTTTCGTCAAAACAAAAAGTAACTCAAGCCACGCCTTTTCCCGCCAATGTGTACGTCGTGAAGGGACTGCTCTCCGACATACATAATTATAAAAAAAACACATAATACAGGTATTTATGTTTTACGAGATCCATACAGACTGTCAGTAAAGTATTACTGCTCCATCTTCACATTGAAAGGCCCTGACATGTTTACGCGTGCCTCTTACTCTCATTGAAACTGCTCTTATAACTGAGATTTGTATTTTCACTTTCAGCCAGTACACTATTTGAGAATATGCATTGCCCCATTTCTTTCATTCAATTTTAAAAAACTGTTACGAGTAAATTCAGTTCCTATGGCTCCAATATTATGTTCTAGTCCCAGTATGTTTATAATTATAAAAGTTGGGGGCCAGGACTTCTTATGCAGTAAAGTTGTCGGCCGAGATCAGTTAGGATTAGGAAGCGCCTAAAGCTGTGCAGTTGTACAGCTGTGGGGAGGATTTCTGTTTGTTTTTTGCAACCAAAATCTAGAATAGATTTTTTAACAATATGTTTTATGCATAATAAGTTCGCTTTTAACAAGATTTTGAGCTTTAACCACTGCTCAACTCTAAACAGGTAAAAAACTGTCTTTAGCAATTAAATTTGGCTTGATGCAGGCTACAACAGAACCACAATTTATGAGTACCTATATTTGACTGCCTCGGTGGCTCAGTGGTTACTGAACCTGGCTTCTGGATCAAAGAGGCGTGGGTTCGAACCCTACCCAGGGCAAGCATTTATGTGATAAACTTAGGTGTATGCTCTGTGTCTGGGTGTTATTTAGGTACTATCGATATAAGTATGTATTTAAAAATATGTATATGTAGTATACCAACCCGCACTGGGCCAGCGTGGTGGGTACGGCCCAATCACCCTTCGTGGGTAGGCCTACGTCCTGCAGTGGACTATTAAAAGGCTGGTACAGCTACAGCATATGTAGTATATCAGTCTCTGACAGCCATATTACATGCTTAGCTTAGTTTGGGGTCAGAGACCGTGAGTAAAATGTCCCCTAATATTTATTATTCATTATTAACTTAATTGCAAACTTTTTTCTACCGGGAATTTCAAAATCTGGAGGAACTGTTATGAAATTTCTGACCGACGAACCGAACCGGAGCAGGTGCTCAATTCGACGCGCATATGTTTTTTTAATGTACCTATAACCGCAAAACTTTTTCATAGTTCTCCGATTTCAATATTTTTGTTATTGGAAAGAGTATACTTCGAAATTGTTCCTATTTAAATTTTATTGAAATCGGCTTAGCCATTTTTGATAAATTAAGAATAATGTGAAAAATGCTACATCGATCCGTGCGAAATATTCGCGAATTCTGTACACGGGTGAAGTCGGTCATGCTATTTTTTGCAAAAAATAATTAGATAATTATTAGATTTTTCCAGCATCTAATTAAATAATTATGTATTAATTTTATGGGTGATTATGAAAACTATCAAACTATAGGGCAAATCAAACTTGTATTTTTATAGTGTCGAGGCATGTCGTTGCTCAGCGAAAATTAATATTTATACGTCAGCGGGGGTGGGGAGTGGGGTTTTGTGCGGCTTGTAGCTAACTTTAAGGATATTGATTCGCCCTATAAGTACCAAATACAGACGACTACTAGCACTACCAATAGTTATAATAGGCTTGTTAACTAAAAAAGTATACGAAATATCTATACTACCCTGCTTAACGTACGCGTGCCAAACATGGTCTTTGAGGAAAAAGGACGAAGAAAAAATAGCAATCTGTCAGAGAAAGATGGAGAGGAGCATGCTAAATATAAGGCTCTCAGACAAAATAAGCAACCAAATCATAAGGTCAAAAACTAAGGTACCTGATGCTAAAGAAAGGATACGACGACTAAAATGGAACTGGGCAGGACATATCTGTAGACTTGAGAACTCAAGATGGACAAAAAGAGTAACAGAATGGACCCCAAGGGACGGAAAAAGAAAACAAGGAAGACAGAGAAAACGATGGAGAGATGTTTTCACAGATAGAGCTGGACCTGACTGGATGAGAAAAGCAAGAGATAGGGAAGAGTGGAGGGGACTAGGGGAGGCCTATGCCGAAGAGGCAACTTCTACGGATAGATATTAAGTTGTAAATTAATACATTATTAGTTGTTAACCGTAGTAGAATAAATGGGTTTTTTATTTTATTTTATTTATGTTAACTAAAAAAATATAATTAGTCCGTAGAATAGATTGTGAAAAAATATTAGACACGTATTTTTTCTTTTGTCAATTTAACAAAAATTGATGAAGATATAACCCGTTAAAATTCCGCGTGACGTCACTAACCGCTATCAAATGTACCGGCTAGTGCCGTCACGAGCCCCCACTCTCAATCTTTGACAAGGTTTATGTTTGTCACTGATTGTTTGATTGACAAAATAAAAAATACGTTTCCAATATTTTTTAATGATCTAACTGACGGACTAATTATAATAATGATTTTTATACCCAGTAAACATCCCTATTATCGACAGTTAAAGGTTCTGAAAAGTATGTTTCGAAGATTTTATATGAAAATACCGGTCTCATATCTAGTTTGGTGGCCATGCCCGCATCTTTCAATGAATACATTAATTCTTAACATGCAATAAAAAGGTTCTTTTTTGTATTAATATGTTACGCAGGTTATTACTTACTTCACCAACAAATTTTCAATCACTATAAATAAATAACCAAACACCTAAGATAAACATTATCCATTTCCAAGACAAAAATATCAACCCCCTAGAGGCTGAGACAACTCACATGAAAGTAAACAAAAGGAACAAACAACTGAACAGAATCCCGATATTTGCCGAGACCGACTTTCATCTTAGTTCTACTAGTTAGAACAAATAAAGAAATATGGAGACTCCGGTAATACCTATTGAGAAAATGGTAGAGAAACCGGCAATGTTTGTTGGACTTTATGGGTTCTTAGAGTAAGATGAAAAGTAAGATAAGATAATTCTTTATTGTACACTAAGGAATGAATGAATAACACAACACATTAATATTAACTCACATACCTATTAAATCTTTATCAATTTTTGTTTATTAGACAAAATAAAAAATACGTGTGTTATATGTATTTATAATTTGTCTGAAGACTAATTATATTTTTTACAAGCTTTTGTTTATTTTTACCTGTCCCGTTGTCTGTCTGTGGGTCTGTAATCAAATCTTGCAAGTTAAATTTGATCCACTTCCCGGTTATCGATTGAGCTGAAATTTTGCATACACGTGTAAATCGCGTTACAATGCCATATTATGATGACATGGTCCTGATCTAATGATACAGCTGGAAGGTGGCCAATAGAACTTAGCAATGAAACGACACAACCTCATCGAGTTTGCGTTCATGTGAATGCTCTTTGCGGTAGTTTGTCTTTCAATGGTAACCAGGGTCTGATGATGGAGCTAGAAGGTGGTCATGGGATGGTTTAACATCTAAAAGAAAATGTAAAGAGATGTGTCTCAAGCAAGATCTACTTTTCGGAGAACTACTAGTTTGTATGAATTTTGGTATACCTAAAGAGTCTGGCTTTCTAATCGACGTGACTAGTGAACAAAATTAAATAAAACATTTTTAGATAAATTTAAAAACACTCAAGCGAGAAACAGATATTTCAGTAAACGTATTTCTGCATAAATACATCTAAAAGCTTAATTGTACGACATTTTTGTGGCTACTATCTCTTGATTGCTCTTCGTCTAGACGCAATAAGTAAATGTTGTAAAAAGTGAATCCTCCATTTCGTTTTGGACATATCTCAAAGTCTCGTAGGTTTGTTGCATAAAATTAGGATTTGAGACATTTTGGCGAAGTCGAGATGAATCTTCTGAAAAATTTAGTGATGATGGGAGATTTTTGTATTTAACTAACGATCAATTTCAAGTTTAGGTTAGTTTATTATCTTAAATGCCATAAAATTAAGTTAGTTTACCTATTAATTTGCCAACCTCGTTAGTGGATGGTAGTGGTTACATATTTGAGCCATTTGGAGTTGAGACATTGGATCCGTGGGGGCCGGGAGCTCATCTTATTTTCAAAAGTCTTTCTGAGCCTCTGGTGGACGCGACGCGTGACCAAAATGCTGAAGTTAATTTGGCTCAACGCACAAGCATTGCCATTCAGCGTGGCAATGCAGCCAGCATGCTGGGCATGCTGCCAACTGGCAGTGGGTGCGAGCATTTGGATTATTATTTAGACCTTCAAGGGTCTCTGGATGATCCAATGCTTTTTATGTAGTAGTAGTGTATGTAGTTTAAGCATATAAAGTAGTATTGTATTTTGTCGTAGTTAATAAAAGCACATTTGCCCGTAATAATGTTTACCTATTTGGAGTGCAGAAATTTTTGTTTCATAATCACAGCGCAGCATAGGTAGGTATGTTTAAAGTTGCAGATTTTTTATGCTTTTAAAAAACCAGATGACCCATGCAAATCACAATTCTGAACCAACAATACGTATGATACTTTTTGTTTCTTGAATTTTGGGTTGACCACATAAAAAAAATGTGTTTATAATAATTGTCTCAATAACCCCGTTTTGGCCTATCGCACCTTTTTTAGGGTTCCGTACTGAAAGGGTAAAAACTGGACCCTATTACTAAGACTCCGCTGTCCGTTTGTCTGTCTGTCTGTTTGTCACCAGGCTGTATCTCATGAACCGTAATAGCTAGAGAGTTGAAATTTTCACAGATGATGTATTTAGATTGTCGCTATAACAACAAATACTAAAAACAGAATAATTTACATATTTAAAGGGGCTCCCATACAACAAACGGGCTCCCATACGGTGTACGAAACCCTTCATGCGCGAGACGAGAGATTTTTGAATAAATCTGTGGAAAATAAATAGTTCATGGCCAATGGCGCCGAGTAAAATTCTTCATTGGCGATTTCACACATAAATACTAAAAAAATAAAGTCTGGTATTTTTGGAAATCTATTGAAGAGTCCTACGTACATAACTTACGGCTGACACGAGTATAGTAATAACCACGCCACGTAGAAATGTTACAACGCTGCAGATATAAGACTAGCTATTCTCACTGATCTCAAATTTACAACTCGTTCCACATACTACTACTAAATTTATTCTGAGGGGCTAGTACGAGATTATACATAAACGAAAACTACAGTACTTTTCGTGTAGCGTCGACTAGCGCCGTGCCCTTGCATAAACTAGGGAGAACTAACAAAAATATTTATGGAGCCATTTTTATACTGTAGCTATACCTTTAATGAGACATGACTCACGTAATTTAATAGTTGCTAGTCACAGCGTACCTATGTGTTAAGGGTTATCCAGAACTGGTGTATTAAGCCGAAAGAAGATGATCCAGATCACCATTCGTATTACTGCTGTTGTGTATACACACACACACACCACACACAGACTAAGGTAAACGTACCAATGTACGGACGTTTTTGAACTTCGCTGACTTTGCAGTAATACTACGCTGATACTAACAGACTTACAACAACAAAGTGAATATGACCATATAGGGCATTTATCTGAGTTTTATAATAATTAAATTTTATCTTATTTGTTTGAGCTGTAATGGGAATTAATACCCAAAATGTAAAAAAATACCCGGATGTACCAAACCGCGGACGATTTGTCCTAATGCGCGGAATGTCGTCCCAATTCCTGGACGCTATACGAAATTGAACTCTATTTGTTTTACATTAGAGTTTAAATAGCCTTTCTACCGTATTATTATTTGTATGAACTTTAAAATCGACCCAAATCTATTACAAATCGTCCTAAGTCACGGACGCTATGCGAATTAGAACTCTAGTTGCTTTACATTAGAATTTAAACTGACTTTATACTGTATTATTTCTTACTATTATTAAAGAATATTTCAGTTAAAGCCATTCAAGGTGTCTTAAATCAAAGAAACAATGGTTTACATGCAATAAATTATATTTCAAACAAAACAATAATCACATTATGAAAAAAAAAAAATGCTGAAACGTTAGGTACTTAGCACAATAGCATTGGTATAGGAACCGTATTTAGTCCGTGGCAAGATAATCGGCTTAAATGATCCCCACGGAAATGTGTTCAGTCTTCCCATGCAAAATAAAATGCGTTCTTTTTTATAATTATATCCCACAGGTCCGTATAAGGCACCTTAGGTGACACATTTGTGTAATGATGATTTCACAGTAGTTTAATTGGATACCAGTCTCTAAGGCAACCTCAGTAGTATATTTACCTTTAGAGCACGGAGTACCTGGATATCGTAGAAGTGGCGCAACATCTGGCGGTCGAAGAATTAATGCTTTCAGTACAAGAAAAAAACAAGAAACTAAAGTAGGGTGTGACTCAAACGCCCACTGTGTTGTCTGGGAATGTCCCAATACAAATGAGAGGAGAAATGACGTACTTGACTTCATCTTCAGGCATTATTCAAATCTACTAAACCATGGCTCTGAGTTTCATTTCGTAACGTCTTGGGAATCAATTATCGACATCATACTTGCTACGAGCAATATCTCTAAAACAATCAATGAGTGGCGCGTGGCAACTGATGAATACTCTGATTCCGAAGCACGAACCTGAAGCATACCGATATAACAACTTTTAGAAATTAACTCAAAATAGCTATAAAGAGGAACCTTTACAATAGCTAGAAAACAGCTCGAGAAAGAAAAGCATGAGCTAGTCATAGAGAACGATGTATCTGACGATATTTTGCTATCTTGGAACATATACGCGGATAGTGCAAAAAACAAGCTTGAACTAAGAGACTCCCTTGCCCTGAGTAAAACAACATAAATTTTGCAAGCGGAAGCCATGGGCCTTTTGCTAGCCGCAAAAAAACTTTAACTTTTATATGAACTGAGCTTCTAACAGCTACTGGAAACAGTGATGCCAAAGAAGTGATCATGTTCACAGTTGACAGTGCTGCTACTATCTATGAACTCAGAAGACCTGTAACAAGGTCAAAATTAATCGCTGCGCGTCATGCAACATTCCAAACTCTATCAAATAAACAGTGCTATGGAAAAAGAGTCACAGATCATGTTCAGGCAACAACGTAGCAGACACGCTTTCCAAAGAGAGAAGATTCAGTTGTAACTTAGAAAATCAAATTGTTTTATTATATTGTAATCTTAATCATATAATCTAAATCCCAATTTTTAGTACTATAGTTGATTATTGTATCGATATAATAATCAACTTTTACAAAAAAAAAAATGGCTCAATCAAGAGACAGATTTTTACTCTGATACTAGGACTAGCCACGCGGCCCATACGAGCGTCCTTATTTACTTTTTACTACCTATTTATGACAAATTAAATGTTTATTATTTTCTATGAAACACCAAAAGTTTAGTATTTCATAAAAATTAAAAACATAATTTCAAAATCTGAGAACAATAAATCTTACTTAAGATAATCTTTTAAACACAATGTAATATTGTTTAAAATGTATGTTGTAAATCGATCATAAACAATTGTTTTTGTCATGCACAAAAAACAGCTTAAACAATACTAAAGCAAATTGGACACGACTATTGTTTGAACCAGTCCAAAATAATTATTAATTCCTTTGAATGAGATGCAACCGAATTATAATAATTGCTTTTTCACGGTTTTGAAAACGAAGTTCTTACATGCAAGGAAAAATGAGACTTATTTCAAGGCAATAAGGTCGAGATCCAACCTTTGGTACAACGGGTTTTAAAGAACTGATGTGTGTCCCACTTCTCGGACGAAAAATGTGATTATTGTCCGTGCATTGGGACAAGTACGGGTTTTGTGAGTACCATTAGGCGGATACGCAAATATTATAAATAATCAACAAGATTATGTCTAGATTAGAGGTTATAATATTAGGTAATTTATCTAAGTATCGTAATAAAATAGCACACTTAGCATATCACATTACACAACTAAGAAATTATCTGAAGTTTATGACAGGGTAGACACCAAATTCAGCTACTGAATTAACAGATTAACGAAAATTTTACGACACCGCACTTTTGAGATCATTTGGTTTGGACACCATTACACTACGTGTACAGTTTTTCTTGTATAATACTTTGAAATATAACCAAGAATTTATTGTCATTCATAAGATTAAGTTAAACTTTCGTAGAAAATTACAAAAATTAAAAAACCGAGTAACGTCCGCGTTCTGGGACTCGTCCGCAATTACGTGCGTTCACCTTACTATAGCTTGTATAATATAGTATAATACACTTATGATTACATATAAATATTTAGTAGTATAAAACGTAGGTTTAAAATTATCTACAATTAAGTGTCAAAGTTATTACATTAATTAAATGTCAGAAACTGTACCCTGCAACACAGGCTCTTAGGAGACCTAGTGCGGAGTGCAAGCAAGTTATGGAACATATAATATTATTTTTATTTAAACATTTTGTCGATTCAGAGTTGTAATTGATAACTTTTTTGAATTTCGGGTTGTCGCCATAGGTTAGTATATAGTGATGGTCTTAACTCCTCATTTCAGCTTAATACAGGGCAAGTGGATAAACCTGTATGTTTCGACCACATTTAGCGATCTTTCTCAATTTGACGGGTGTTAGCACCCGGACCTGTCTCTCAAATCTCTCAATGCACTGCGCGCTAACGGAAACGGTGATAGTTATCGTTTTAATACAAAATTATACTAAGCTCTCTTTGCAACAATTTCAAATACGATTTAAAATTACTCCATTTAACACCCTTCAGTGTCAAGTTTCGACTCCGCACTCCGTTTGAAAGCCAATTGTATAGGATTCAAATTACTGTCGCTTTGTATTGCATTGTATTGAACTTTAATCGCCACTTTATAGTGATTTAAATGATCGCAGATACCGTTGACAAGGCTTTTATTGCTGCAATTTGATTATAGGGTTTTGTGCTGAATGCTACTGCTTTTTAAACGCTTTACAAAGTGTACAATACAATAATACATTATTAAAGCACCGAAAATTCTGTGATAATGGGATAAATTAGTTCATACAAAATATTAAGTACGCATAGTTTCTGAGTCACGCACGAACACCTCGAAGTACTAAATGGGTCCCACAATTTTATTTAAAGTGCATACACTTTAGAATCTACCTTTCCACCCTTTTTTAGCTAGATTAGACCTTAAATTCGTGACCTTATAACTTAATTTATTTATAAAAAAAGCGCGAACTGTGCCACGTACCTAGACCTACTTCACGTAGCAAAAACATATCTTTTTGACACTTAAAATCTCTTTAGACTGTAAATTAGACAGCTATTGTCTTATTTTAGACCGTTAATTCAACCTTTTCAAAATATAAATATCTTATTTTTTAAACTTTGTTTCCGTTATCACAAGGCCGATCAACACAAAAGCATGCGTTTCGTCGACTCACGCGCATCTGCCGGCAGGGGGCGGGGCGTGTCGCGATGGCACCGTGCTAGCAACGCCTCTTTATGCATATTAACATTTCAGAGTTTGAATAGCGCTTCTGACCTTTTTTAGTTTGATAGTTACTGATGCAATCTACGTCGTCTTTTTGAGTTAGAGAGAAGCTACAGAAACTGCAGTAGCGTTTACCTTATAATAATATGCAGGGTCATAGGTATTAAACGTAAAAACCTTTTAAGGGCGGGCCTTGTACATCTAGACAACAACTTTTAAAAATTCGCTTCTGCATAAATTTTGCCAGGCGTTTACGATTTTTTTGTATGATAAAGCTGATTTTCTTCGTGATTTTCAAAAAGTCCTAGAACAAAAGTTATTTGTCTAGATGTACTAAAGGTTTTGCATTTAATACCTATGACCTACCAAGTTTATGTTAATATTGATTTATGTAATTTATTTAGCTAGAAGACTCTGAAGTGCCGAGCAAAATCGTAATTTAAATATTAAATCGAAATGGATAGCCTTGATCACTCGTATTTTTGACGCTGCCTGAGTATTATCTCATATTACTGTAGTCTGTAGTCTGTAGTCGATGTTGCGAGATAAAATGTAGACTTATTACATGCTATGGCTCTAATTTAGCCACCACAACAGCGGTCCTCAATGGTGCAGGCCTTTAACTAATTAACGACTAAATGGTTTTGGTTTTGTACATTGTCTAAGTATTTTTATACTACATCTATGGTTTATTGATACTATTCTTAACTATTCCAGGTATATGTCGAATTTGACAAAATGTTCGTGGCAGGCTCTGAAAATGATTTATGATTTATATATTGATTTATAGCTATAAATCATTTTCAGAGCCTGCCACGACAATTTCTGTATTATTTTTATTACTACATAATATATTACATTTTACGCACTGTAATGCTTAGTAGGTAGATATGGCTGATTCCTGATCCTACATTAACTAAATCACAGGCAAGTGCTTTGTGGGTGCACTTTCAAGCGCCCTCTATAATTACATGCCTAAAAGTAGACTAGAACCGTCTTACCACAAAAGTTTTACGCACGTTTTAGACAATTTTTGACATTACAAATTGCACGGTTAAATAGTGTTTCCTATTCTTATTCGATGTGAGGGCGATAAGTCCTGCACTGACGTCCTTCATGGGGTGTTTTGTGAATTTCCCCCTCCAGCGTCTACCCGAGCCAGCCCAGATCCTTAAAGTAACGGAGCGTGGCTCTGAGCCGCTGGCATAACTGCTCCATAAGCTTAGATGGTGAATAAGATGATGGCGATGTGAATGACAAAGCTGATGATAATGCCAATACAGAAGCGTCATGCAACCCGTTAGCTATTCTAGTGTCTTGCAATAGTGTTTAAAGCGTGTTTAAATCTTTTGTGGTAAAGCGGCAAATGTTTTGCTCTCAGGGAGGAAAGTTGGTCGATAAGGCGTCGTGACCGGCATACTGATGTGGCGTTGAGGCAATCGAGCGGGAACTTTGCCTTTACTTAACGTCGTTTAGGGAAATGAGGCGAAATCGGACTTTTTTATAAACAGCGTTATGGAAAATACCGAGGTTGTGACTTGTTTTGTACGTACAGAACCTGGGGCCAAATTGTGTACGCGTTCTGACTTTCGGCTTCGTTTTTAGGGTTTCGTACCTCAAAATGAAAAAAACATAAACCTTATAGGATTATTTTGTGGTCCATCTGTCTATCTGTTCGTCTTTACCACATTCGTCGTACCAGGCTATACGTGCTTACTTACTTATATCTGTAGTTTGAACAAACTAAAACAAGCTTGCTTTCGTCATGTCAAACTGATTTATGTTTCCTTAAAAAACTAAATTTAAAGCAATGATTTATTCTCTCTCCCTCGTGCATAGGTAAACAGATAGGTACGCTATCGCTTAACCCGGTCAAATTTTCAGACTCCGAACTGTGGAAGTGATTTCCCAAAGGTCACATAACCATGCGAAGTAAGCACTAGCCCGAGCCTGCACGTGAATCGAACTTGTGACCCGCATACCGATCGGGGATCGAAACTTTTACTTTATCGGACACACCTGACGGGACTCGGGGTACCTAAGTTGTGATCTTTTTTGTTATACTTACCTAGTTAAAATTTTGTCAAAAACCTTGCAGAGAAATTTCCAAGCACTATTGCTAAAGTAGGTAGTTTATTTCAATGTCAATATCTATATCTTTATTTATCAAAGCTTAGCCTAATTACATAAGTACTTAAAACAAAGCAATATAAACAATCTAGGTAGGTACTTATATTAAAACTTCACAATACCTACCCTCATAATACAATTGAAACACAAATACAAATAACCCACTGCAAATTATGCTTTACAATGCGCTTTACAAAAAAATGATAATAATATGCTCAAATATTTTATCTTGGATTCAGTATCTAATAACATTTTTACAAAGATAACATTTTAAAGTTTCGGGTTGGGTATAAAACATATAATTAAAGCAGTTACATTTCAATGGGTTTTAGGTTCAAGAGAGGTAATCCATTGTGGTTATCCATTCCAATCCCTGGCGGTCCGCATTATGAAACAAAAGCGAATCGCTTAGAACGATCAGGTGGTACCTACGTCGACTATGTAGTTATGGTATTTATGCGACTTCAGGCTTGTCCTGGCCTGAAAAGGAGATGAAGGAATCAGGGAATTCAAGCGCACACTTGCCGAAATGGAACCTATAGAAAATTGCCAAACACGCTTCTTTACACTGCTTTTCCAGGCTTTTTAGTTTGGAAGCGACAAGCTTGGATGGTAAATCCCCGATTATTCGCACGGCACGACGGAGCTCTCACAAGAGCTTTTCTCATTGCTCTCATCATCGTTTAACCAGAAGGCGAGGTATATCATAAAAGTGTCCGTAGTTTATTGCAGCAGAAATAAATTGCAGTTAATAGCCAATCATTTGCAGCGGCGTTCTTGCGGTTCAGCGGGATGGAGGCTAGATTTCCCTGCGGGGTGTTCTGGAGGCTAGAGTGGACTGTGCTGTGACATCCTATTACATAACGCCGCAATGGCTGACACTCTCATATAATTGATATACCTATACAAATATACAAACATACAAATATCTTTATTGGGTCTTAAAATTACAATTTACACGATTCTCAGCATTTAACAAATGTAGGTACTTTACTTTAGAAGGTAGATTCTGTTATGAGAGGCTACCCTCTAACATACCTATTTAATTTTTAAAAGGATGCAAAGAAAAACATAAATTGGCAGGAAATTAAAGTTAACAGTAATTTCCTTAATTGTATTATTGCTGTTGTTTCAAACTTGGCTCATGTTTTTTTTTACCAATAGAAATAAAAAGCTAAAGTAAATTTTGATCGTATGTATGGCTGAGCTCTAACTCCAAGCTAGGTTTCTCTGTGTTTAGGATATTAGTCCAAAAACCTTTATCGTATAATACTTAGGTAAGTATTTCTTTATATCTATCACTAAAATTTTCGACGTAAGAGTTTGACTTTTTGACTCCTTGAGTACGAAAAGCATAGCGGTCGTAGGCTGTAGCGTAATTTGTCTATAGATGGGTGACCGCTGGTGGCATTTACAATTGAGCCGGATGCCACCTTGTAGGCGCTTGTGAATTCGTATGCTTGTAAACCCGTAGGGCTGAAAATTTTTAAGCCAAATTGATACCTGTTAATTTATTATTTACATACTCTTAAAAGTTACTGTACTTCTTCCTTCTCCTCTCAAATCATCCCACGCTAAACGTCTACCGGCTATGTGGACACTTGGACATATTATATTATTACTTAACTAAAAGCTGCTTATCCAACGTATCTTTACTGGAAATCTATGGGGGAGGATTCTGTCCAGCAGTAGAAATTTTATGGTTGAATAGAGATGGTGATGTCACCCTGCGTTTTACCTAACCCTTTCAAATTTTAAGGCTTTTATAACCATCATCATAATCAGAACTTAAGAGCAAAGCTCTTGTCGGTGGAGCAACTTGTGTCGGCCAAGAGTGGTCGCGGAGGTCTTTGATTATAGCTTGTTTATATCCATAAAAACTACAAACTCATTACTACTAAATTTTAACATTCATTCGTAATATATGTAATAAAATTTAAATACAAAAAGATAAAATTTATAATGAGATATCCCAGTTCTTTCGCAATGTCGGCCATTTGCGTCGATAGAAATGACGTCAAAGAAGGATGCAGCAACTGAACCTGTCTAAATATATATTTTTTTTTTGCAACTTTTTAACAAAATATCATTTATAAAAATTGTATATGCTTCAAAAAAATTGTAATTTTTTGCTGTTTTCATATCACTAGTTAAAATTAATATTAAACCACCAGAAAAATTACAATGATTTTTTATTGTTTTTACTCTCTAAACCCCTTACCAAAGCTTGTGTGAACGAATATTTTACGTGTAGTATCCAGGCTAGAATAAAAAAAAAAGGTTTAATTTTTTTGGGCGACAAAAAAGGAACTATGGCGTCGCATTTTTATGTATTTGCCAGTTTTGTTCATAATGTCAATAAGAACAACGTTTGGAGTACAGCTACGCTTCTAGTTCGATAATGGCATCATAGAAATAATCGTCCCATTTAACGGCTTTTGCGTATCAACTTTAACATTTAACAAATATAACAATGAATATTAATGAATGACATCAGAAGATTGAACCGATAACAGATAAGATGGCATTATAATGTAACACCGAGTCTGTTACTAAAAAAAAAAAAAAGTTCTTAATCTCAGCTGTCAAAACTTCAATTAATGTTGCTGTCAAAAAAAGTCAAAGTCAGTCAAGCACATGATGTTTTCAGTATTGCCAGACTTCGTTTTCGATATTCCGATTAAGCGATTTTCTGGAGGTGTTAATGTAATTATTTTCTTTTTAACTGTTGGCACATTATCCTTTTTTTTATCAGGGGAAATCCTTTATGTATGCTACCACGTCTCGTGGGCAGACAGGTGGTTATGTGGGAGTCCCGCCGACTGGACGGCATACCTACCATAACCCCTGGGTGTTCCACCACTGCGCCTGGTGTCGGGGCTGCGAGCGCGTCTTCGCGGCACCCGACAGCGCTGGCCCAACTTGGGCCCTACCCTGGAGCTTGCACTTCCGCCAGAATGACGATGTGTCGAACACCAGACACATCGTCATCCACCACCTGGGACCAACCAGCACTGGTTGACGGACGGCACCCGTATCCGACAGCCCTGTTGGGCAATTCTGTCAACCGATCTCGTTACTAAGGTGACACGTTCTTGAACTTGTCTCGTTTTTCTGACAGTTTTGAGCGGTCGGAACTGTCAGAAAGAAGAAGGTATCAAGGTATAGGTTCAAGAACGTATCACTTCAGTAAAGAGATCGGCTAACAGAATTGTCCCGCTGGTCCCGATGCAACGGGTCAATTAAAGTGGCCCCGTGCCTGCCACTAAGGCTGCAGAGGATAGGGAGAGCGGCCATCGCGAAACCGACACTCCTCTTCCCCTGCAGCCCCAGCACTTGAGTATGGCACATAATCCTGCATTAACTCGTTTTAACTCGTGACATTTACGAACTGAGGTGTCGTTATACATAATATTTTATAGAAACATACATTTTTGCCTACTAAAAGATTATCAAAAAGAAAGAATACTTACTCATATTTTTTTATTTCACTCACTTTACTACTAACAAAAAGCTGCAGTTGAAGTCATCCGAAAAATTCGTGGTCATTTTAATATTACTCGTAATAATCCTTAAAGGTGTTATTCGAACCTCGGCTCCAGGCTACAGCTGCAAGCAGCACTTGCAGCAGTTGCACGAAACCGGCTGCGGCTGCACAAGTGGTTATCCATGTAGTATTATGAATTTTTGCAAAAAAGATTCCGAACGCGGCTGCGACAGCACGGAATACCGAATCTCGGCTGCGAGTGTTGTTAACCGATTTAGACAACTGCCTCGGAATGACTCAGCCGAGGTTCGAATAGCTGCTTATCTTACAGTTGCGGTTCTTGTACTTTTGCTAATGAAATAGATGAATAACGAAAATCATTATCATTCATGTTTTCATTTTCTTTTTGTAGCGGTCCTAAGCATTGAGCTTTTTTGACGTGATAACGTCTTATAAATCGATGAACTCCAAAACGTAATCCGATATTACAACTTTTTTTTAACAAAATGAGATACACTGATTAAAATATCAATATAAATATCATTGAGGCAATATGAACTAAAAATATATGACTTCAAGTTTTTAAATATCTAGCACCATTTTAGCACTCTATACATAACAAACCTGGCAATCCTTAATCTTTGGCCTATAATTATATATATAAGTATTCAACATATAGCTTGAAAATTGTTTTCGGTTTTTCTTATTTTATCTTCATTTTATACGAACTTGTACATATCAGAACAGTTTTAGAAGCGTCATAAATTACTCTGGTGAACATAACATTTTTATAAATGACCTTGGGAGAAACTGAGTGTATTCGTATACTACAGGTATTCGTATGTATGAGCTTCCGACATCCTTCTTTCTCCGAGAACCTGAATCGAGTGAACGTCAAAAATAGAATAAAATCACAATCAGTTTGTGCAAACAATCCCTTTGATTCCCTCGTTACAGCGATCCGTCACAATTCGGGCCTGATCACGTCCGTCTTGCGAGCGGCGCCATCGCAAGCGGACAGCGATTTCAAACATACAAGTGTTAGGTTTTAAGTATTTTAATGGTATTTGTTTTTTAAAAATAAGTATTTAATTTGACTCTGATATTCATCGATTATTTGTTTTGTTTTACACAAGGTATAAAGTTCAAGTTCAAAGTTCAATTTTTTTATTTTAAATGTACCTAAGGTACACTTTTGAAACGTCATGAATGTAAGTACATTTGAAATAATTAACAAATAATGTGAAAAACAATAATATAACCTTGGATTAATGATTGGTCGCGCGACTAATCATTATTCCAAGAATATACATAAAAATAAGTGAACAATACCAATAAAAGTAAAATTAACCTCATCGAAATATTACAACACAATGTTGCCATATGAGAGTTATGGAAACCTTCCAGCTTGGTTGGTTGGTCGGTTTATAGGACGAATCATACAAGTCAGCGGATGTGAAGTTAGCTACAAGCTGCGCAATGTCCAAGTTATGATGAGTTTATGAACCTCTGAGAGTCCCTGTACTTTGTAAAATAATAGTTCATAAACTGATCATTACGAACAATTTTTTCTACGGCACTAACTTCGAAATCAATAGCGAATGAAATCAGCTGTTCAATACATTTTGTCGAGAGTCAATGATCTTTTGTATGGAACAACTGTTTTTTTTTTTTTTTTTTCACTTGTTACTCACACAATATTTTGTACACATAAGCGTATAAACTCAAACATCATTACATAGTATAAAATAAAGTCGCTATTTTTGTCTGTTTGTTTGTCTGTATGCTTAAATCTTTAAAACTACGCAACGGATTTTGATGCGGTTTTTTTTAATAGATAGAGTGATTCAAGAGGAAGGTTTATATGTATAATACACCTGTGCGAAGCCGGGGCGGGTCGTCTAGTTATTCATATAAAACTTGCCTGAGGCAACCTATTCGGCCGATCAATAAGAAAGCCGCGTAAGCAAATAATCACCTACAAGAGGAACAACAACAAAAGCGTGTATATTACGCTTTATATCTCGCATGCGATGACAGTCTCAAATTTTTGGATACTCGCTGACACTTGGGCCAAACACCACCCTTATTTGAATAATTCTCCGCCGACCGTGACACATAATTGCTGTACCTGCAGTGATTGCGATTTATTGCCGTTTTATTCAAACAAAGATACATTGGCTGAATAAAACAAGACAAACGGCTCATTAACGAACGTTTTATATTTTTAAATACTTCGCCGGGACTATTGTTGTTGTGTTTGCTACAATGGATGTAAATTAAAGAATTAAAAAGTAATTAGATACGGACTGCAGATTTTATATTTTAAATTAAGTTTATTTGTGTCTTTGTAGTTCTCAGTTAAATTCTAGATAATTATTGTACTCTTCATTATGATGACATTTCCAAACTCAAATAATTTATTGCAACTTATAAATTTACATGCGGTTCTTAGTTAAAATGTTTTGTATAGTTATACATTATGACCCTAAAAGGGTATGGGAATTTTATTACATAGGTATTTGTTGGAACGATTTATTATTTATTATGTTTTCTAGATTATCGTTAAAAGTTCGTCTTACACATTAGACGAACAAGAAATCATAATAATAAATTACATTTGGATAAAATAATAATTTTTAGTTATTTTATAAAACAGTTCAAACTAACTTTACTATGGGGTAAACTTTTTTACGATTGCCTCGTTCGTTCAGTGGTTAGTGACCCTGACTTCTGGATCAAAGAGGCATGGGTTCGATCCCCACCCAGGGCAAGCATATATGTGATGAACATAGGTGTTTGCTCTGTGTCTGGGTGTTATTTAGGTACTATCTATAGAAGTATGTATTTCAAATATGTGTATGTAGTATATCAGTCTCTGGCAGCCATATCACAAGGTTTGCTTAGTTTGGAGTCAGAGACCGTGTGTAAGATTGATGTCCCCTAATATTTATTTATTTCAGGATATTCCTTAAAATTAACGCCTGTTCCATATAATTTTGTCAAAAGCATTTTGAACTTTTGGTACGGAACAGCTAATTTTTCCGCTATTTGTGCTCGGACTGATGGTAAAAGTTTATTATGATGTAATATCCTAAAATATGTCCGTTCGTCAAGAGAACACTAAGTAGAGTAGGCCAGTACTTTTTGATGAACAACTTTTTCTATAATAATTATTTTTTGCAAAAAATGGCAAAACCGCCTTCCATCGTGTACAAAATTCGGATATTTCACTCGAATTGCTTACATTATTGTTGGTTTTCTCAAAAACGGCTCAGCTGATTTCTGTATAATTTGAATGGGACCATTTTGGGAGTAAGCCATTTCGAACTAAAAAAAACTTTTTCGATTCGGTTCAGAATTGGCGAAATTATCGATCAACAAAAAAAAATACATACACACAAACATAAAACCTCCTCCTTTTTGGAAGTCGGTTAAATAGGAACAACCCAAAATCGGAAAATAGCAACTGTTTCACACATTTTGTCAATTTCGTTGTAATTTTGTATGGAACAGCTGTTTTTTTCTCGAATTCCGGGTGAGAGAATAGTAAAAGATGTTCGCATCAACACTACCGTGGCTTGGACATGACACATGTAATTGTAGGCCTCGGTTGTTTTAACCGTTTAGAGATGTCAGAGGAATTCAGGCGGCTTAAAAACGCTGACGGCCTAACCTAAGTAACTTAGGTACTTGCTTTTTATCACCTCTTTTGGGCTTAGTACGGGGCAAGTAGATAACCCTCTATGCCTAATACATTATACAGGGTTATTTCTAATAAATTAGCATCCTTTTAGGGGCTTATTCTGTACATCGAAACTAACAACTTTTGTACTGCGACATTTGACAAAACTTAAAAATTAATATTAAATAAAAAAAAATCTGTGGAACAACCAAAATTTTTTTTAAGTTTTGACAAAGTCGCAGAACAAAAGTAGTTAGTTTTGATGTACAGAATAAGCCCCCAAAAGGATGCTAATTTATTAGAAACTAGCTGCGCCCCGCGGTGTTACCCGCGTTAGCCCGAAATAAAAAGTAGTCTATGTGTTAATTCAAAATCTAAACTACCTTCGTACCGAATTTCATCCAAATTAGTTCATTCGTTTGTGCGTGAAAGAGTAACAAATATCCATACATACTCACACGTTTATAATATTAGTAGGATTGAGAGGAATTAAAGCGAGACTGTGTAAAAACTACACGGTGGCGATTAGCATTGTCTCCAGCACCTGATCAACAGATTATCTTTAAACATAATAATTACAATTCTGCTGTACGTGTGTATATCACTGAACTCCTCCTAAACGGCTGGACCGATTTGAATGAATTGTTTTGTATGCGTTTGGGTGCACCCTGGATGGTTTAGATTCACAAATAAGCCCGGCAGATGGCGCTGCAGTGGGTCCGCTAGTATATTACAGTAATTCTTGAAAAAAGATCACGTTTTTGCAATTGGATACTATGATGTGACGCCTGGTTGCCTCGAATATGAATTCCTTAAGCAGTTTCATTAGGTGCAAAGAAAATTAGAAGTTTCTATTTTATACCAACTATCTATTAATTTCGGTTGCTGGGTTGCAGGTGAAGGCTTTATATTTTAATCATAGACATAATGATAATAATGAGTGTTTTTGATATTGAGCACATATTTTTATTTTACTCCATTGTGACACAAAAAATCAACAACTCAAATATGATGACCTCAGGGTCTCTTCAGGTCTGAGTGACCACCAGTTTAGTCCTCAAAACACTCCGTGCGTAAACCCAATTTTGAAATACTCGTACACAAATAGCCCTCTTAAGTCTTGGTTGCGGTAGTGCCGTGGTAATGAGATCTGCTTCCATCTTCTCTGTGCACTCTGCCTATAAGGCTACTACTCTTTGTTTCTTGGCTTCATAACTTATCCATCCACCACCATATTTGAAAATATATCCCGTGTAGGATCGTCTATCCATGGTGCAAGCTGCCCAATAAGTGCCTGCCATACCATACTACTTCATGTCACTTTTTTTTATTTTAGTCCAACCTTCTTGGTTCCTTTAAATAACGGATGACCCGTTTCGCGGCTTGCCAATGATTATTTCCGTAGCAAGTATTAAATTGGCTTAGATACATTACGGCAAACGTAATATCTGGCCTTGTTGTAATTGCTAGATTCATCAACGATCCGATCAAGCTGTGGTCCCACAAGTGTTGGTTTGTTAAGACAGCTTTCGCGTGAATACGCCAGGAATCATAGTTTTTTCGCTTAAGCGATTCTACATGACCATGACTCTTTGATTTTTCCCACGATTTACGCACTTTTTTACTAATAATAAATGTTGAGTTTTATGGATATCTCGAATAATGAGTCTTTTTAATAAGGAGCACCCATTTTTATTTTACAAAGAAAATACAAAACTATCTACTCCATTTTGACATACAAAATCAACAACTCAAATATCTCTATAGCAACCAAAACTCTATGGCAACATATAAGAATATAGACTTGAAATAATTACAAAATATGACACATAGGACTCAATATGGCCGCCATTACATACTTAAAAACCATTTTTTCATAATGATGATCTTTCAAAAATAAATGATGAACTGAATGGAACCACAAACCACAACATCATTTGGGTATGTAATTAGTTTATTCTTGATTTTTACAAAACTGCTTAACTTATTTCGAATTTTCATTATTTAATATTTATTTTATAATCTCAAATGAGACCAACTCTGAAGTACCTATGATCTAGCAAACAAAAAAATAATCAACAAAATCGGTTCATACTTAATTGACCGAATAATCGCGTTACTTAAATACAAAAAAAAAAACATACTTACCGCTGAATTGAGAACCTTCTTTTTTCAAGTCGGTTATAAATAATGCTATGCACTCATGCATAATGACAACGTGATTCCCGCACTTTCTTAGGTAAATTTGCGCTCGCAGTCACTATTAACCCAATTATTTTCGCAGTACGCAGTATGTATTACCCAAGAAATATGGGAACATATTGTAACTAAAGTGTAGGCAAAATGTCAAATAACTTATATAAATAACCTGTGGCCGCCTTCTCTATTTTCTCAAATCATTGATACAAACGGATTGAGTTTTCAAACATGTGTCAAAATAAAAAGTAATTTAAATCAAAGTTATTACTAAGTTGCCAAGGAGTTTTGATGTCACCTTGGTAGCAAATCACCCCCAAATTAACTTTCTACTCCTTTTTAACCCCGATAAGGGATGAATTTCAATAAACTACGAAACACGTCTTCCGTCAATTCAATTACAGAATGTTTATGCCAATTTTCAAGTCGATGGAACCATGGAATCACGATGTTCCATAGAAACTTTGACCCCATGTTTTACCCTCTTAGGGTTAGAATTTCGAAAAATCCTTTCTTATCGGATACAAAGAACCCACCCTCCAAATTTGAGATTCCTCCGACCAGCGGTTTGGGCTCTGCGTTGATCCGTCAGTAAGTCATTCAGGACAAAGCATTTTATATATATAGATAACCATGTATATGTCTGTGATAGTATCATTGATATACCTAGATAATGATACCCGACTCAGCCGTTGTGGTCTAGTGGTTGTTGGCATTACCCGCCCCACAATCGTGAGGTCGTGGATTCAAATCCCGGTTCCGTACCAATGAGTTCATTAGAACTTAAGTACGTAATGACACACTGGCTTTTTGGTGAAGAAAAACTTCGTGAGGCAACCTGCGTACGTCCGCAGAAGGAACTTGATGGCGTTTGTGAATCCACTAACCCGTACTGGCCCAGCTTGGTAAATATGGCTTAACCACCTTTCGTGGGTAGGCCTGCGTTATGCAGTGGACTAATAAAAACGCTGGTACAGATAGACTTCACAACATAATTCGTACTTGAAAAGCACAATCTCTGTACAAAATAATCCTCGTTCTTATTCCAGTTCTATTTAAACAGAAAATAGGATAAAACCATTGGATTCCCTTTATTACTCACAGAAATAGCATGGCTTTTATTTATTTTCCTCTCGCATCTCGACTGGGAATTAGCTGCGGAAGTAATTTGTCCTCTGTGGACGGTGTGCCAGTGTGCCACAGTCAATATCCATAAAGTTGGGTCACATAGAGTATTAAAATCGAATCGTCGTACATAATGTACTAGTGATAGTAATGCTCACCCAATTGTTTTAACCGTTTAGCCATGTCAGAGGCCTTCAGGCGGCCTAAAAAATCTGACACCAGGGCTTGCCACCCGGCCTATACGAACTTACTTAATTAAAAGTCTTTGGTCCATCCATCTATCAGTCATAGGACGTTCACTGCTGGACATAGGCCTCATATTCATACTTTTTTATTCATAATAATTAGTTACAGATCAATTACAATATTTCACTTTCAATTTTAAACATTAAAAGGCACTCAATAATATAAACTGCTTAAGAATAAATAAAATTAATAACCTATCTCAGTTACGTTATTTGAAAATAAAGAAAGAAAAAATAAGTCAAATCATTAGAATAATTGCATAGGTCAATTTAAAAACAATTACCTACAGGTTTACTATCCTCTATGGATCTATGGATCTCCTCTCTGGACCTCCTCTATGGATCTCCAATAAGACCGGTTGGAAGGGGCTTACATTCAACGTGACCTTGCGGTCTTAATGAGGTCATCCGTCCACCTTGTGAGTGGACATCCTACTCTACGTGGTTTCCGCTCGAAAACTTTTCGACCCCATCGGTCATCAGTCCTCCGCGCTATGTGCGCTGCCCACTGTCATTTCAACTTGCCAATCCGTTAGCTATGTTGGTAACTTTGGTTCTTCTACGGATCTCCTTTTAAGATCGTTGGTAAGGAACTGGAAGGAAATGAACCACACCATTGGTTTTCAAGGAAAAAGAAGTTTTCGAAGAAAGTTACTGTTCTGGTGAAGGAAAACATTGTGGAGGCAACCCAGACAAAAAATTGACAGCGTATGTGAATTCACCAACTGTATTGCGCACTGGGACAGTATTTCAAGTACGGCCGCAGTAAAAGTTTTTTTTTCGGTTTGGCTGTATATTTTCTAATAGATTTAATTTAAAATAAGTATAGAATTACATTCAGGGTAGGTATACTGTACGACAAGCTGATGACTGCAGAGATTTTGATATTTTTTCTGTTTTCAAAACGACGTAGCTAAACAGTTACATTTAGATTTTTGTGCTTTTATTATGCTAGATGTTAGAGTGTGTGAAAAAAGAGAACCGTCGTGGCGTTACGGTGAACTATAGTTCGGCCGTTCAGAGAATGCGTTCCTGACACGTCATCTTGAAAAAATGTTTTTGCCGATATCTCGGAAACTATGTACTTAAGGGCAAAAAATATTAAGATTATTATTGTGGAAAATAAATTGTTTTGTCACTATGTGACTTTTTTGTAAAACTTACCGTTTACGATTTATGGACCATTTAATGTTTTAAGGTCAATTTAATGAAATTTCATTAAATGGGCCATAAATCGTAAACGGTAAGTGTTAAAAAAAAGTTAACTGGCAACAAAAGATGCGAAATATTATTTTCTACAATAATAATCTTAATGTTTTTTGCCCTTAAGTACATAGTTTCCGAGATATCGGCCAAAAACATTTTTTCAAGATGACGTGTCAGGAACGCATTCTCTGAACGGCCGAACTATAACAATAAAATTTTAATCAGCAGCCAAGGTACCGACTATACACTTGGTCGACGCGAGTACTGATGAAAACCGAATTATTGTCCAAGTACCAAGTATCAAACACTTTTAGTTGTACTAGCAATGACAGAGCAGTGTTGTCAACGTAACAAATTTAGTAAAATGGCACACGGGCGACCTCACCTACGACGCTTCTCTTTTTGCACAAACTCTATGTACCTATTATCTTTGTACTACGGGTTTTAATCTGCAATAATGTACCTACGCGCTAGACCACGTGGTGCACAAAACAACCCTGTATCTTTCATATTAAACACAAAAACAAATTCAGTATTCAAAACATGTCTTACTGCAACCACACTTTGCGCTCTACTAGTTATATACCTGTTTCTAGAAAAAGTGAGAAATTATATTTTCATTTTCGTTGTTTTCACCGGATTTCCTTAGTTTCTGTGACTGTCGCCTTTTGCCTATCTACCCTGGCTTTGGCTTTGGGAAACAAATGGATAATCAGTTTAGTAAACTATTTGTGACTAAGAAATTCGGCTACAATATCCTATTATGCCTACGCTTATTGATAAAAAGCACAATAAAATACACAAATACTTTATTGACACCACAGAAAGGAATAAAAGTAACAGAAGAAAAAAAACTGTAGATGAAAGGAACAAACGACGGTCTTATAGCTCAAAGCGATTTCTCCAAGATAACAGGGTTATTCCTTTAGTTATTATATTTACAGGTAATGCAAGAGCATACTAAATGCAAGCCATTTATAACAAGTTGTATTAGAATCGCATCTATATAGGATCTATATAGGAAGCGCGTGTGTTAGGCGGTCGGTGTCAAACTACTGTTTTTAAAAAATATTTATTTATTTACTAGATTTAGAATTAACAATAATGAAGGAGATGTGGAACGAGACGAGTTTGGAGTAGGAATCTGTGAGGAATGGTCGGGAGGTGGTATTTATAATGAAGGATGAAGGGTAGGGATATGGGAACAAAACATCTTAACTAACTATGCGTACACAACTTAACTAATCTCTTATTTGTTCTAATTTATCTAATCACTTATTTGTTGTAATTTATTGATCACTTAATGACTTGTTTATAATGAAGTAACGAGGGGGTGAAGACGAGAGGCAAAGAGGTAAGATAGAGGCACATATAACACCTCCCCCCTTAAAACAAAGATTGGGCGGTGCCCAATTTTTGACGAGTGGCATCGGCAGAAGTGATGACGTCGTTGTCGTCGGATTCGTCTTCGGATACGGCGACGCTGGTGTTGATGTTGGAGAGCGGAACGGCTATGTGAGTTCGCTGCCTCCTTCGGTCGAAACAATTGTTGTAGATTTGGATGCAACCGCTGGAATGCTTGTTTCTTCTCAGGAATGACGCAGGGCAATGACGACATAGCTTGTAGAGCAGGAAAGAGAGCTTCGCTACTCCCAGTATGTAGGTAATGAAGTTGAGCTTTGAAGAGTGCTTCTCTAAGAGAGAGGCTTCTTGGAAGGCTTTTATTTTCTTTGACTGAAGTTTCAGTTGTTCTTTAATTGAGTTGAGTCCGTCGACTGGAGCATTATTTATTCGAATTGGTATTATTTCAGGCGAATTAGGTAAATCTTCAGTGTTTTCAGGGCAGTTGTCTTCGATGTCGACAGTGACGATAGGATGACTAATGTTTATTGAATTTTCATTCGTTGATGTCAGTGTAATATATGTTGAATAAAATTTGCAGCCTTCAGGTAGTGTAAGTATGCCATTTCCTTGTAGAGTGAGGTGCTTAATGGTTCCACCGCACTGAAGTGTTGAGGCAGTGTCGTTTTGCAGCATGTAGAGCCATTTGTTGACTTGAATTGGTTGGAAAACATTGATGTGCGCGGAGAACGTTGTGGTTTCACAGGTTTCAGGTAGATTCTTCGTTGTGGATATTAAGATAGACATTTCGCACGTTGGTCGAGTCTGAAAGTTGTAGACTGGCAGGTTGCAGATCCATTTTCGTGAAGCGGTCATCTTGCACGTTGACATGGAGTCCGTCGTGAGGTATTGTTGTCTCGTCGGGCTCGTGGCTAAGTACGGTTGCTCAGGTAATAGGGTGGAATACAGGATACTGTTAGGATGTGGGATAGGAATAGAGTAGAGGTGGTATAAGGTAAACTTATCATTCTTGACTAATGGGAAATCTAATATGAAAGTTAATTTATTTTTGTATATGTATGACGATAGGGAAGCGGAGTCTAAAATTTTATGCACATTTTCAAAAGTTACAGGAAGAATCAGGCTTTCAGTCCGTAAATGGGTAGTAGAAAGTAATTCGGAGTAGAGCCTTTCGACTGAAATAATGGAAGGATGTACTGCGCCTGATTTAATGAAAAGTATGGCAGTTAAGATATCATCTAATTCAGATTCGAGGGTCATTACGGATTCGAGAATTTGGATAGAAATGACTGAAATTTCTTCAGAGGTTTTCAGATCAAAGAGAACGTTATTTGTCGTATTTAAATATTTCCCGATTCTTTCTAAATTTTCGTTGAGGACAAATTCATCATAATTTATTTTAGAAATAGTATCGTTAAAATTGGAAATCGTGGATGACACGATCTGGATTTGCTGTTTTAATATGTCAGCCTGTTCGATTTCACGTTTTTCTAAGAGTTCAATGCATTTTTCATAATGCTGGGCGTCTTTAGCGTCAGGAGTTCCAATGAGCCATTTAAGTACGGACCCTAAACCATCGAAAAGTTCTCGTTTGGATCTAGACTTGGTACTATAAGAACTAAGCTCGGAAAGTCTTGCATTAATTTTGTTAAGGCTTAATTTAATAAATGAAGTGGTAGTATATTGGGAAAAACTTTTAGGCTTAGATGAAATGGTTTGGAAAAATTTGTTGCTTAAACGTTGGATTGAGTCTCTTGAAATGAATAAGGGGTCTAAGTTTCTATAAACAATTAATTTCCATGACGATTCGGTGATGAAAACTTCGCCTTCTTCTTGAAAGTATAAGCCTGATTTCGAAGGTATCGGAGCGGTTAAGGCATCTCCTGCAACTAAGGTTGCGGAGTACCTGAAAATGTAAAATTGCTTACTGAATAATCGTTCTAATAGATGAAGCTTAAAATACTATTCTAATTGTTGATTTATTTAAAATATGTTCTTATAAACCTATACAACTTATATAATAGAATGTATAATAGGAATTTGATTATTGATAAAGTTATGAAACTGAAATATGGGTTATGCATTAAACTATCTAGAGTTTGTACGTTTGTCGTGTTCGATGGTGCCATATTGGGATTGGGACTGGCAAGGGTACAGGTGACCCTAAAAGCATACATTATGCTATGAATATTTTATAGCTACGGACTACGCTACTACTACTACGCTACGCTACTAGTATAATAATGTCCTATAATATAATATCTTAAACTAAATTTGTAAAATTACATATTTACATCTGAAACATGCAGGGGCCTCAGGCGGTTCCCATGCACTAGTTGATTTCTTCCGCCTTTACGTATTAGATAATTTTCATTAAAGCCTTTCCTTATGACGTCATAAGGACCGTCCCATTTACTGTCTAAGTTATTAGGATTTGGGATTCTGAGCATGACCTTATCTCCTAAATCAAAATCAGCTATATTTTTAATATGTTGGTCATAACGTTTTTTCGCTTCTTCTTTCATTATTTTATTGTTGTTGGATGCGATTTCGCGTGCAATTTTTAATCTTTCGTTCAAATCCCGTAAGTAATCATGTGTGGTGTAGTCGTCGTTATCTTTGGCGGAATATAGGAGACGAGGCTTGTAACCGAATAATAGTTCATGAGGTGTATAGCCAGTTGTTCTATTTACGGATGTATTATGGCACATGATGGCAAGAGGAATAATTTGATCCCAATTACTTTTATTCCTTTGGTGATACATGCGAATATGATCACGGAGAGTGGCATGGAAACGTTCTAGTGCACCGTTAGTTTGGGGATGATATGCTGTACTGAAAGTATGTTTTGTGCCTAAGAGTTTCATGAGTTGTTTTATGATGTTGTTCACGAATTCTCCACCTTGGTCGGAATGAAAACGTTTAGGTATGCCATAGTGTTGGCAAAAGATGAGAAGAGACTTTGCTATGGTGATTGCTTGCTTATCGGGAATTGGGTAGGCTTGAACGAATCTAGTGAGGTCATCCTGTAAGGTGAGAATGTACTTATTTGAATCGCCTGTGGTATCGGAATAAGATACTAAGTCAATGGTGACGCGTTCAAAAGGCTCTATGGAAGAGGATGTAATTACCATTGGTGCCTTGTACGTTTTCCTCTGAATTTTATTACGTTGGCATGTTAGACAGTTTTCAATGTAGTTTTTAATATCATCTGTCATACCTTTCCAGAAATATTCGTCGCGAATTTTTCGCGTGGTTTCTATAATACCTCTATGTCCTGAAAGTGGTTCGTCATGAAAAGTCTTCAGTATGCTTGGAATCTCTTCTTTTGTTGGGTATTTGATTTTATTTTGACAAATAGTTATTTCACAGTCATAGCAGTCAGCTAAATATGCAGTTATGTGAGTCTGTTCATTACCTGTCATTCTACAAGTGGGGTCGTTTTTCAGTTCAGGAATGTAAAGTGTTTTGAAGTCGTGATTTTGTAAGCAAGATAAGAGGACTTTGAAATAGCTTTCTGAGTTCCAGGGATCGAAGTGAGTCGGTCGGGTGATTCCGAAAATAATATTTTGCTTTTTGTCAGAAACTAATAAATCTGTCTGATAAAGAGTCTTGGAACAGAGACTGTCAAGATATGGTTCTATTTGAGAGCAAGCACTTATGGCTTCGTTAAATAATTCATTTTTATCTGGAAGTTGGGCTGATATGGGAATTAAAATGTTTTTATGACGTTCGTCTAAAAGGTTGTCAGGTGAGATTTTCAGATTACAGGAGTTGATATTTTCAGTAGGAAGATTCATGAAATGTTCGTAATTAAGTTGTAAATAGTCGCTTTCGGGATCGTCGTCTCTAGTCAAGTCTACTGTCGTATTATTAATTGCTGGAGTTCGAGATAGTGCGTCTGCATTGGTATTAGCTTTTCCTGATTTGTAAACAATTTCATAATCAAACTCTTCTAACTTCAGTCTCCACCGAACTAAACGACTGCCCGGGTCCTTTACAGAAAACAACCATGTTAAAGGCTTATGGTCGGTCACGATTTTGAATTTCCTACCAAACAAATAAGGTCGAAAATGTTTCACTGCCCAGACTATGGCTAACAATTCACGTTCAATTGTTGAATAGTTGGTTTCGGCTTTATTCAGGGTTCGAGAAGCGTACGCGATTGGAAGATCTGATCCTATTTCACCTTGTGAAAGGATTGCACCTAAGGCATGGACGGACGCATCTGTAGTCAGGATGAACTCTTTACTGAAATCTGGATATTGTAACAAAGGAGCTTTCGTAAGGATGCTCTTACAGCAATCGAAGGCTTGTTGTTGGTCATTGCCCCATACAAAAGGCACGTCTTTCTTCAGGAGGCCTGTTAAAGGCTTTGTGAGCTTGCTGAAATTTGGGATAAATCGTCTATAGTAGCCGGCGAGACCTAGAAATGATTTTATATCTTTACAAGATTTAGGAATCGGAAAGCTTTGGACAGCTTCGACTTTTTCAGGATTCGGCTTCACACCGTCGGATGAAATAATGTGCCCGAGATACGCTACTTCTTTTCTCAAAAATTCGCATTTGTCTGGTTGAATTTTCAGTCCATGTTCCTTGAGACGCTGAAAAACTTCAGTAAGTTTTTCTTCGTGCTCCTGGAGGCTAGATGCAAATACGACGATGTCATCTAAATATACGAAACATCGTTCCCCTTGTAAGCCGTACAGAATACTATCCATAGCTCTCTGAAAGGTTGCAGGAGCATTTTTCAGACCAAATGGCATGCGAAGAAATTCATAATGGCCAAATGGTGTATTGAAAGCCGTCTTTGGAATGTTCTTGGGATCCAGCTCGATTTGATGAAAGCCTGAAGCGAGATCTAGGGTAGTGAAATATTTAGAATGACCCAATTTGTCTAGTATATCAGTAATGTTGGGCAAGGGGTAACTATCTCCTATAGTGACTTCGTTAAGTTTTCTGTAATCGACAACCATGCGCCACTTTCGCTTGCCGGAGGCGTCGAGTTTTTTCGGGACTATCCAAATGGGGCTAGTCCAAGGTGAAGTACTTGGGCGAATGATATTTTGGTCTAATAGCTTTTGCACTTGAGTTTTTACCTCTTGATTGTGAACTTGCGGGAAACGATAAGTTTTGGAATGTATTGGAATATCTGAAACTGTGGAAATGGGATGTTTCGTGTGACTTGTAAATGTTAAAGGATCACCTTCAAGATAAAATATGTCTGAGAATTTGTTAACGATTTGATTTAATGAGTTATTTTCCTCATCATTCAAATGATCTCTTCTAATTAATTTGTGTACTTCGTTACGTCGGTCTGTTGTTGTTGTTTTGTTTGTTGAATTAATTTGGACTGCATTATCGTTATCTAAGGGTTCTTCGAAATGAGCGACATTAATGTTTGGAATTGAAATTTCTTTGTCTACGTCTGTTGTGTTAACACAAGTGATAACGAATTTGTAATCTACAACGTTAACTAATGCGTTAGGTATAGAAATGCCTTTATCAATTTCTTGTTTTTCTACTAATGCGGGTCCAGATTGAATATCTTTAGTAGTACACGTAATTACCGTCTCGGATCTTTGGCCTATGAAATGTTTATCTCTTCCCAGACTTTTGTTATCTTCCCCGAAATGGAATAATCTGTATGTTCGTTTGTCAACACGCATTGTTTTGGAAGCTACGTAGATATTGACGCCTGACTTAGACATAAAATCAAGACCTAGAATTCCGTCTGCATGAATATTGAGATCTGCGACATGGAAGGTGTGTTTGCGAAAATCGTCTAAAGATATTTCTGCTGTACCGTGACTTCGGACTGGATTGTCTTTACCTGATACACCTATGATAGACACAACGTTCGATACGTTTAGAGGAGCGCTACCAACTTTGTCTTTACGTAGAACGGAAATTGCAGCTCCTGTGTCTATAAGAAGGGTAACTGGTTGACCTTCTACATGAAACTTACAATAGAGTAAGTCTTCAGGAGGAATATTGAGAGCAGATATCGAAATTGTTCGAGGCTTGTTTTTGGATTTCGATTTAGGTTTCGACTTAGATTTGGACTTGTGCTTTGAGTTAGCAGATTTTGATGTAGATTCAGTGGATTTGGCAGATTCAGTGGGTTTAAGTACAGAGTTCGATTCAGTGGATATAGTAAGTTTAATTGATTCAGGGGATTTTGTAGGCTCAGTAGATTTAGCAGAATTCTGGGATTCAGTGGATTCAGTGGATTTAGTGGATTCAGTGGATTCAGTGGATTCAGTGGATTCAGTGGATTTAGTAGATTTAGTAGGTTTAGGACAGCCAAGAGTTTGGGGCTGGTTACCCTGTTCGTAGGCTGGTGAAGTTTGGGTGAAAGCATCACGACTTGGTCTGCGATAGACTGCGTTAACTTGCGTTGATGCGTCACATGTTTTTTTTAGAGGGCTTGGAGGCTTTACTCCAATTGAAGGTTTTCGAGGCTTGGGATAGATTCCAGCTCGTGAATCTGAAGCTGGCTCGACGGGGTCGACTGGTAGAGGGCTGAAGCGGTTTCCATCGAATTGCCCGATTCGATGGCCGCTTGCGAGTTTAAATTATTGACTGCACGGGTTGGCGGGGCCGGAAGTCGACTTTGATTTTGCACGTTCCTTTGATTATTGAATGCCCGTTTACGGCATTCATGGATCAGATGTCCGGGATTTTTGCAATAATTGCAGAATTTAGAGTTGGACTGTGCGAAAGTTGTAGGGTTAGTGGGTGTTGTTGTTGATGGATGTCTCTGATTACTTTCAAAATTTCGAGGCGGAAAGCTAGGGCGGACAGTGCGAGGAACAATAGGAGGTTTTGCTAAAGCTATGCTGGCTTTATAAAGTTGTTGGCGTGTGCTATTCATGGCACGAATTTTTTCTTCCTGCATTGCAAATCGGCCAGCATCTGATAAACGATTGAACTCTTTTGTTCGAAGCATAGTACCTAATTCGTTACTAAGTCCGTTGACAAAAACGTTTAAAGCCGTCTCCTCTATACCTACTTTCCTTCCGATTAAGGATTCGTCGTTAATTTCGGTTGTGAGTTTCTCTATAATCTTACTACGCAATAAATCGACACGGTGATAGTAATCGGTAACGCTCTCTTTGTCCTTTTGAAATAGGGATTGAAGCTCTAGTGAGAGGTGGGCCACAGTTTTGACGTTGGAAAATTTCTCTATTAAATAGGATCGTAAGACCGGCCAGGTGAGAAATTGCCTAGCATGGACATCTGCGGCATAAGGCCCTACAATTCTGTTCAGAGTGTAAATAAGTAGTATTTGCTGGTCATTGGTGAGCGCCAATTGAAAGGCGGCGTCGCAAGATCTAATAAATCTATAGACGTCAGAATTATGACTTGTATTAAATTCGGGAATTAATTTGATAAGAGTTTCAATTGAAAGAGCACTGGAAGTAGGAGTAGTTGACGATGTAGCCATTTTGTTTTTAATAGACAGAGACAAGACACGCAAAATAATATAACAACAATATAAAGCAGTAGATTACCAAAGTCAAGAACGACAAGTAATACAATATAAGGACAGGTATAAGGAATTGAGCAAACAGTAGAAAGCCACTTACCACCAGAGTAGGGCGAGCAGGAACATCGATTCGGCGACACCTTAAATCCCTCCGGGAACCGCGGTCGTTTCGCGAATTACTACTTTGTCCGCGTTACTGTCGTCTTACGTTACGATACGCACGCGCCTATCCTACCGACTGCGCCAAAATTGTTAGGCGGTCGGTGTCAAACTACTGTTTTTAAAAAATATTTATTTATTTACTAGATTTAGAATTAACAATAATGAAGGAGATGTGGAACGAGACGAGTTTGGAGTAGGAATCTGTGAGGAATGGTCGGGAGGTGGTATTTATAATGAAGGATGAAGGGTAGGGATATGGGAACAAAACATCTTAACTAACTATGCGTACACAACTTAACTAATCTCTTATTTGTTCTAATTTATCTAATCAATCACTTATTTGTTGTAATTTATTGATCACTTAATGACTTGTTTATAATGAACTAACGAGGGGGTGAAGACGAGAGGCAAAGAGGTAAGATAGAGGCACATATAACACGTGCACTGTTGAAAATATGATATTTGTGATATCGTAAGTACTCACCACACATTTTAATTTTTATTTGACGTGGGCAGGGTAGGCAATAGGAAACTAACGTCCCGCATGGGGTGTATCGTGCATATCTCCTTCCAAAGCCAACCCGAGTCTTTTTTCACAGAAAACAACGCTTTACTATCCAGCCTTTGTAAACTTACAATAAAATAAAGACAGTGGTTCTTCGAGCAAATATCTACAGAGCCACAGTCCCTTAGTGAAAGTAGTAAAATATGTCCGATCGCCGTCATACATACTTATACTTAGATATTTAGAACCCGTTTTCTCGAATCTCGACGTAATGTCACCTGATTAGTGCTTGTATTGTAACCTAGCACTTTGGCATCGCGCGGCGTTATAGGCAGCTTGCAATCGCCTTACGACAAACTAAAAAGCCTGTCCACTACGTAGCTTTGGTATGGTCTAGGCTCAGACACTTTTTGCACGATTGTGACTCTATATACTCGTAGGTAGATATTTTCTCTAAGCAGTGGTTATATAAAAGCGCTTAGATTTAAAATTTCCATAGCGAGCAATGTTTTTTTCTTCCTTTTTTACAGCGACACGCACGAATTTTCACAATGGAATTGCAAGAAGCCTTCTCATATTGCTTCTCAAGTGCCGCTGCGAACTTTGCCGCTTGAATCCAACATGATTGATCGAGAGATTATTTCAGTCAAAAGCATCTTTGAAACCGTAGGTAAGTATTTAGGCAATAGGTTTTTATTGGAGACAACCCGATCGATTCGGCATCGCTTTTGGAAAAAAATGTCGTCGGTATTTCAAAGGCGAAATGTGCATCGTGCTGTTTTAGAGGTATTCGTACTTACCTACTCAACTGATAGTTCTAAATAAGGCAACTACTGCAATATTTATTATTAACTAGCTGACCAGGCGAACTTCGTTTCACACAATCAATACATAGTATAAAATAAAGTCGCTATTTTGTCTGTTTGTTTGTCTGTATGCTTAAATCTTTAAAACTACGCAACGGATTTTGATGCGGTTTTTTTTTAATGGATAGAGTGATTCAATAGGAAGGTTTATATGTATAATACACCTGTGCGAAGCCGGGGCGGGTCGCTAGTATCTTTATAAATGTCTGTTATTATAGCCTGTCTGTTGTGTTATTCTGATATAATTTAAGAATAATTATTGCAAAGTCTCAGCTCAATCCGTTCAGTAGTTTTTGCGTGAAAGAGTCCATACATAGAGTCTTTTTTTCCTTTCTGTATATTTCTTCTGTAAAGTATTTTAGTGTCAACAATAAAGAGTTCATTCATTCATTTATTCATACGTACTCGCAAATTTTCGCGTTAATAATATTAGTAGGATTCCCAAAAGTTTTTGTTTGATTGTAAAGATTCGTCTCTGTTTATCATCGCAATGTACGAGTACTTAAATAAGTACTTGACCTTGTTTCACATAAAACAAGCATGCTTCTAAAAAAATCAATAACACACAAACTAGAAAGCAGTGATTTGCACGCTGGATTTGCATTTGATCGCTTAGCTTGTAATGTACAAATTTTATTTTATACTAAACTAGCGATCTACCCTGGCTTCATACGGGTGTATTACACATATGAACCTTTCTCTTGAATCACTTTGACTATTAAAAAAAAACCGCATCAAAATCCGTTGCGTAGTTTTAAAGATATAAGCAAACATAGGGACAGACAGATAGGGAAGCGACTTTGTTTTATACTATGTAGTGATGATAGAAATACTTAGGATTACATTTTGACAAAGATGCTGTCCATGGATCGCTTATTGTGGGGTAATAAATCATAATATACTAGGTATATACTACGTGTATTTTTCATTATTTTACAATGGCATTTTTTTTTTCAAGCGCAAACCTACCTTGGGAAAAAATAACAACAAACGTTGGCTAGAGATAACGCGTGAACGCATAAAATAGGTGATCCAAGTATCACAACGAGCGATGGAAACAACTCGGGAGTCTCCCTACGAAATCTATCAAGAATGAGGAGATCCGTAGAAGAACCAAAGTTGTTTGATGAAAGAATTGGCGAGGTAATATAGCAGTGAGCAGGGCACAGCTTGGAGAACTGATGACCTATGGGGTAGAAAAGATCTCGAGTGGAGACCACGTACCTGCAAGCGCAGCGTAAGACGTCTACCTACAAGGTGGTCAGATGATCTCATAAAGACCGCAGAATCATGCTGGATGCAAGCCACTTCCAACAGGTCTTATTGGAGATCTACAAGGGAGTCCCATATCCAGCAGTGAAAACGAAAATGAAAAAAAAAATGAAATTTATTGGATTCAACAAACGTTTCTAATCAATAATATTAACACTAGTCTTGAAATACACAGTAATTAAGCAAGGTAAGGAACATTGCCATCCAAGCTATTAACAAACCTGTGTTTTGGGATGGCTAAGTGGACGTCATATCATCATATGACTGATAGATTGATGGATGGAAATGATCTTTGCTCTGTAAGTAATAATTGTGTCATTATACTCGTTTGATCAGATATTGGGCCCTAGTTAGAGGGAGATATCCCCAGCTCAAAAGATCTGCGGTACCTACTACTACCGTTTAGGTAGGCATTCAAGCCCACCTGGCACACGCAGAAAACAATAAAAAACAAATAAAACTCCCATTTTTGCGAACGTAACAATGTTTGATCAGTTTTGTGTGACTCGGAAATTGGGGAAACAGGGAATTGTAAATATTTTTTGTAGCCGATTGTTTTTATTTACACACACGGCACACACTGAAATATGCACCCCGGTGGGAACACATCATAGAGTTTCTGATCTATACATATATAATATTGATGTTTGTTACACGAGCACCGGATTTTTAAATTTTCACTTTTATTCTTATTTGTTCGCTTTTTGCACTTCATTTTCATTGAATCTCTTTGTGTCTAAGTACTGAAAAATTAATCATAGTATGTTAATCCTAACAATATCACAGGAATATTTAAAAAATAGTTGTCTGTAATGTCGGTTTATGAACGATAACTTTACGTTATAAAGTCATAATACCTATAAATAAATAAATATTTTGGGGACATCTTACACACGGCCTCTGACCCCAAACTAAGCAAAGCTTGTGATATGGCTGCCAGAGACTGATATACTACATATACATATTTTTAAATACATACTTATATAGATAGTAACTAAATAACACCCAGACACAGAGCAAACACCTATGTTCATCACATAAATACTTGCCCTGGGTGGGGATCGAACCCACGCCTCTTCGACCCAGAAGCTAGGGTCACTAACCACTGAGCCACCGAGGTAGTCACATTCTATGACATTACCACGTAAAATTATGCGTCACAAGTCACAACTCACAATCACAAGCTTAGGTTGCTTGTTAGCTTGTTTTCTTTTGACATTCATAAGTGTGCATTATTGTACCTATGTGAGAAAAAATGAACTGAACTGAACTGAATTAGGCGAACGCTTAGACCGATCGTGCCTCTCTATCGCTTGTTCCGAGTTCTCGCTTGCACTCTCGGCTTAGGCAGAACGTGACAATACTGACAATGAGTCATGTTGTATCGTGCGTGCAGCCGGCCTTCATTGATTTATAAGACGTTATCATGCCAAAAATCAACATTGTAAAAATACCTACGTTTTTGCTCTGTCTACGCTAAGTTTAGAATTTAAGTAGGTACACATCTGATCTGTGATTGACACACCTAACACTGTTAAGCCTGGGTCCCACAGGTGCGTGATTCTGCGGATCATCACGCACAGCCGACGACCACGGACGGCGACGGACACATATTAGGTAGCACGTGGTTAACATCTTACATAGTAGCTATTTTGAAGCCGGGAAACGTCATATAACTATCGGAATGCAGTTCTTTCCTACTTGCAAAAAAACTTTCGCTAGCCTCATTCAAATGCTCATATCCTTCGGCTTATCAAACACCAAGCAGGTAGAAGCAAAAACTCTCCAGACAAGAAAAAAACAACTTTCAAATAGCCAAATAAGCGACGCCAGCGCGTCTGACACTTGTTCATTCATTCATTCGTTTTTACGTTCATTCATAAATCCGTACAGTTCTTTTATAACGTTACTATTCAAACTATTGTTAATTTTATGGTCTAAAAGACCCTTGTTTGTGGTAAAGGCGATGGTGTAATTTATTACAGCTTTTATTCGACGTTTTAGGTTTATTGTTAAGGCCAAAGAAGATTTTATGAATGAGTTTTGCGACAATTTTGCGCTCGAGTGTGTGAATTCAGAAGATGGTTTGATGGAGCGTGGCAAACATTTTTAAGGGTAGGTAAGATGTGAAAGAAATTATGAAGTGAAGCAAAAAAACTTAGTACAGTAATTGTACGTGTCGTGCATTCGAAAACCAATTGCTCAATTGCTCTGCGAACTATGTTCCAATGTGCAATGTAGATGCTTAAATAATAAATTACCATACATGGTCATATAATTTGACTTTGTTTATATATGAAAATTAAGATCCGCAAGCAAGTATTAGGTACATATGTTGCAGTAAATGGTTGAATTAAATTGAATTTCTTGCCCACTGTCATTTCATCTGCCGGGCTACGTCAGATTCGCATTAGTCGGGTTGTTACAGTTCTTAAGCTGCTTGAAGGCCTCTCATGAGTAAACGGTAAAAACAACCGAGACCTACAACATAACGTGTCAGCCGAACCACGGTAGCGCTCAGTTATAAATGCCACCCGCGCTCTCCCATCCAAAGACTGAGTGAACCGAAAGATGCTTAACTTCAGTGATTGCTCACAAACACTTAGTCAACCTACGCGATCAGCGCTAAAACTTTTAGTAGGTAACTCATAAACTCCACTGAAAATCTACGCACCCACTAGAATATTAATTCAATATAATATTGTATTCGTATAGAATTAATTTTATCACTCCTAGACTGTACCAAAATATACTCGTATAGACATTGTTTATAATTTGCTTCATTGTAAGCAGAAATACCTAAGTACAGCGAGGTACTAAATACCTATTGTAAAGGGGATGCTAGGTATTGGAGGCATGAAGGTATAATAATGCCACAGTTTACGTGTCCGTGGAGGTAGGGTAGGGATGTCATGAATATTATTTTCCTTTTTAAAATAAAATTAATTGTTTTTATTTTAGGCTTAATGGCCCCAATTTATACATAGAGATTAAAATGCATCATAGATTCAAACTATAGTCTATTTTTGTGATGCCCTAGAATTTTTTTTTCCGAGTAGAATTGTCCATCCAGATATTAGTCGGTATTTTTTCGTCTATATATCTACAGGTAGGTACTTAAGACAAAATTCAGAGACTCTTTGTCAAAATTATGAGTGTAATGGCAGCAAAGAAGTAAACTACCTGTCATCAAAAGCTAGTCACTTAAAAATTGGGGCTTAATAACTCGTGTATATACAGGGTTATTTCTAATCAATTAGCATCCTTTTAGGGGCTTATTCTGTACATCAAAACTTACAACTTTTGTTCTGCGACTTTTGTCAAAACACAAAAAAAAAACAGCTGTTCCATACATTTTGTCGAGGGTGAACGATATTTTTCTATGGAACAACAACTTTTTTTTGAGAATTAATAAAAGTCGTAGAACAAAAGTTGTTAGTTTTAATGTACAGAATAAGCCCCTGAAAGGATGCTAATTGATTAGAAATAACCTTGTATAATTCAGTGAATAATTTTTCAAGGAAAAAACATAAGTAATCTATAGATGAAAAAATAATATGAATGTTGTTTTTTTCAGATATGTTGAATTATTTTTAAGTAATGTATAGCATTTATATGTCTTGACGTACAAAATACATAGTTTATTGACAACCCTACGTAAAGGTTTTCATTTTAGAACATGAGGCTTCGTAATTGTAAAGGAAATTAACGATCACGGTGAGACGCGAATTTTGTCTGATATACTCCGTAACACTGATTTTGCTATGTTTGCAAGTTAGATAATATTTTATTTTTGTATTTAATAAAATATCTAGTGTGAATCACAATCTCTCACAAAAGTGATTTAAAACATCACCTTTGGGATGTCCACTGCTAAATATTGGCCTCCCATATGGAATGGAAAATACCATCCCTGCATAGTCGACGTACCACCTGCTCGTACTAAGCGATTCGCTTCTTCCTCCATAATGCGGACCGCCAGGGATTGGAATGCCCTGCCTCCGTCATTGTTTCCTGACAATTACAATCTGGATATCTTCAAGTCAAGAGTGAATAGGTATATTCTAAGTCAACATGCTCCATCTTCGGCTACAACTTCGCTTTCCATCAGGCGAGTTGGTGGCCAAATGTTGCCCTATTTTGTATTAAAAAAAAAAGAATTCCAATGAGCTTGAATCCAGTGCGTTCCTGCGGTCTTAATTATTTCTAGTTTTAAGGTTAGTTTCGCTTTAATATCAGTAAGTAGTTTTTTTTTTATTTAGGCATTTTTAAGTGAATTACAATTATCTAAAACTCGTTATGCGATAAGGCTGCCATTTGTTTTAGCTATTTTAAGTGTTAATTGTATTGTTTTTCTATTTACTGTTTTTGGTGTGAAACAATAAAGAATTATCTATCTATCTATCTATTATGGATCAATGGTAAATAAATTAGGATATTTCATTTGATTTGAAAAGTTTCCATAGACAATTTTAATTTATCATAATTCCTACCAATTTTATTCTACGGAAAACGGTTTTCTGAACCGCGGTACAGTTTTGTCACACAAGTGTTATTCGCACAATCAAATGTCTAGCTCACGTAGTGCACTTTTTTAATTTTTACCGACTTCCAAAAAGGAGGAGGTACTATTTTCGTCTGTAGGATTTTTTTGTGTATGTTCATCAATATTTTCGCCAATTATGAACAGATTTAACAGAAAATCTTTTATAGTTTGAAAGAATGTAATTCCGAGGTGGTCCCATTTAAATTTAATTGAAATCGGCTTAGCCGTTTTTGATAAATCAACAATAATGTTCATGGATGTCACATCAATTTGTGTAAACTACCTACTGTGGATATGGTCTCATTTAAATTTTATAAAAATCAGCTGAGCCGTTTTTGATTAATGAATAATAATGTCCATGGATCGATGATGTAAGTACATCGATTCCTGCAAAGTGCAAACTATTCGAATTCTGTACACGATGGATTTCGGTGTTGCGATGTTTTGCAAAAAATGATTGTAGTATTTCTTGTCATCTACGTTTTATTTAAATTATTTGTAGTTCTAACTCAGCTGTCAGACGTGGTCAGACTCGTAAGTATTCGGAAGTAAGTCTTGTGGAGTTATGTTACAAATTGGACCCACGTTTCAGTCACTTATGGTTAAACGATTTAGTTGTTTTGAAGACACAACATAGAATAAGTCCAGGATAAGTACGACTACGACAGCTTGATCCAATATATTTGTCTGATTCATAATTTCTAATCTTTTTTTTTAATTTTTCTTCAATTAGAATTGAATTTGAAACCTGCATACATCGGTTGAAGAAGTTTGATGACATATGTCAATCCACCCACCTGCACTGGATTAGCGTGGTGAATATGGCCCAAACCCGTCGTTCGTGCATATGTTCAGCGGTGGACTATTAAGAAGGCCGGTATTGTAGTACGATAAACTTCAAATTCGTTAAATACTTTTTTATCTCTGGAAGAGTATAAGTTTGACTCATTGTATCTGATGCTGTGATGCGGTTTAAAATATAACATGGTTCTGTGAAATAAAGAAATATCAAGGGACATCTTACACACGGTCTCTAACCCCAAACTAAGCAAAGCTTATGATATGGCTGCCAGATACTGATATAGGTACTAAATTATACTTATTTTTTTAAATATAGGTACATACTTATATCGATACCTAATAACTTAATAACACGCAAATACAGAGCAAACACCTATTTTCATCACATAAATGCTTGACCTGGGTGGGGATCGTACCCACGCCTCTTCGATCGAGCAGTCACGGTCACCAACCACTGACACACCGAGGCAGTCAAAAATAGGTATCTGTTTACTCTAGAAACATGGATTCTAAAAATTGTACCGTTCTTTGAGCAATTGAAAGAAATAGAGAAAATCCCAAATTGCTAGTAGGTAAAAGCCTCCAATATCGGAAGAAAGTGGTCATGTATCACCCAGAGACGTGTAATGCGACGCTGAAGAATCCGGTACCACCCGTTCACGTCACTTACGTCCTACTGTTACTACAATGATGACGTAGAAAGATGGCCGACAATGTTTTGATCTTTGCCTATGAAACTGTAACTTCTTAGAAGCAAAACTGTTTCTTTAGGCAAATTCCGTTTTTAACCGACTTCCAAAAAGGAGTTTCTATGTTCGCGTGTATTTTTTTTGTGTATGTTGTCGATAATTTTTTCAATTGTGAACTGAATCGAAAAAATCATTTTTAGTTCAAAAGGGTATATTCCCAAATTGGTCCCGTTCAAATTTTACAGAAATCGGGTGAGCCGTTTTTTGATAAATCAACAAAAATGTAAACAATTTGAGCGAAATATTTTGTACACGATAGAAGGCGGTTTCGCCATTTTTTGCGATATATAATTATTGTGATGATGTATATATATTATTATGTACATGTTTTTGTATATTGGAAACAAGTCCAATTAAAATATGCCAACACAATCCCATCTACTTGTATCCTGTGTGTGTACACAGGAGCACTGACAATTCTCATCTATGTCTAATTTAATTTTACTACCAATCGATATATTGATATCGTTTGTTCCGTGCGTTTCAACCATAGGACAAACACTGCTTGACATAGACCTTTCCTATGAGCTCCAATAAGACCAGTTAGAAGCGGCTTACATAGAGCACTGACCTTATAACCACGGATAATGTAACTCAATAAAAATTCGCGTGTAAGCTTGTTTTTGGAAGCGCGTATAGGCGCGTATTTTGGCACACGCGCAACTAGTACGAGCGTTGACGCACTTCTAAAACCCAAGTTCACCAACGCTTAATTAAGTTAAACACGTGATTACTGTATTTAAACAACGATGAAACTCGGATTTTAGACCCTAGTTCACTAACAGATGTCAATTTATCAACCGTTGGTAAAATCTTAAACAGCTTTTTAACGAAATTTTGCTGTTCAGCAAGCAAAATCCGTTGGTTAAATACAGTAATCACACGTTTAACTTAAACAAGCGTTGGTGAACTCGGGGCTAAGATCGTATAAGCTCGTATACTGACACGACACCAGTCAACCGGTACGAGTGAACACGCCGAAATATGCCCGTTTATGCGAGTCCGGTTTTTTGAGGCGCGTAATGCGCGTAGGTATTCCGAAACGACCGTAGGTATATTTTTGTCACTTGAGGCAATTTTCAACCAAAAAAATGCATAGAAAATCTAGCAAATCTTCTGTCAAAACTGAAAAATATTGGAATTTGACGTTATCTTCATAAAAATCCGACCTCAGCCACCAAATCGAGATATTTTTCAAGTCTCTTTCTAGCTCGAGCCATATTTTTTTTTAAATTATTTATTTATTACATTGCGAAATATCCCTGACAAGATAAAAGGTCTTAATTACAATTACAATTACTTTACTTATCTTATCACTAAAAATATACCTATGTTTCTGTGTTTTTGGCTGTTCAGTTAAACAATGGTACAGCCAAGTTTATACCTACTTGTTCCTAATTATTGCTTTTTTACAAATATTTGTGCAAAATTCTATAAAATTGTTTCTAAGTTTCTATCTTTCATTATTTCATCTAAATGCGGGGCGAATGGGGTTCTTCAAAAAGAGTCATGGGCGATTCGCCCCGCGGTCCAAAACGCTTGCGGGGCGAAACGCCGCAATCCCCAAATTTTCAGGTGTTAGATTAATTCCAATTGTTTGCTCTAAATCAAATCGCTGCTTTCCATAAACTGGGCATGCCAAGATTATGTGCAGTGAAGTCTTCTCTTTTGTGGCTCGTAATGCATTTCTTTCAGATTTTCTCGATCCACCACATTTATCCCTCTAATAAATCTATAGGTGTATCTCTGCAACCGGGCTAGAATGCGCGCCACAAATTATTTCGTTCGTAGTGTCAGAATGAGACAGCGTTATGGCAAAGTATAGATTCAGATTCTTTATTGACCTTATAACAAAGTTGCGTTATATTAGGTAAGTCAGGTACATGTTGTTTAAAAAAAATATTTTTAAATTCCAGCTTAATAATCTAAATATATTAAACTCAAGATAATAATTGAATCCATAATCAAACAATTCAGTAAAGTAAAAAATTAAATAAAATAATGTCAAAATTTAAATTAATACAATCAGAAATATGTCAAAATGAATAAATCAAATAGTCCATATAATAATAAACAAAAAATACTAAAATTGAAACGAAGATTCAGTCAGTCTAATTTTCATAAAGTCGTCTAGCTTGTAAAATGCATTATTTATAAAAAAAAATAAGTTTTATTTTAAGGTCACGAAAAGATAAATTCCTGATTGCAACTGGCAACTTATTATACATAAATAATTTATTATATAACTGTCACTTTTTCAAATGAGTCGAAATTAGTTCTTTTCGTCGCTTTTCGTGGTCGCATGCTTTATAGCCAGGTCGCATCTACATCAAGCTGCTTGATCTAGCTGGCACGTCACCGCGCATCGATCCAACTGATTGATGCGACACGCGGGAGCGCTGGGATTCCTTCCAAAGCGACTGTAATTGCGCACTTCGGCTCGCCTGTCTTGTACGGTTTCATCGTTTAGCTCGGATCAACAACTTTTTGGAGCAAATCATTTGCATGCTGTAAATAAATAATCAATAATAATTTTTCGCAAACAAAATATCTAATATTTCGCTCGAATTATTTACGTTATTGTTGATTTTTCAAAAACGGTTCAGCTGATTTCTGTAAAATTTAAATGGATTCACATTGGGAGTATACTCGTTTAAACAAAAAAATAAATTCGGTTCGGCTCCCTATTGGCGAAATCATCGATGAACAAAAATATTCATACACACGAACATTATTACCTCCTCCTTTTTGGAAGTAGGTTAAAAATGTCGCGATAATTGATTAGAGTTTGAGTTTAAATAATGTGTGCCTTCAGCAATTTTGTATCATATTGTAGTTAATATATTTAATCCTATTTCATCAGTTTTGTGTCATCAGGTATTTTTTTCGTTTCAGTCAACCCTAGGTTCCCTAAACCCATCATTTTATAATCATTATTTGTCACTTACATATAACGCACCACTTATCATCGCATCTTACTTGTTATCTCTAATGTAGGCGCATTATCCCCTGTAATGAGGATACGCAGCCTTAATCTAGCATCCATTATCGTGGATCAACTTCCTTGTTACTTTATCAGAAAATTCTAAGTATAACGTTAGATCTACGGACACTTTTCACATCTTTTTTAGGGTTCCGTACCCAAAAGGTAAAAACGGCATCCTATTACTAAGACTCCGTTGTCCGTCTGTCTGTCTGTCTCCAGGCTGTACCTCATGAACCGTTATAGCTAGAAAGCAGAAATTTTCACAGATGATGTATTTCTGTTGCCGCTATAATAAAAAATACTAAAAACAGAATAAAATAAATATTTAAAGGGTCCCATACAACAAACGTGATTGTGAGGAGTTTTAGTCTAGAGTTTAGTCAAGTAGTTTTAGGCAAGAGAAAGAATGAATGAACACTTTATTGTTAACACAAAATACAGAAAAAATACACAGAAAGGAAAAATAAAGCAACTTAAAACTAGTGCAACAAAGGGCGGCCTTATTGCTTACAGCAATCTCTTCCAGGCAAGAGGAATGGGGCTCCGATACGGTACGGAACCCTTCATGTGCGAGTCCGATTTTTATTATAATCCTGCAATTGTTTTCGTGGATCAACCTTGCTTGCTTATAAAATGGAAATTCTATAAATATCTGTGAGCCAACTGACTTTTCAACGACTTTTCCTTGAGTCAGTTCAAACCAAAACGTAACGTAATGCGACAAGATGTGTACATTTTTAACCGACTTCCAAAAAAAGGTGGTTCTATGTTCATCTGTACGTATTTTTTTTTTGTATGACAAACTATGACAACACTATGATTTCCGCTTCCTACTTTTTTACTGCGACACAATCTGTCAATGTCAAATATTGATTGTGGAACTTCTTGACGTTTGCCTTTTCGATTGTACATACTTTGTCTCTCTTTGTGAAAATAAATTAATTATAACGTTACAAACAAGATCCAAGTCCTTGTTTCATTTTATGATTTAATACTAAATCAGGTAGTCCCGTTTAAATTTTACAGAAATATAATGTTATAGAGAAAATCCAATACAGTTTTTGAAAAATCAACAATAATATAAACAATTCGAATTAAATATTCGAATTTTGTACACGATGAAAAGCGGCTTTGCCATTTTTCGCGAAAAATAATTATACATCATGCAGAGCAACCAAATACATCAGCATGTAGATTACCTTCGGATTCTCAAGGGTCTGTGATGGATCCAATTGCTTTTACGTAGTGCTTAGTACTTGTGATATGTAGTTTTATGGTAAAAACACTAATAACGCACTTACCTTACAGATTTTCAATAGGACCAGTGGGACTTAAACATTTCAATTTACTAAATGAAAAGATCAGACAGAAATTTTAAATTACGGCCTAACCACAAAAGATTTAAACACACTTTAAACACTGTTTAATCGTGCAATTTGTACTGCTAAACAATGTCTAAAGCGTGCGAAAACTGTTGTGGTAAGACGGCTAGTGTTTAGTGCCGCTGAACGCTTGTGATTTTTGTGTGAAATAAAATACCTATATGCTCTTTGCGGGACATATGCATGCATCTTGTGTCTTCGCCCAAAGCAACTACCAAACACCACTGCTTATTCAACCACCTTTTCCGTGTCTCGGCTTGAATTTCCCCTAAATTTAAGCTATTTATAAAAGTTATTTTCGCCTAAACAACATGACGCGCTGAAACATTTCGGCTCTGCCATAATGTTGGCAGTTCCTCGACTTTGAAGGCAACATGTAAAATTCATCCCTCGAATGGATCTGCAATGTAAATTATTAAACGGTATTCTCTCTTCGGGAGGCATGACGTGGAGGCTTCGCACTCGTCGCAGTCTAAAATTCCACACATTTCGAAAATCTGGAGAGAACGCAAACGAAACTAGAGCTAGAAATTTTAGTAAAACTAAATTACGTAATATTGGATATGAAATTCCTCGAACAAAACTTAAAATTTTAAACTGAACATTAAAAACAATCCTGCAGTGCACTGTGAGCTATGTAAAGAAAAAAATCCAAGTCGATGATTGTAAGACATGTCCGCGCGCTAGCACTCATCAATAACCGTTTAGCCATGTCAGAGGCCTTCAGGCGGCTTGAAAACTCTGACACCAACACCAGGGCTAGCCTCCTGGCCTATACGAAATTACTTACCTACTTAAGATCTCGTCAACTTGAAAAATACACTTCCCTTTACATAAAGTTTAAAGATAATTGAAAATATTTGCTGAAGCAGATTGCATATCCAATCAGTTTTTAATCAAATAAGCATTTGTCTGTACGTGTAAACTAGCCAAATCAAATCTTGAGCTTGAATTACATAAGTAAATTTCTTTTAAATGTTGTAGGTATATTCTTGTAGCTTAAACTTTAAGATTTTCTACAGAACACTTGGCCCCCGTGTTAGATCTCAATTCTTTTGGTGGCGACACTTTGGCTCCCATTTCACATTTATGTTTTTGATGAGATATCATTTTTGTTTTGATAACATCATCATAACTTTTTGTTCAGAAATAATTACTAGTTACATCATGATTATCATAGTACACTTATCTCTGAAAAAGTTATCTAGTATTTATTATATTACTATCACAAATGGCATGGTTCATCTATCGAAAATCCGAGTGCCTCGCGACGCTACCGCCATTTCTTGTAGTATTGGTTAGGTAAATTTTACAATTACTTTGTTAATAGTACTAATTATCAATAATTTTCAGTTTTTAGATTTTTTCCTTTATTTATGCCCGACAGTCTACCATGGTGCCAAATATCAAGATTCTAGGTCATCTGGAAGTGGGTTAGGTTTTTGATCTATAAGTCAGTGAGTGAGTCAGTGAGTGAATCAGTCAATGAAACACGAGTTTTTAAACGTTATTATATGAATAACTGACTGAGCAAAATTTATGAAATTTTGGATTCTTGATAAGCTAAAAGACTTTAGTAAATGTGCTTAATTTCATGTATGTAGGCTAAATAGTTTTTGAGTTGTGAGGGGGTCAAAAGTAGCTCCAAATGGTTCGTGTAATATTACACACGGCCGCTGCGTCGCCAGTTTTCTTTGAACAATTTGGCTGGACACGCTGCCGCGTGTCTAGCTAAACCATTTTAGCTTTTGATAGTTTGTAGTACATCAAAAGTTATGCAGCTTAGCTCTCTCTGCAAAAGTAGTAGTTAGTTACATTTTCTTTTGCAAAAGGGACCCGAGATCTGACCCAGATATTATATCTTACTATACTCATGGATAAATATGTCGTTTGTGAACTCTATCATCTCAAAGGAAAGAAACATTTGACAAAGAACTGTACCGATTGTCTAAGATAACTAGTTGAAATCCGCAATACACGTAAAGTAAATAGTTGTAGGCAGTGAATGTCTCACACATTTAAATTGGGTACTTTAATCCCTAGGGAATTTCATAAATCATTATTCCCTGCCATAGCCAGCAAAATTGTGTTAAGATAATAATGTTTTGTTTTACGTTGAGATTGTTTGACATTTAAAAGGTCATTTTCGGGGAGGTGGTATGAAAAAAGTATCATGGTTCAACACAAATTTGCCTCTTTAACTTCAATCACATTACGAATACAACTTGGTTGGGCAGCGTTCGGGAAGTTGCGTAAGGTCTTCTCGTCCGACATACTTCAATGCCTCAAGTCGAAAGTTTTTGACCAGTTTTTGTTACCAGAGATATGCATAATTAAGGCACAGAAACTTGGTCGATCACTATGGGCCTTACTAGTAAGCTCAGAGTAGCTCAAGGAGCTATAGAGTATACTATACTCGAGTAGAGACCACGTTCTGGCAAGCGCAGCGTAGGACGTCTATCCACCAGATGGACGGATGACCTCTTTAAAACCGTAGGCTCGCTCTGGATGCAAGTCGCTTCCAACTAGTCTTATTGGAGATCCATAGGAGGAGGATAGGAGGAGGCCTGTCTGTCTCTCTCAGCAGTGGACGTCCTATGGCTGATGGATGAAATCAAATGAATATATACTCATATGCTCATACAGAATACGAGTAGAACTAAAAAATCTTGACCTCTCTTCTGTACTGCCTACCCCGTTTTTTTTTGATGAATTTCTCTCTGGATGTAAGGGTTGCCTGGAAGAGATTGTTATAGGCAATAAAGCCGCCCATTGTTGCCCTAATTTCAAGCTGCAGTTTTTTCTATGTATGTATTTTTCTGTATTCTGTGTTTTTAGCAATATAAAGAGTTCATTCAGTCACTAGTTTCATCCAATCCAAATAGTGTCCGGTCTAATAAATGATTTAAATTGTTTCACTGACCCAAGTTCTCTTAACTCCGTCTGGAAAGTTCTCAGCACTTTACTTGGTTTTACTCTCATTTTACTTAGTTTTACTCTCATTTCCAAGTGTTACACACACACACATGTGAGTTAAGTATTTCCAGAGCCTCGGTTAATTAATTACAAGATTAATTATCATTGGAATTAGCGAAATAAATCGGTGAAAAAACTTTTTTAGTGGACGTTTTATAGCTGAAAATGATATTGATCTTACACCCAAATGGTAGACAGACGATCTGTTTTATTATTCATCATTATTATCTGCCGTTGGAAGTCCACTGCTGGGCATAGGCCTCCATTATGGATTCCCGATAAGCCAGGTTTGAATCGGCTTGACCTGATGACCTGATTAAAACAGCAAAAAACCACTTCGTGCAAGCCTCATGGCAAGGCTTATGTCCAACAGTGGACGTTTTATGTCTAATATGATAATGATTGATGTCCAGTTTTTAAAATCCCAAATAAAAAGTTGTTAGCCTTATTCGCGCAATGATTTTACAATCGTTTCAAAAGCTTAGTAGTACACAAAGCCACGTGAGTTAAGGTGTGAGACACTCGGTACAAAGGAAGCCTGCGTTTGGCAGTGGACGGCCTAATGATGACGACATCTTGATCTTTCGTCCACAGTATAGATAAATGACATTCCAGCTCCAAAAAAACACTGGGTGCAAGAGGCTTACAATCGATTTGTATGCACAGACACGGTAGTGCTCAATTTTAAATGCTACCCGCGGCCACCCTTCCGAGAACTGTACCAGCCTTTTTTTTAATAGTCCATTGCAGGACGTAGGCCTACCTACAAAGGGTGATTAGGCCATATCCACCACGCTGGCCCAGTGCGGGTTGGTGGATTCACAAACGCCATCGAATTTCTTCTCCGGACGTATGCAGGTTGCCTCACCATGTTTTCCTTAACCGAAAAGCCAGTGGTGAGATATTCCGTACATAAATTCCAAGGAATTCATTCGTGCGAGTCCGGTTTTGAACCCATGACCACACGAGTGTAAGGCAGGTGTTATTACCACTAAACCATCACGACTTCCAAGAACTGGTCGTGCCGAATGTTGCTTAACTTTGGTATTCGCTGACAACCACTTAATTAATTTACACCATGGCTAAAATGATGATGACGAACATTCCAAGTCATTGAAATTTCATCTGAAAGCTTTTAGCATTTTCCTCCGTGCAGCAATTAAACAATCGTTTGCAAGTAGTGCACAAATAGAGGAGAGTTTAGGTGTTGCAGACACTCGGTTCATTAAATACAGGATTGTTTTAAATTATTCCCAGAACAAACATCATTACGACTGCGAGCTCGCGCCCTGTGTTGGGCCAGAGAAACAGCGTTAGGAAATAGTTTTGAGGTGAGCGTTATGAAGCATATCGTAATTAAAATGTAGGTACCTTTTTTACTGAGAGACTGATGCCCGTTTTCACCAACGATCCCTAAACTACACCCTAACTAGGAAGCCCTTAAGCTAAGAGCCCCCCTAAAGTTGACCCTTACCTAAATTCGTTTTCACAGCGCTAAGTGACACCTAAATAAGGGACCCCTAGTAAAGTGACAGTTTATTTTTAGTCTATGGTTTCCAATAACCGTACTTTTACCGAATTATTTATTTTGTTGATATTTTACAGAAAAATCATCAAAAATACAAGAAATGTGCTTTATTGATAATATAATTTGAGTTTTTGGTAATATTATGCATTATAAATAATAGAAAAACACACATTGTCCGGTTTTATGTAGGTTGAAATAGTAGTCAAATAAAAAAAAAACAATCGTTTTGTTTGTTGTTATGAAAGCCGCTCTAGCGGCAAGCGCGGGAGCGGCCAGCATCTGGCTCCGCTCGAATAGCCCTGAGCAGGAGATATGAAAATGTGTATTCCTATAGATAGAAAGACAACTAAGTTTAAGTACCTACTTGCTGGTCCCAACAGAATACAGCGCTGGTTGTATACAACCATCGCAAAACTTTAGGCGCCCTTCAATTAAGTGTTTATCTATTTAGTTTGTGTATTTCATGTTTTGTTTTTCGTGTACTGTATTGGTTTTTCCCATTAGTAAATATTCTGTATTTATGTACTTTAGAATAAATTAATTATGTAGTTAAATATTTTACCTACATACTTCGAATTGTGTTCTTTTTTCTTTGATCTGAATCTTTTCACAAAGTTTTGGTGGTCGTACTTCGTGAAAAATTCAATCTTTTACGGTAAATGCGTGGTAGCTTAAATATATTTAAGCTCAATAGCAAGCCCACTGTTTATATAGCATCCGTATGCTCTAAGAAATCGTTCAAAAGCCCTACAAGTAAAAATGCCACGATAGTTGAAACCGCCACTTAGCGCTATGGGGTCGACCTTGGGCCCCGTAAACTTAGGGGATCCCTTAAAGCTTTAGGCGTCCCTTAACCGTTGGTGAAAACGAATTTACTGTTAGGTGTCCCTTAAATATTTTTAAGGGTCCCTTAAAATTTAGGGATCGTTGGTGAAAATGGGCATGAGACTGGTCTCTGGTCTCTGCCAACCCTAGTTATCCTCACTAAAAACCTTGGGTTCTCCGCTCCGCTCCGCTTCTGCGCCATATTTATGTCGAGACTACAGACACGCTTCCGCACACAACCCTGGTCGAACACTTTCGTCTTGAAGCACTGAGGTGTGTTAGACGAGAATATACTCGTATTACGCAATTTTCCGAACGCTGCCCAGCCGAGTTGAATTCGGCGATTGACCTCTTTTTTGAAGTCGGGCCTACCTATCTGGACTAAGTACTTGTCCTAGGTAGTCGTACGAGTTGACAACTTTAAAACCGGAGCTCTCCACAGAAATAGGGAATTATTAATTTTGTTAGTCAAAAACCCTTTGTTTACTACCTCTTATTCTATTGCCCACCAAATAGCCCGGCGCGACAAGACAAACGATGTTTACGCCGCGTTCGGGCAAACAAACGGCGATTGGAGGTGTTTCTCTATTCTTATTTCTTTCCTAGAAGTACTTATATCTAGATAGTAGCACCCTTTTGTGTTTTTATTATTTTACTATGTATCGTATGGGCAAAAGTAACTTTGATTCAGGCTTTAAATAAAACTAATTGTATTATCTAAAACTATTCAAGTACACGATTATTAGATGTAAGGTAAACCGGGGTAGGTATTTATTGTACTGTACCGGCCTTTTTATTCAATAGTCCACTGCTGAACATAAGACTACCCACAAAAGGTAATGGTGTCATAACAATCATACTGGCCTAGTGCGGGTTAGTGGATTCACGCCATCAAATTCCTTCTATTTCTAGTTTTTTTTTATTCTGAATAGGTTTGCGTTTGACCACAAACTGTCTGATGTTGACAATGATGAATCTAATCATTTTAGATGCCGGTAAATAAATATCAAGATATAATTTAAATATATAAAGCAACTGCTAGTGTACTTAACATGCTGGTAGTTTTATTACGCTTAATGAAAAATGCTTGTTTAACTAAATACGGCTCTTTATTTGGCCCAGCGTTCAAATAAACACCAGTATTTTGGTCACGCTCACGTCGCGTCCACCAAAAAACCAAATAAATTTTTGAAAACAAAAGTTCCCAGCCCCAATCTATCCTTCATCTATTACGCCGACGACATCGAAAATGATGCCATCAGTCGATTCGTGCGGCGCGCATCGTCTGCGTCATTGGAGAGAAAAAATGCCAAGTCGATGATCAGAGACCATCAAGGGATACAAGCTGCAGATGGCCGTCAGGGATCGGAACGAAGCAGTGATGGAGGCTCTGGGCCGGGAGAAGGAGAATCGCCATAGGATCTGATAAATGTGTATGTAAAATTTTAATAAATAAGCATTGCGAGCTTGCCCCAAGCATTCATGCTCGCCATCGAAGGCTACTTCTTGCGGCGGCATCATGTGCCGGGTCTTTCTCTTCCCTCAAATATGGTCGAGGAGAATGATGGCTGGCACATGTGTCACACTCGTGATCGTGTGCTGCTTGCAGGTCGCCGGTCTGCTCGTGGCATCCATGCAATGCACTGATTTTAACTTAGGCTAAGATAACCATGTACTAACTATCTTTGTCCAGTAAAATCAATTAATTGCAAATTTTAGTTAACAAAGGGTACAGACCCTGGAATCCGTGGTTTGTAAATTTTCAATAAAAAAGCCCCTAAACTATCCTAAAAGAGCTGTAAAGGAGTGCAATAAGCAAGGTATTCGTCTTTATTCTAGGTACTTTCTATCGATAACGGCGTATTTTAAAATCTCTTTTTGTAACTAAGCAAGAGAGCATACAAGATTAAAATTTTAGAAAAAAGTAACAAAATCTATGATTTATTTTGCAATTTCTCAATACAGACCATAAATATCTATAACGTCATTAGATAATCTTCAAAGTTACACAATCGCTATAAAATACATCATGTGCTGCAAACTAGAGTCGACAATCTTAATTATAATGTGGTTCTATCATTAAGGCACGTACGTCACAAATTATTTTCACTCATAAAATATAAGACAGTTGCGTAGCGAGAGTATGTTATAGTATTTTGCTGTTGACATCAACATTTTGTTATTTTTCAAATCTTGGACTGTAAACAATTTACCATCTAATGCCCCATCCACGCTCTCGCGAGTGCCTTGGCGAGGCCCTCGTGCGAGGCAACGGACGGATGCGAGACGAGGCGACACGAGCGCCCCATTCACACTCTCGTGCTCACGTTCCCTCGTGTCGCCTCGTGGAGAGTGTGGAAGAGGCATAAGAAGTTTCACTTCAATATGTATAGAGCTCATAGCATTTTTGACTAAATGTTTGTTAGTGGTCACCTAATTCGGCATAGTCAGTCTTCAGATGGGTGCTCGCTGATGGATTAAATTTACTTACAATTGAACGCCGCCATTTCGTAGATAACACGCTTATTTACCTACATCTCAGACCCACTCTGATATTTTAATCATTTAGCCTGAGGCCTTCAAAATGCTTAAGGACTCAGACAGCAAGGCTAGCTACCCGACCTGTACCTATGAACATAGGTAGTTTACTTGCTTCAATACTTCAAAGTCAAATCATTTATTGCAACATATGAAATTCACATGCGGTTCTTAATTAACATGTTTTGTACAGTTATAAATATGACCCTGATAAGGGTATGGCAATTTTATTATACGTATGATTCGTATTGGACCGATTTATTATTGTTTTCTAGATTATCGTTAAAAATTTGTCTAATGTGTAATAACATTTGGATAATAGAATAATTTTTAGTTGTTTTATAAAACAGTTTTCCTTTTCGATATCTTTTAGATTATTTGGCAGTTTACTAAATATTTTTATAGCCATAGAATGCGGACTGGAACTATGCATTGCTAAGTTGGACTTTGATCCGAGCTTATGTCTGTATTGTTATCTAATTTTGAGCGATTTATCAGACTTTGTTAAAATAGTCAAGGTGCTTTTTGACAAATTTACTTTTTTCGAATATCGAGACACCAGGGACATAAATTCAAGTTTGATAAAATACGGTTTATGGAAGTTTTTTTGGTAATATTGGGAGTTTTAATATTTGCTAGAATACGTATACATTTTTCGTTCGTTTGGTGACTACTCTATAATGAAGTACCCATGTACTTATGTCACACGTAGTACCTAGTTCAGTGTTCATCTAACAATATTTCGACTCTCTAGAGAGAGTAAGGTCGAAACGAGTAGAAAATACTAACATAATCACCTCGCCAAAGCTGATAACAGCGTGTCAGAAACGTAATCTGAAAGTTATCTTCTGAAATATAAGTTTATTTCTGAAAATGCAGCGAAAAATCCTCTTTAAGTCTCTTGAGAATGTCTGACTTTGAAGATAATAGAGTTTACGCGAGAATTATTACTTATACCTATATATTTTTGTAAAGTTGGTAAAATAGAGGTTAGAACCGTGATAATCTAGTGGGAGAATAGGATATAATATTTATCATATGGAACTGTAATGTCGGTAAGTAGGCTTAAATCTTGTTTTTTTTTTATGTAGAATAGGGCTACATTTGGCCACCAACTCGCCTGATGGAAAGTGAAGTTGTAGCCGAAGATGGAGTATGTAGACCTAGAAGATACCTATTCACTCTTGAATTGAAGATATCCAAATTCTAATTGTCAGGAAACAATGACGGAGGCAGGGCATTCCAATCCCTGGCGGTCCGCATTATGAAGGAAGAAGCAAATCGCTTTGGTCTCACATTACCGATGTGTCTGATGGTAAATGTACATAAATCCAATCTGCACTGATCTTCTGTGCCGTGACTGGATATGGTCCAATTGCCCTTCGCGGGTAGGCCTACTTATGTTCAGCAGAAGACTATTAAAGAGGCTGGTAAAGCACGTACGTGGATACGTTATTAGTGTTTTCATACCGACTATAATATCTACTATTCGCTGCAAGAAATCTTACTGTATAAATCCACCAACTTCCAACTGAATCAGCATTGTGCATCTATACTTATAGTCAAAATTGTCATTTCAGGGTTGCTTTATGTTCAGCAATAGACTGATACAGGTTGATTCAGTACAAATCCAAGTTATTTTTGATGTAAAAAATAGGGCTACGGCCTTAGATTAATTATTAAAATCGCTCCGCTTATCAGCTAGACCAATTATTAATCTAAGGCTACAGCAATGAAAATATAAGGCCACAGAAAGATTCAGGTCGCGGCATATAATTGTAGCGCTGAGTGAACTGTGGAGAGGATGTCTGCGCATGGGTTTAGTATAGCGGTCACCATGCGCAGCCATCCCCTCCACACTACCCTCAGCGCTAGACTTACGTGCCGCTACCGGTAATAATTGCAATATAAAAATATTTATAGCATTTGATTTTATATTTGGTTGTAAGGTGATTCAATTAGTAGTAACATTATCGCCCGTAGGTAGGCTTGTGATCAACAATATTAGGTATAACTGTTTCCCCCCCGAGTGGGTTCCCGCCTTGTCGTGGCGGGGGGGCTTAGTAGCCAGGTCTTCCCAGCCTGGTGAACGAAGAGGAACCCGAGGTGGGGCCGGCCTCTCCGGGTCTTGGGCCCAGACAAGTCCGTGCGGAGGCTGGCCAGTAGGTCGGCTTGCCGACTGAGGTGGACTGCGGTGTCGCGCTTGTCGCGATGCCGCGGCCGAGCCCATCGAGGCGGGGGCGGCGACGGGATGGACGGGCGGCGAGAAGGCCGCTGCCTATCCGTCCTGCCAGCGGCCCTAACGGGTGCCGCCAACGTGTTGGCGGAGGCGGTGGGGCTGCAGGGGAAGAGGAGTGTCGGTATCGCGACGGCCGTTCTCCCTATCCTCTGCAGCCGTAGTGGCAGGCGCGGGGCCACTTTAATTGACCCGTTGCATCGGGACCAGGGCTGTCGACACGGGTGCTGTCTGACGCCCAGTGCTGGTTGGTCCCAGGTGGTGGATGACGATGTGTCTGGTGTTCGGCACATCGTTATTCTGGCGGGAGCCGAAGCTCCGTGGTGGGGCCCGAGTTGGGCCAGCGCTGTCGGGTGCCGCGGAGGAGTGCGCAAGCGTGCCCGTAGCCCCGACACCAAGCGCAGTGGTGGAACACCCAGGGGTTTTGGTGGGTATACTGTCCAGTCGGCAGGACTCCCACATAACCACCCGCCTGCCCTCGAGGTGCGGTGGTATCTATAAAAGATTTCCCCTGGTAAAAAAAAAAAAAAAAAAAAGGTATAACTGTTTAGTACGTAACTAGGGACCCGCCGTGGCTTCGCACAGGTGTATTATACATTTAAACTTTCCTCTTGAATCTATCTATTAAAAAAAGCCGCATCAAATGCCGTTGCGTAGTTTTAAAGATATGAGCATACATGGGGACAGCAGAAGCGACTTTGTTTTATACTATATAGTGATGATAAACTTAGTAAAAATAATTTCAACGTGACGGGTGAAACGCTATGTTAATATGATACTACAATTTGGAACTGACGCACGAACGGGCGTAGTTTCATGAAGTTGTAAAAGGCCATCAAACTTGTGTCATTATGTCAGATTATACCTTATAATGAAGCCTAAATAAACATGAGGGTGGCACGTGTTACTGACATTTTCATGCCTACAACACTTGTTAACTCATTTTATAAGTATACTGTCGCAAAGTCATAAATGTACTTAAATTGTTACTCTAATTGCTAGAGGAACCACTTTTGTATTCCAATTTTTGACTTCTTAAACTTCTTATAAATTGATGATGGCTGGCTGTACGCACGAAAAATCATGACTCATTGTTACGTTCCGCCTGAGCCATGGATGTATTACATAAACAGGATTGAGGACTAGGAAAAAAAGCGTGCCGACAAGGATACCATGTCAGAGGATTGTCTCTTTTCTAAGTAGGATGACCAAAACATCTCATCATCCCGGGATATAATATTTCTATTCTGATCGTTATTGTACGCAGGAATCGCAGTTATCTGACCACTAACTCGTCGTCCCCCGTCGTCGTCGTTTTAACCTTAGGACGTTTACTGCTGGACATAGGCTAAAACATTCTTAGCCTGAACCGAGCGTGCAAGCGAGAGCGCTAACCAAGTGATAGGGAGGCACGATCGGCTTAAGCGTTCGGCTTTGTGACGCATAATATGAGGTTTTCACGTAAAATTATTGCCCGTATATAACCAATATTTTAAGTAAAATTTTCTATCATGTCAAATTGCATTTGTATGTTACATGCGCTGATTTAGAAAAGTCCACAAGAAAACCCACATAACTCTAGAGTCTATTCAATGTACATACTGTTGGAATCATTATCATCCTCATTATATCATCTTTTGAGAAAAAAATACAATGGGATAAATCCGAAAAAAACGTGTCACAAAATGTAAGTTGCTGTTTTTTCTTGCTATTTTAGGTTAGTCCCACAGTAAAAGTAAAAATTGCTTATTATGAAAAGTTTTTGTTGCGGGATCGAATCAGGAATAAGGAGATCCGTAGAAGAACCAAAGTTACATAGCCCAGAGGATTGGCAAGTTGAAATGACAATGGACGGGGCACACAGCACGGAGGACTGATGATGGGGTCGAAAAGTTCTCGAGTAGAGACCACGCACCGGCAAGCGCAGCGTAGGACGTCCACCCACAAGGTGATCGGATGACCTCTTTAAGACCGCAGGATCGCGCTTTGATGCAAGCCGCTACGAACCAGTCTTATTGGAGATCTTTAGGGCCGGCCCTATGTCCAGCAGTGGACGTCCTATGGCTGAAACGAACGATAAGTACTGTGGTATCCTAGTATAATTATATTTGTCATCTGGAGGCCTATGATGACGAATAGTATATGTATATACAGTTTGCATCATCTAGAAACTGCACGAATACAGTTTGCATCATCTAGAAACGCGGAAGCGCTTCCAGCCATGTATTCAAAGAAAACTGGTGACGCAGCGGCCGTGTGTAATATTACACGAACCATTTGGAGCTACTTTTGATCCCGTCACAACTCGAAAACTAATTAACCTACATACATGAAATTTGGCGCATTAATTAAAATTCTTTAGCTGATCAACAATCCCTTCCAATTTTATATCCAAATATAATTTAACCTGTCTTTAACCTTCAAAGGTCTGTGGATGATCCAATGCTTTTTATGTAGTAGTGGTGTAGTTTTGTCGTAGTTAATAAATGCACTATTGCCCATCAAATAAAATTTAACCTGTATGTGAAACTAGCCAAGTTAAATCTCGAGCTTAAATTACGTAAGTACATCCCTTTAGAATTTCTCGTTGTATGTTCTTGTAGCTAACATTTTAGGAAAACCTACAGAGCACATGACCCCTATGTAGAAATTAATTTTTTTGTTGGGAAGTTGGCAACGACGCATATAATTATTCTTTTATTGAACGCATGGCTCATGCGTGACAGACATATAATTTTTTTTTCCGTATAAGTTTGCATTTGACAGCATACTGCCTGATATCAAGCAAATATGTGGTCTAGGATGTAGCACGATTACCTAGAAGATACCTATTTACTCGGGTTTGAAGACACCCACGTTATACTTTAGCGGGAAAACAGACCAGGCTTTGGCACTAAAACGTATAAACTCTTACTGTGGGCCTTATTATTAAGCTCCAAGTAGCCCAACGACCTATGGCGAGGGCCATGCTCGGAGTCTCTCTGCGAGATCGAATCAAGAATGAGGAGATTCGCAGAAGAACCAAAGTTACCAACATAGCCCAGCGGATTGGCAATTTAAAATGGCAATGAGCAGGGCACATAGCGCGGAGGTCTGATGACCGATGAGTTCGAAAAGTCCTCGAGTGGAGACCACGTACCGCCAAGCGCAGCGTAGGACGTCCACCCACAAGGTGGACGGATGACCTCATTAAGACCGCAGGATCGCGCTATGATGCAAGCCGCTACCAACCGGTCTTATTGGAGATCCATAGGGGATCCAAGTCCAGCAGTGGACGTCCTATGGCTGATGGATGGATGGAATAGTATAAATTAAAATGGCACAGTAAAATAAATTTTCTACGTCATATTCACACGTATTTTTCTTTATTTTTATTGCGTCCTTTATCAGACGCACAGTAAATCACCGAGAGAGATGCCGCGCACATTTTGCGACACTTCATAAAGGACGCCCGAAGCATAAATTTTGAAGAAGACTGCGTGAAGTAATAAATCTCGCTTTCCGTCTTAGCTGTTAATCTTGATAATGAAAAGGCGAAATATTTCTACTGCAGATATCTGCATAAATGCTGGAGTTTATTTGGCTCAACGTATAAGCATTGCCATTCAGCATGGCAATGCAGCCAGCATGCTGGGCACGCTGCCAACTGGCAGTGGGTGCGAGCATTTGGATTAGCTTTAGACTTCAAGGGTGTATGGGTGATCCAATTGCTTGTTATGTAGTAGTAGTTAATATAGTTTTAGATAGTGTATGTCTTGTATTTAGTGGTAGTTCATAAAGGCACTTGCTCTGTTAATTATCTGCATAACATGTACGTTTTTAATTAATCTTGAATGTTTTTTTCCTACTTCCAATGTACTGGTTTACTGAAAATATATAGGTATGCAAACAAATCTGAATTAAATATAAATATTAGCTTTTCAATTTTAATCTAGGAACACGTAATTAAATATTTATTTTTAAGGTTCCGTACCCAAAGGGTAAAACCGGGACCCTTTTACTAAGACTCCGCTGTCCGTCTGTTCGTCTGTCTGTCGCCAGGCTATATCTCATGAACCGTGATAGCTAGAACGTTGCAATTTTTACAGATGACGTATTTCTGTTGCCGCTATAACAACAAATGTCAAAACAGAAAAAAAAATTTTTAAGGGGCGCTCCCATATCACAAACCCGAATATTTAGCCGTTTTTTTCCTCGATTTTAATAATGCTGTCAGGTACTCGTATATGCTTAAAATAATCTTAAAATCTTAAAAATAAATGATTAAATTAAAATAATATAAAATTAATGTTATAGGGGGCCTTTAATGTAAATGTTGTTTTATATACAAGAAACGTGATTTTTTGCTCGATATTAAAAATGGCAACAGGGAGATGCTAAAAATATTCACAATTTTAATATTCCATTAAATTAAATATTGTTTTCAAAAATAAATAATTAAATTAAAATATGTTTGGCCTTTAATACCTGCATTTAAAACAGATTAGTTCGGAATAGAAGTACCAAACGGTACGGAACCCTTCCTGCGCGAGTCCAACGCGCACTTGACAAATTATTAATTAATTTCTTGAATGTTTTTCTTTCCACTTCCAATGTACTGGTTTACTGAAAATAAATAGGTATGCAAACAAATCTGAATTAAATATGGATATTAGCTTTTAAATTTTAATCTAGGAACACGTTCTTAGATAATTATTTTATGGCAGTTACTTTAACATACTATGATTTTTAGCTAACGGATTTGGTGGTACTATGCGGACTACATACCTTGATCATATTATATTACTTACAATTTGTTTGTGAATAATTATTTTTCGCAAAAAATGGAATAACCGACTTTAACCGTTTACAGAATTCAAATAGTTTGCACGGATCGAAAAAGTAATTTTCACATTATTGTTGATTTATCAAAATTGGCTCAGACGATTTAGATAAAATTTAAAGTATGGTTTACCAAACTACAAAAAATCGGCGCTAAGTACGAGTTGGACTCGAGCATGAAGGGTTCCGTACCGTAAGGGAGCCCGTCAGCAAAAAAAAATACATTTGTTGTATTGGAGCCACCCTTAAATAATTATTTTATTTTGTTTTTAGTATTTGTTCTTATAGCGGCAACCAAAATTCATCAACTGTGAAAATTTCAACTCTCTAGCTATTGCGGTTCATGAGATAAAGTCCGGTGACAGATAGACGGACAGACGGACGGACGGACAGCGGAGCCTTAGTAATAGGGTCCCATTTTTACCCTATGGGTACGGAACCCTAAAAAAGAGTAATCAAAATCGGAATGTATGTGTCGACTTTTAAACCTCCTCCGTTTCGTCGGTCCAAAAATGAGAATATCGTAAAAGTGTGTGTATTTTGTGTATAATTATCTCTAAATAAATATATTGATAAAGTATTTGTAATAGTAATAGCATTATTATCGAGGAGATTGTTAAAGGTATTAATAAAAGCTCCAAAAAACGGCAAAACGAGGTAATTATAACTTAGTTTGAGTAAATCGGATTATTACGTGGACAACAATAGGCGTGTGTCATTTTGGGGACAATCGTGCAATTTGGGGATTTGAACCTTTGGACGAAAATAATCTGCCTTTTGTTGTTACACAATATTACTATTAATCGATTTTTGATAAATGTATCTCTAAAAATACGTAGTATAAATAAAACTAGCTTTTACCCGCGGCTTCGCCCGCGTTGTATTTTGATTTTGGCTTATGTTTATGTCGGCTGCGAAACCTAACCTAACTGACAAATATCAAAATACCTTAGAGGAATGTTTTTGTTGGTTAAGTTACGGTTGGAGTGTATATACAACCCCCCCGTGTATTCCCGCCTTGTCGTGGGGGAGGTCTGAGGCAGCTGAAAAGGCGGCGCTCCAAACCTCCCTCTTCTTTGGGTCTTTTCCCCCAAGGAAGCTTAGAGGCTGGCACTCGAGTTTCAGCCGCTTTTAACTAAAGCAGCTGAGAGGATGGCCGGTAGGTTGCATGCCTTATGAGGAGTGTCGCAACTTAGGCGGGCTGCAGTGCCGCTCTTGCGACGCTGCATCCGAGGATTTTTTTTTATTATATCGCGAAATATCCCTGACATGATCAGGGGTCTTAATTACAAATGAATAAAAACTAAGTATACCTATATTTCAATGTTTTTGGCTGTTTGCAGTTATAGTAAACATTACAATGGTACAGCAAAGTTTATACCTACTTGTTCCTAATTAAGTATTGCTTTTTTACAAATATTTGTGCAAAAATTCGATAAAATTGTTTCTAAGGTTTTTTCGTGTTAGATTAATTCCAATTTTTTGTTCTAAATCAAATCTCTGCTTACCATAAACTGGGCATTCCAAGATTATGTGCAGTGGAGTCTCCTCTTTTGTGGGTTCACAGATGCACGATGGGCTTTCCCTCAACTTAAATCGATGTAAGTATTGGGAAAACTCACCATGCCCCGTCAGCACTTGAGTTATGATTCCCACTGGTGCTATTTCTCTTACGATCTTGTATGCCGCCCTTGCACCCGGAAAATATGTTTTGGTTACCGCCGCTGTGTGTCCATCCTGATACCGCCGGTTCCACTCGTCAAGAGAGTCCTTTCGGATTTCTCGCTTGACGAATGAAACGGGGCAGTTATCCTAAATAGGTCTGCACTTCGAGTGAAGTGCTGCTTCCTTTGCTAGCTGGTCCGCTCTCTCATTTCCCTCCATCCCCGCGTGCGCTTTAATCCAACAAAGTTTCACTATTTTATTTTGTGCGTGTAGTAACTTTATGTTAGCTTTGAATTTACTGCTAAGGGATGGAGGGAAGATACGCCAACTACCGTTTCCAGTGCAGACCTGGAGTCACAAAAGATTTTAGCTTTTTCGGTAGCCTCAAGAAGTGCCAATAACTCGACCTGTTACACAGAGCACCAATCGGCCAATTTCAGCTTGCGGGTACTGATCTCAGCGGCATCATCCTAAATGGATAATGCCGCCCCAACTTTCCCTTTAATTTTACTGCCGTCTGTAAATATGTTAATTTCTCGGTTAAGATTTTGCTCTAGTGCTGCTCCGTCTGCCAGGCATATGAACTCCAGCTCCTCCTGCTGCGCTGGGTGTGGCTTCTTTTCTGTCTCTCAATCTCCAGTTACTTGCTGGGAATAACCTTTCTTAGTTTCATAAAGCAAGGCTGCTTCTTGGACTCTGATATGACAGCCGAGGATAAGGGGCCGCGGTGGGATATATGGAACTGGTGGTGTGGGTGCCGCCACCTACCCTACCTTCCGCTAGGCCGTCAACGTGTTGGCAGACGCAGTGGGGCTGCAGGGGAAGAGAGGTGTCGGTATCGCGATTGCCGTTCTCACTGCCCTCTGCAGTTGAAGAGGCAGGCGCTGGGCTACTATGACTGACCCACTGCACTGGGACCAGGGCGTTGGAATGCTGTCTGACGTTCAGTACTGGTTAGTCCCGAGTGGTGGATGACGATGTGTCTTGTGCTCCGAAACACTCCGTCACTATGGCGAGAGCGCAAGCTCCGTTATGGAGCCCGAGTCTGGGCTAGTGCTGTTGAGTGCCGCGAAGGAGTGCGAAATATGTGGGAACGTCCTAAACTTGCCATGACAGGTTATTTCTGGCGCTTAGACGGCTGCTACCGCAGCCCACTCACTTAGTTTTTATCCTATCATACGGGAACTGTTAAAGTTTTTGCGATAAAAAGTGGCCTATGTCACTTTTCGTCTTTCAAACTATATTCATGCAATATGCCAAGGCAAGTTGCTCCGTTGCTGAGAAAAATGTATCGTTAAGTCCTACGGGAACCACAATTTTTTCGGGATGGAAAGTATCCCATGTCACTTTCCGTCTTCCAAACTATGCCCACCCCAAATATCAAGTCGATCCGTTGCTCCATTGCTGAGAAACAGTTATTGTCCTATCCCATGGGAATCACGAATTTTCTCGAGATATAAAAAGTATCCTATTATCACTTTCTGTCTATTAAACCATAGGTATCCATACCAAAAATCAGGTCAATCTTTTGCTCCGTTGCTGCGTCAAAGAGGAACAAACCAACAAACTTTTCGGATTGACAATATTAAAGTATGATGATTCTGTACCATAAAGGTAGAATAAAAAAACATGTTGAACCTCTAATGATAGAATATTTAAAAATATTTTTAATGTCAGACAAAATGACGGCCCGGTATTAAACGTCATAGTAACATGTAGCATGCAGAGGGAAAATAACATTTTATCCAATTTTAATGTCAGTTGTCATTTTCAATCCATACTTTATTTCCTCTTCAAGGGGATATAATGGTAGAAAAACAATTTGTCGCCTTGCCACGCTACTTGTGATTTATAAAAGTCTGCAGACAATGTCACCTGTCATCTAATTACGTTTGGCTGTGACGTTTCGTTAGTCCATATTAGCGTCATAGAGGAATTAATCACTTAGCGTCTTTGTGATAGTGGCGACAGTTTCGCTTTCGAGGGTTTTTGTCCTGTCCTACAGGAACTATGAAATTTTTCGGGATAAAAAGTATCCTAAAGCTCCTTCCGCCTTTTATACTATATCCATGCCAAAAATCAAGTCAATCCGTTGCTCCGTTGGCGCGTGATAGAGTAACAAACCAACAAACCAACAAACTTTTCGGATTTATAATATTAGTAAGGATTATTATTGTTAGCGATCAAGGTAGTTAAGCAACGATTGGCACGGACAGTCTTCGAATGGCTGATCTACTACTGAACGCTACCATGGCTGGGATGGCATGTCAAACTGTAGGACCCGGTTGTTTTAACCGTGACAAAGCGACTACACCAGCCGTGCTAGCATACGGACCACAAAATAATTCTATCGACGTGTCAGAACGAGACAGAGTTATGGTGAAGTATATACGTGTCACCTTTTCACACGTCGATAAACTCTTGTCGTCGTGCGGTATGCTAAGCTAGCAGGCCTAGCCTGTGCTAGTATATACTTACGATACATATACTCGTACTAGTTACCCGACCTGGCTTTGCCCAATTACGGATGAGTTATAGCTATAAACCTTCCTGAAGAAATATAAAAGACTAGCCTTTGCCCGCGGCTTCGCCCGCGCTTTCTTTATAGCCTATGACACTCGCAAATAATGTGGCTTTCTATTGGTAAAAGAATTTTCAAAATCGGTCCAGTAGTTCCAGAGTATACCCCCTACAACCTCACAAACTTTACCTCCTTATTATATTAGTATAGATATTGAAAATCGCATTGCAATCTGTTGTGTAGTTTGGAAGATATAAGCGGATACACAGACAGACACACAAAAATTGCGGATTTGCTTTATTATGTAGTCCATCCATCCATCCATCAGCCATAAGAAGTCCACTGCTGGACATAGGCCTCCCCTATGGATCTCCAATAAGACCGGTTGGAAGCGGCTTGCATCCAGCGCGATCCTGCGGTCTTAATGAGGTCATCCGTCCACCTTGTGGGTGGACGTCCTACGCTGCGCTTGCCGGTACGTGGTCTCCACTCGAGTACTTCGACCCCATCGGCCATCAGTCCTCCGTGCTATGTGCCCTGCCCATTGCCATTTCAACTTGCCAATCCGTTGGGCTATGTCGGTAACTTTGGTTCTTCTACGGATCTCCTCATTTCTGATTCGATCCCGTAGAGAGACTCCGAGCATAGCCCTCTCCATAGCTCGTTGGGCTACTTGGAGTTTATTAATAAAGCCCATAGTGAGAGACCACGTTTCTGTGCCATAAGTCATCACTGGCGACACACACTGGTCGAAAACTTTCGACTTGAGGCACTGAGGTATGTCGGACGAGAAGACGCTACGCAATTTTCCGAACGCTGCCCAGCCGAGTTGGATTCGGCGATTGGCCTCTTTCTTTTTACTATGTAGCAAAACAACTAAATTAACTAGTAAATTTTCTAACAATAATAATTTGTAAGTTCCTAGGTAGCACAGCGAAAGTATTATATATTATTACGTATTATTTCTATACATAAAAATAAAACATCGTGGTTTTAAAAATATAATTTTAGGAGTAAGTAGGTACCTATGTTAGACACAGAGACACATGTTAAACTTTCCCTCTTTTTGGGTCAAAAATTATAAATAATAACACATAAATAAATTGCAATGGTTACAGAGTTATTATAACATCAGACGTAGGTAATTTATTGGTGAATAAGAAAATTTTAAGTCAAACAATGATAATAACTTTGAGTCCAATATTATAAACGCGAAAGTTCGTGAGTATGTATGGGTGTTTGTTCATCTTTCACGCAAAAACTACTAAACTCAATAATGATAATGTTTATTTTACAAACTTAGGGACTATGTACATCTTAAACAGTATACAAAAAACAAGATTAGTACGTATTCTAAAGATTGTACAATATGCAAATGTGCACTGCAACCCACACTAGGGTGACCTGTGTCGTGGGCTGCATGCTCTTCCACTTATAATAACAAGATTATGGTACAATATTCAAGGTACTTATGATAAGTTAGTTGTGATATGTTGTGGGTGTGTATGTGAGAGTGAATGAGTGAATATGAGCGCGTACGTGGATGTATATGATTATAGGTAAATAAATAATATGAGATTAAACTTTGCAATAGTAATGCTTATACATCAGAATAACACATAGGCTATAATTTATAAAGATATTGCGTGAAACGAAGTTCATCTGGTCAGGCAGTTAATAATATTTTTTTATAATAATTTGTCATTTACTGTTAGGCGGCTTTGCTCAGAAGTGACAGCTTTAAATATATTTTTACTGGTTGCTCTCTGTATCTTTAATTAACGAATTCCGGCTAGTAGTTGTATACTCGGGATATAACTGGGCCACGGTCGTATGGCGACATCTGATCTCGATTTTCAGTTAAATGTTTTAATTAGTACGTAGCACAATATCTCTGCCGAGCCAACCGTCTCAATTCAGGAGTATTCTTGATCAGTTCTTCCATTTCAGCTACAGGAGCAAATCTATTCTTTGCATACAACCACATCGCGTGTCCTCCGAGAGAGCAGTCATGCCACATGATGTAATCATCTCCAAGGGGTCTATATGCCGTCACGGAATATCCACCACTTATTACTGCTGCTTCTTTTGGGTCTAAGACATAAAATTTAGCAATATTGTTGCCAGTCACCATTCCAACCCGGTACGAGTCATTCCTGATTACTGGATTGTCATCCAATGAGTACGGTAAGTTAGGATCGTTGTATTTCGCCTTGTACTCCGCTATGACTTCTGCTGTCGGCTTGGTGAAGACGTTTTCAGTACACGAAGTGGACGGCACGAGGCCGCCGAAGAGAATGAACTTATACATCTGATACCACGTTCCGATTAGAAGGTCGTTTGACATCGGTTCGCTGTTTGCTGCTATACATTGCTGGTGCACGTCGGAGAGAGCGGCAGTTGAAGACAGAAGAGCCAGCAATGGCACCACCACAAGAAAATTCATCGTCGAAATTATCTAAATCACTGACTAATAAAACCTGTGACACTACACTTTTATACCGTTTCGGTATCTAATTAGTTGATAAGATTGATTAAATCACTGCAATTGTCAGAGATGACCGACAAGATTATGAAGTCGTAATTCTAATCAGATTATTATTTACACGATTGAAACTTTTTCTTTTAAATAGTGCTAAAAGTTTGTTCTCACTCAATTTACAAATACATTGATAGCCTAGTTGACGCGAAGTAAATTTTTTGGTTGATATTCTTCTCGCACTCTGCTTATCTCGGCACGACTTTTCTCTTTTAAATATAACTAAGTATTAGTTAAATAAATCATTTATTTATTTAGAGCAACTTCAATAAAGTCTAAGTGTAGACCGAATCTCACTTAATGGTTCCTGTGAAGTTAGCTACAAGCAGCTCACATCCTAACTTATATGTGATTTTGAAATCATAACTTTGATGCTAATCATAACATTACATACTTAGTTTAATGTAGGGGGAGTGTGCAAAGGGAAGTTTGTATTTACTCGTACATTAGGCCCAATTTTAGAGGTGCTATCGTAATTATAAATAGCAAATTAGAGTAGCCCTGTTCCTTTTTTACTATGAGCATTTGATTTAAATAACACTGTTTTACGTTACTTTTAAATTTACGCATCTTTAAAATTAGGCCTATTATGTTGACAGGGTCAAAGGCTAAAAATATACGAAGTTTTAAACAAAAATGTAACTAAGTATGTTATGTTATGATTAGCCTCAAAGTTATGATTTCAAAATCACATAAAAGTTAGGATGTGCGCTGCTTGTAGCTAACTTCACAGGAACCATTAAGTGAGATTCGGTCTACACTTAGACTTTATTGAAGTTGCTCTAAATAAATAAATGATTTATTTAACTAATACTTAGTTATATTTAAAAGAGAAAAGTCGTGCCGAGATAAGCAGAGTGCGAGAAGAATATCAACCAAAAAATTTACTTCGCGTCAACTAGGCTATCAATGTATTTGTAAATTGAGTGAGAACAAACTTTTAGCACTATTTAAAAGAAAAAGTTTCAATCGTGTAAATAATAATCTGATTAGAATTACGACTTCATAATCTTGTCGGTCATCTCTGACAATTGCAGTGATTTAATCAATCTTATCAACTAATTAGATACCGAAACGGTATAAAAGTGTAGTGTCACAGGTTTTATTAGTCAGTGATTTAGATAATTTCGACGATGAATTTTCTTGTGGTGGTGCCATTGCTGGCTCTTCTGTCTTCAACTGCCGCTCTCTCCGACGTGCACCAGCAATGTATAGCAGCAAACAGCGAACCGATGTCAAACGACCTTCTAATCGGAACGTGGTATCAGATGTATAAGTTCACTCTCTTCGGCGGCCTCGTGCCGTCCACTTCGTGTACTGAAAACGTCTTCACCAAGCCGACAGCAGAAGTCATAGCGGAGTACAAGGCGAAATACAACGATCCTAACTTACCGTACTCATTGGATGACAATCCAGTAATAAGGAATGACTCGTACTGGGTTGGAATGGTGACTGGCAACAATATTGCTAAATTTTATGTCTTAGACCCAAAGGAAGCAGCAGTAATAAGTGGTGGATATTCCGGGACGGCATATAGACCCCTTGGAGATGACTACATCATGTGGCATGATTGCTCTCTTAGAGGTCACACGATGTGGTTGTATGCAAAGAATAGATTTGCTCCTGTGGCTGAAATGGAAGAACTGATCAAGAATACTCCTGAATTGAGCCGGTTGGATTCGCAGAGATATTGTGCTACGTATTAACAAAACATTAAACAGGAAATCGAGATCAGATGTCGCTATACGACCGTTGCCCAGTTATATCCCGAGTATACAATTACTAGCCAGAATTCGTGAATTAAAGATGCAAAGAGCTACCAATAATAAAATCATAATCATTAATCAAAGCTATAACCTGTCACATCTGAGCAAAGCCACCTATGTGCATGACAAATTATTATAGTCAAAATTATTTTTAATACTCAAAGTTATTATCATTGTTTGACTTAAAATTTTCTTATTCACCAATAAATTACCTATGTCTGAGGTTTTATAACATCATCACCATAAGTTATTATTAACTCTGTTACCGTTGCAATTTACTTATGTGTTATTATTTTTATTCTTGACCCAAAAAAAGCGTCTAACATAGGTACCTACACTCCAAAAAATATTTATTTTTAAAACCAAACGGTCTAACCACAAAAGTTTTAAGCACGCACTGTATAGTGGAACAAATTGCACGGTTAAGCAGTGTTTAAGGCGTGTTTATATCTTTTGTGGTAAGACGATATATTTTTGCTGTGCTACCTAGGAACTTGTATATTATTATTATTTGAAAATTTACTTGTTAATTTTATTAAATTACTACGTAGTATAAAATAAACCGCTATTTTTGTATGTCTGTCTGTGTATCCGCCAATATCTTCCAAACTAGATAACAGATTGCAATGCGGTTTTCAATATATTTTAGATTTCTTCTGGAAGGTTTATAGCTATAACGGCGAAGCCAGGTGGGGCAGCTAGTATGAGTATAATAATATGTATTGTAAGTTCGTAAGTATATACTCGCACTTGGCCGATTATTTTATTTTCTTATACATAAATAATTACATTAATTTGTTAGAGATTACAAACGTACATTTTATACGTTTCTTTTATAATATGTAATATCAATGGTTCTTTGTTGTACAGCGGTAATGTTAGTCTCCTGAATGAACCTAAGTACTGGCTACATAATGGCGTACCTACTGTAATTAGCCAAAGTATCGATCATGATTACTAAGCATGATTTTAGAGGTTAAAATACCTCTAAAATCATGCTTAGTATCAGAATATTGTGATCTATTATCTTAATGTTAAGAACGATAACGATTTGGTAATCATTTGCATCGATAATAATATAATGTATCATAGTTAAATTGTAGTCTACTGATGATAATGTATTAAAATAAGTATGTTTAAATATTCAAAAGGAATTATTGTTTTTGATATAGATATATGCAATTAGAAATCATTACTTTGTTATTATACCAAATTCAATCATGCGATAAATCAAAGGTTAATTAAAACGATTAAGTCAAAATAAAATTTATTCATTAAAGTGCAAAAATCTGGCTCAATAATGTTGTGGGCCCTAAAAATCAATCAATGCCATTAAGTTTCCTATTGTATCTCGTAAATGAATGCATCTCTCTCAGGATTATGGGGAAAAACGACGAAAGATCTGGATATCTCGATCGACCACACTATACCAGGGCTAGCTACCCGGCCTATACCAACTTACATCTTACTTACTTACTATACCACTGATTACTTTATTGTATTTGTTCTTTAATCTGGTTTAATTAATGTGAGATGAATGTTAGTATTTTTTGAAGGCGTTTTTATCTCATTGAAATAATTTAATTTAATTTATGCCATAAAGTTTATGGCAACGGTCAGGAACAATGCAAATGAATAACTACATTGAATGATATCACGTTCATTCCGACACAAGGACAAGCCAAAGTTTGTATTAGAAAACATTTATTTTATTATACCTAGTTAGTTCATAAAATATTAGAGATAATAATATGTATTTCTAGCCTGTAAAAAATCCGAATGGCAATAATATAAAGTAGCTTTTAAGTTAACACCCTAAACACAGGGTTCTCAAGTATACCTAGTGTTAGCAAATACCTATGTTTTTATCTTAAGGTTTCTTAGAGATGCAAATTAAGATTTCTAATTCTCATTCTAATTATTTTTCGCAAAAAAATGGCTCAACCGACTTCAATCGTATACCAAATTCGAATAGTTTGCTCAAATCGATGTATATAATTTTTACATTCTTATCGATGTTTCAAAAACGGCTCAGTCGAATTCACTTACGTTTAAATGGCACCACCTCGGGAGTATACTCTTTGGACCTAAAAAATATTTTTTCAAATCGGTCAGCAATTAGCAAAAATATCGATGAACATACACAAATAATACATACATACAGATGAACATAGAACCTCCTCTTTTTTTGGAAAGCGGTTACAAATATGAAACTTACAAGAAACAAGCTATCAACTAACATGCTAACCTATGCTAACCTCGGTAGTGACGAGGTTACATATTTGAGCCATTTGGAGTTGAGACATTGGGTCCGTGGAGGCCGGGAGCTCAAATCATTTTCAAAAGTCTTTCTGGGCGTCTGGTGGACGCGACGCGTGACCAAAATGCTGGTGTTTATTTGGCTCAACGCATAAGCATTGCCATTCAGCGTGACAATGCAGCCAGCATGCTGGGCACGCTGCCAACTGGCAGTGGGTGCGAGCATTTGGATTATCTTTAGACCTTCAAAGGTCTGAGGATGATCCAATGCTTTTTGTGTAATAGTAGTGTAGTTTTGTTGTAGTTAATAAAGGCACTTTAGACCGATAAAAAAAAGCTATCAAATTGGCCACTTTGTTTGGCTCAACATTTGTATGTGAAAAATCTTTCTCATCTTTGAGAATGTTTTTTTCTAGACCTCGCTTAATTTTTTGCACTGTATCCAGACCTTTTAGAAGTTTGAAAAAACAGCGTTTTAACAATTTAACGAGGTACAAAACATCTTAATATAATAATACGATTTCAATATTTGGCGACAATTTTAAAATTACGTGTCATTGTTTCTTTGAACTTGGCGCATAAAAATTTTCAGCGCGTATTTTCTTGTCGACTTTCGATGTAGTATAAGTTTATGTTTTCTTAGAATCATAGACTTTGTTTATACTTAAAGGTGAAGTCCTGTTTCTATTCTGTGTTAGAGGCTAGCTTAATGGTTCGAGGTCTGATTATTGTAATCTCAGTGATGGTTGTCGTCAAAATTAACCACCCAATATAAAATCAATGCTATGCGCCCCAAATAAAATTCCGAAAAGAAATTGATATACTACAAGATTTGAAAAAGGTGTGACATTGCTATGAGTTAAATACGAAAAATCCATTGTTGATGTTTAGCTAGTAGGAAGCTCTGCGCTGGATAGGTACCCTATAATTTGGCTAAACGACAAAAATGCTGGCTCTCCCAAAGGTGCCATCGAGTACAACTAGTACAGATTGATAAGTAAAATATTATGCAAGATAATGAATAGGTCAGGTAGTTTCTATTTTGTTCCTTTAATGAGATTCTAAAAACTTTCAGTGTGACCCACGTACGGTACATCAGCGAAATACCTAACAAACAACAAAGCACCCACAACTTTTTGACAATATATCTCCGTACCTGACGTTAACGACCTACACTGAGACCTGGATTATGGGGTGCCCCCCACGCCCCCACTCAATTATGAGAAATGGCCTGTACGCCCGTGTATAGGGCAATTAGGACACAACGAACTCTTGCTTTAGTGCCTTTGTTTAAATACCTTTGACAAACGGACTTTTGTAAGTATTTTAACCATGTTCAGCATATGAGCGCTGTAGATTTATTCATTTTCTACGTTTCTCCCCTTAAATTCTAAAGTAGTTTATAAACCATACTTCCTATCTCTCAAAATTATTTTGAGCACATTGGGATAATAACTTTTTAAGTTATAGAAGAAAATTGCAATTTTTTAATTTGCTCCTAACTCAAAGGTCATTGACCTAAAAGCATATTTCTTAGCCAAATAATTGTGTTTTTCTAGCAGTTTACCATCTGATGACATCATAAAAATGATTTTTATCATGATCATAATCGTCGTCACCATCTATGGAAGCCTATCATACGCGTGTGGAGACACGCACTTGACAATTTATTGTTCAATTAAGTAGATTCATTAGCATTTTAATACTATTAAGTAGATTATTAATTATTGTAAATGTGGATTGGCATAATTTATTAAATAATAATTATCCTGCCAGACACTATTTATATACTTCATGACAACTGACTTAAGAATGTATTTACGTAAATTGCCATTGTAACATTAATAATTTATCCATCATGTAAAACTAAAACCAAAACTATTACCAATTAAATTTAAAACTTTTACCATAGATATAAATGTATCTGTATTCATATAAAAACTAAGCCAAAGGGCATAGTCCCATCGTCGGGTTGTGCAAAAAAACTGCACAAACTGCAGTTCAAACATCCTGCTCTATTTATGATTCTATCAATTCATATCTTGTTTGAAGTTCTCACAGATTGAAATGGACTAGTGTAGGTACAGTTTGATGAGCTACGGCTATGGAATTAGCGGTTTCATGGGCGGAGCGGGAGCGGAAATGACATAAAGATAACTTTATTATTAATTTTGTAGTTTACATACAATGGTATATGGTATAAACGCTCTGTGGTTAGAGCGATCAATGTGCTGATGAGGAGAGTATACGTTTTTTATTCCAGTTAATTAACTTTGAAGAACATTACACATAAAAAGTGTCAAATTAAAACTTGTGTAATTATTTCACACGACTGGCTTTTCGGTGGAGGACAACAATATGAGGCAACCTGCATACTCGTACGTCCGTAGAAGAAATACGATAGCGTATGTGAATCCATCAACCCGCACTGGGCCAGCTTGGTGGATATGGCCCAATCACCCTTCGTGGGCCGGCCTACGTCCTGCAGTGGACTATTAAAAAAGCTGGTACAGTACAGCATTTTTTTATCTCTTAGAATTTATTACCAGCTGCACAAATACGAGTCTTTTCTCCTGTCGGATGTTGCAAATTACTAAAAATAATTTCCAGATTATTTTCTTTTAAATATTGTAACAAAGAACCATATCTATAAGGTTAGTTTTGAAATAAAACGTATTGCAATCTAATTGTATCGGATGTATAATGCCTCAGACAGATATCACTATCACTATACATAGTATAAAACAAAGTCGCCTCCCGCTGTCTGTCCCCATGTATGGTTATTTCTTTAAAACTACGCAACGGATTTTGATGCGGTTTTTTTTTTTTAAATAGAGTACCTAATTCCAGAGGGAGGTTCATATGTATAATACACCTGTGCGAAGCCAGGGCGGGTCGCTAGTTTAAAATAATACGCTGACATATTGATAAAAATACGTTCCTTTTTGGGATAAAAATATATTACTAAAATAATTTCAAATGTATTTTGTGATATTTTAAAAATGCTGTAAAAGCCTACACGACCTCTTACATTTCTTCAATTTAATAGCCAAAACAAAAAACCGCCAATTCTATTGCCTTAAGTTTTAATATGACGCTCATATTTTCAACTTAACATTTCAATTGTGACCCCAAAGTTTGCACAAATGTAATATCCTTTGAATTATTACAAGTATTTTAAAACATGATAATGCAGTGAGTTATTACTGAGCAAACAAGATTAAACTATTTAGTTTAGAACATTTAAAAACTACAGTTTAAGCTCCCTTTATTGTGTAATTTGATGTAAATAGATGAGTTACAATTTTTTAACAGCTTACGTAATAATATCAATCTTAATTTAAAAACAGTTTTAAAGTTTATGAATTAATTTTAAATAGTAAAATTACATTGAGTGTTTGTTGTATTTTCAACTGTTGGATGTAAGGAGGAGTAAAACAGAAAGCGCAAGTAATTTTTGAAAAGCGAGTCAAGGATAACCTTTATTTTCAACTTTAAAATCTTTAAGTAAAACACTGGGAAGAGAAGTAAACTATTTCATCAACTTTTAATTTTATTTTTAACCATCTATCCACGTCTCACAGCTTTTCAGTTTATCTGTCCATCCGACGTCGGATTCACACACGGAGGGTTCCGTACTGCATGGGAACCCCCCTTAAATATTTATTTTATTTTAATTTTATTATTTTTTATAGAACTGAATTTAAAACTGTAAAAAATAAAATATTCTGTGAAAATTTCAAGCATCTACCTGTTACCATTAATAATATAGAGCGAAAAACGGCAAAAAAATCAGGTTTGTTGTATGGGAGCTCCCCTTATTTAATAATTTTATTCTATTTTTAGTATTTGTTGTTATAGCGCCAACATAAATACATCATTTGTGAAAAATTCCGCTTTCCAGCTATAACGGTTCATGAGATACAGCCTGGAGACAGACAGACAGACGGACAGCGGAGTCTTAGTATTAGTCCCATTTTTACCCTTTGGGTACGTAACCCTAAAAAGACACCATGCTCACGTGATCCCTGAAAATTACACTCAATATCAAAAACAAGTCATACGAAAAAAACACATCTTGTACATATTCCATAATATTATTTTAAATACATAAATTATACCTACAGATTTTACTGTTTTAAAGCTGTTTTGCTATCAAAACCAGCAAAATATGTTCATGTAATGGACGTACTATAGCTCAATAGCTCAAATCACAAAGTGTAATGCTCTTTATTTCAGTTCAAAGATAGAGACGCTATTTGAGACAACTGAGACAATTTTTATTTCTTAAAATTAAACTCACCTATCAAAAGACCAGCTAAAGCAAACATAAAGGATTGAAGTATATTTCTGCAAATCCCATGAGCGTGATGCAATCTGCACAAACGTTTTTTCATCTTCTATTGTTGTGGATTTTGCCTACAAATATCTTTATCTTTACCTTTTATCTTGTATTGTATGTTTATCTATGTCGGAAGTCGAGAAAAGGTATGTTTACACACGGTCGGATGCGTGTGCATTTTTTTTTCTTTGTAGTGGAGATTTTTTATTTTGAAACTACCGATTTAGACAATGGATACTGGTTAAAATAAAATTGGTATTGAAATTAATGAGTATTGAAAGAAAAATCCTCGAGTGGAGACCACGTACCGGCAAGCGCAGCGTAGGACGTCCACCTACAAAGTGGACGGACGACCTCATTGAGACCGCAGGATCGCGCTGGATGCAAGCCGCTACCAACTGGTCTTATTGGAGATCTATAGGGGAGGCCTATGTTCAGCAGTGGACGTCCTTTGGCTGAAAAGAAGGAAAGAAGTTAGAAAAGAAAAATGTGAGTGTAGGTGAGGGGGTCTGAGAAGGATTTCCTATTTTCTGTAAAAACTTCGTAAAGACTTTAGCCTGGAGAAGAAATTTAGTAAAAAGTAAAGTTTACCTAGCGTGTGTGAATCTACCAAATTGCTACTTAGCTTATGGTTTATAAAGCTCAATCGTCTTTCGAGGGATGCCTATGTACAACAGTGCACTACTAAACGCTAATTATTACGATTACTTACCGACTGCTTTTTAGTGAAACTGTTATTTGCTTCACTGATATAACTCACCCAGCATTTAGCAAATCAGACTTCATTGACCGACGAAACGGAGGAGGTACTTAATTCGATTGAATTCGAATTTAGAATCCGTAGAAGAACCAAAGTTACCGACATAGCCCAACGGATTGGCAAGTTGAAATGGCAATGGTCAGGGCACATAGCGCGGAGGACTGATGACCGATGGGGTCGAAAAGTTCTCGAGTGGAGACCACGTACCGGCAAGCGCAGCGTAGGACGTCCACCCACAAGGTGGACGGATGACCTCATTAAGACCGCAGGATCGCGCTGGATGCAAACCGCTTCCAACCGGTCTTATTGGAGATCCATAGGGGAGGCCTATGTCCAGCAGTGGACTTCTTATGGCTGATGGATGAATGGACTTAATTTGACGTGTGTATTTTTTTAATGTATAACCACGCATAACTTTTTACACAGTAGTCCGATTTCGATAACTATTCTTATATTGGAATGAGTATACTTTGAAATTGGTCCCATTTAAATTTTATCGAAATTGGCTTAGCCATTTTAGGTAAATCGACAATAATGTGAAATATGCTACATCGATCCGTGCAAAATATTCGCGAATTCTGTACACTATTGAAGTCAGTCATGATATTTTTTGCGAAAAATAATTATAGTAATATTTTTATGAGATACAATACATATAAATATTTTGTAAATTGTTTTTTTTCTCGATAAACTAATTTGAATCTGATATTCTGTGAGAATTTGATGGCAACTAGAATTGTGATAAAAAATTGGTTGCCTGTAAAGTCGGTATACGGGCGAAAGTTTTACGTGACAACGACTTTGAGACGAATGAGAGCGCATGAAGTGTGAGCGGAGCGTAACGCAGTTTCTTGAAGTGTCACCCGGCACACCAATTTATAAGACGTTGTCACGTCAATACGTTTTCTGATTAATGTCTATCATACCTACTTCAAACGTGTCCTGAGAACGTGTCTAACAATATAACTTAAAAAGTGTGTAGGTACCTGACACATACTAATTGTTCAGAAATATACTTCAAAAGCATACCAGCCGATATCTGTCATCGGCAGGAATGCTGTGACTCCCGATCTTGGATCTAAGTAACTATCGAACAGAGCAATATTGACAGCTGACTTGTGTAGTGAATAGTGATGGATCGAATAGCTACGGGTTAGGAATAATATTATAAAATGTACTACTGATTATCTTATTTTGATGTCTTTCTGAGCGTCTGGTGGACGCGACGCGTGACCAAAATGCTGGTGTTTATTTGGCTCAACGCATAAGCATTGCCATTCAGCGTGGCAATGCAGCCAGCATGCTGGGCACGTTGCCAACTGGCAGTGGGCCTGAGCATTTGGATTATCTTTAGACCTTCAAGGGTCTCTGGATGATCCAATGCTTTTTATTTAGTAGTTGTGTATGTAGTTTTAGCATATAAAGTATTACCTTATGAATTTTGCTGTAGTTAATAAACTACTGATTGTGATGTAAGTACCACAATATTATCCAATTTTACAATTGCAATGGCGATTGAACTATAAATATTAAGATTGTACATAAACTTATTTTAAGTATATTTTTCTTCCATTTTTGTTAGCAAAGATTATGTGAAAAATGCCAATTGGATTCGACAGCATCGTGGATCCTTGTCTACTGAATTATCAAACATATATTTTATTTTAATTATTTATTTATTTTTGCAATTCATACACAACTTAATATTTTGTGAATATTTCAAGCATCTTCCTGTTGCCGTTATTAAAATCAAGCCAGAAATCACGTTTTTTGTATGGGAGCCCCCTTTAAATATTTTTTTCTGTTTTTAGTATTTGTTTTTATAGCGGCAACAGAAATCCGTCATCCCTGAAAATTTCAACATTCTAGTTATCACGGTTTATGAGCTACAGCCTGGTGACTGACGGACAAACGGACAGACAGCCGAGTCTTAGTAATAGGGTCTCGTTTTTACCCTTTGGGTACGGAACCCTAAAATAGCGTTAGGTTTGTTCCTCATTACGCTACCCACGTACGATTTTAGTCTCCATTTAAACTAGTGGTTCTCTGAACAGTAGACCTCGCGATCACAGCTTTTTCACTCGAATCTTCATAAGCTTATATCTCGACTTGCTCTAGACCGAATTGGTTCATACTCGCAAATTTTGTTAAGATTTACATATTAAACAATCTTTCCAAACATTATCAAAATCGGCTGATAATAGCACGACAGCAATTTGTCCACCTCTTTGAGGGAAATACCTATTATCTATATATCTACAAAGCCACAGTCCCTAAGTGAAAGTAGTAAAAAAATGTCCGAGCGCCGTCATACATAACGATTTAGAAAATTACATTAAATAATTCACAATGGCCCCTTTTTTTCGAATCTCGACGTTGTGTCACCTAATTAGTAACTGAGCACTTTGGCATCGCGCGGCGTTGTAGTCAGCTTGCAATCGCCTTACGACTAACTAAAAAGCCTGCCCACTACATAGCTTGGGCAGAGTTGTGCCTCGGACACTTTTTTGCACGATTGTGGCTCTATAGATATTTGCTCGAAGGCGACCAGTAAAGAAAAATCAACATCCGCATAGACGAAAGAAAAATCGTTGAGTTAAAGCGAAGTCCTCTTTCACTTCATTCACATACTCCACGACAGCTAGTTTCCTAGTCCTAGGGTCGGGTGTGCGTATCGTTACGAGAGACTGGCCTTAATAAAGATTTATCGAAATCCCAGCTACCAACTATAATACTGCAATTGGAAGTCATGTCAAAGGACTTAATTTAAATCCCAATTCCAATTTGGCAGCGGCAACATCAGCTTATCAAACCGCTTTGATCCTCCCGACATGTTGAGGACACTCGAGTAGTGATTGGCTACATGATCCAATTATAATTATTATGGAGAGATTTTGGGTGTAAGACGTAGTAAGTAGTAGTAGTATGTAAAGTTTTTATCCCCATTTAGCACCGTGGGCTCCCCTACCAAGAAAAGGTCTCACTAAGATTTCTTGTGTCTGGAATATGTATAAAGACAAATAGTAGGTATACAAGTGGTCCCATTCAAATTTGGTCGAAATCGGTTCGGAGATTTTTGAAAAATCAGCATTTATTTAAAAAGATCACACATCGATTCCAGAAAACTATTCTAATTTTGTACTACGCGTAGATCGCAATAATTGAAAATGATCGTGTCATTTTTGCAAAAAAAAAAAATGGTGCAAAATGGCATTGCGGGCCCAACGGGTTGAAACTTGCACTGAGGAAGTTTTATGGCCTGAGAAATACCAGCTTAACAAGTTTAGGATTCGATCTTCAATCCTTGCCAGTGTCATTTAGTTTTTTGTATCAGACTATCTTATTATGTCTGTGAAAGACATACATTAATACACACTAACAGGAGATTATGTCGTAGTGTACTCCGTAGATGTTTCGGGCCCGATGGAAACAAGCATGCACTCAGGTTCTTCTATGACCTGAAAAATTCAAGCAGAGCATTATTATATCTACTCAAAAAAAGGAAAATTATAGCCTTTTATAAAAAAAAGTGTCAGTTTGATAAATGGACCAAGATTACATTTAGATTTAGATTACAGACATTGGTTTATTTTATACTAGCAATCCGCCCCGGCTTCGCTCAGGTGTATTATACATGTAAACCATCCTCTTGAATCACTCTATGTTTATAAAAAACACCGCATCAAAATCCGTTGCGTAGTTTTAAAGATATAAACATATATAGGGACAGACAGACAAGGAAGCGACTTTGTTTTATACTACGTAGTGATTTTACATTTTACTTTGAACTAATAACCGTTGAACATTTTATGACATTATTTTCTTTAAAAAATCTTTGTAATAATTTTTCGCTAAAAATGGAAAAACCAACATCAATCGGCTCTTCGAGTTCAAATTCAGCTCGCTCGACTATATATTATGCTGTTTTTGATCCAAGCAAGCAGTGTTATAAGTTTGACGTGTGTGTGTGTGTGTGTGAGTAATTGCGTAACATACATCCAAAAAACCTTACAGTCGAATTGAGAACCTTCTTTTTACAGTCGGTCAATTTATTTTTATATGATATATATATCATAATTATACTTAGTTTAATTCATAAAATAATACATACCACTATAGGGATCGCATTTCGATGATTATTTTTTCTTGTTTGGGTCAGATGATACTTACTGAGGAGTGCACTTTTTCCAATCCCCATCACGATAGCATAATTTTTTCCACGCCATCATGCTAAAATACAAATAAAATTTAAATCAGGAAAAATGTACAGCAGTTTATGAAGCTATTCATTTCGTTAGGTTGTTGACCTCGTATGATAAGAACCGAAACCATCAAAAAGTTCATAAGTTCTGAAATATAATGTAAACAAACATGTCTTCACTGTTTTCCCATCGAAATGTCACAATTCAGCAACGCACTGGTCTCTGATCACAAAAGGAACATTTATGCATTAGATACTCGTACATCACTGAAGTATATTGTTATGTTATTATTTTTTCCTTTAGATTACACGAAAACAATAAAAAAAGTTCCGCGTTAATTTTTTTTAATTCGAGTTTTGGCAAATGAATATTTGCCCGTTTGTGCTATTATTCCATTATCTTATTTATTTTTCAAATAACTTGAAAAATAGTAGATAGATTATTTTTATAATTTTTTATGGGGTTTTTCAATGGATAATCTCCAATTGGTTTTCGAATTTTGGACTCTTTGCAAAATTGAAATGTTGTCCATTGTCAGAAAGTTACCTACTGTTTTCTTTCCACATTTCCCACCAACATGCATTTATTTGCCTGTTGAATAATGAATGACAGAAATATGAATTTAATGCAGATCAAGCAGATTAATATGGATGATATTGTTCGAGGTGAATTCTTTTGTTTGCGGAAATGAATTAAGTCTGCGCTGTTGGATATTACAATTTTAATTTTAATCGTATTTTGATGAAGTGGTATTCTATGAGGGATTGGTTTGGGTACGGTTTGTGAAGAGGTGGAATCAGAATAGCATCGACTATTTCTGACAGCAATGAATCATCCATTACATCTTAAACCGAATTCAAAAAAGGAGGTATGCATTTGTTGTATGTAAGTTTGTTACGCGATTACGCCGCCAATTATGAACCGATTTCTATGTTTATTTTTGGTAGATCATACTACAATAATCGGCCAAGTACGCGTTATATCGCCTAGTGACCTCATTGAGGTCACTAGGCGATTGAAGGGTTTATTAAGGATTATTTTATTTTAATTTTATTATTTATTATTGAAGTGAATATACAACTAAATATTCTGTGAAAATTTCAAGCATGGTACCATTTTTAATATAGAGCGAAAAACGTCTAAGAATTCAGGTTTGTTGTATGGGAAACCCCCTTAAATATTTATTTTATTTTGTTTCAAAGCATTAACGCAATATTATGGTTCCCGGAGCCGGCCTGGGTCGAGACCAAATCAACGAATCATGATTTTAAAATCATTGAACTGATTGCGGTTCATTGAGTCAGTAAACATGAAATTAAAACTGCACAAAGTGGTTCTATGCATACTTTATATTATGTTCTACAATAAGCAACTGTTTTCAAAATATCTATAAATAATAAATCATCCACATAACGGAAGCTGGCATAAGTATTCTAGAAGTGTAGAGATGAAATCATTTGAAATACTAATCCATTGTTCCACTCGCACTGCAACACTGCACTGAGAGAGCAGCTAGGCTGTATTGCATTTCAAAGCCTGGATCTCGTAAAAGCCGCATTTTTTGTAGTGCATTTCATTTTCCTGGGACTTCGCTGGGAGTTTATGGTTCATTTGCAGCCATAAGTGGCTGCCCTCAGGCAGTAATTTGGAATTTACAACCAAAATTCAGTGTTCTAGACCTTGTGTAACATGATGTACCTACTTGTTTATTGTACTGTACTGTGCTGTACCAGCTTTTTTAGGGTTCCGTACCCAAAGGGTAAAAACGGGACCCTATTACTAAGACTCAGCTGTCCGTCTGTCTGTCACGAGGCTGTATCTCATGAACCGTGATAGCTAGAACGTGGAAATTTTCACAGATTATGTTTATCTGTTGCCGCTAAACCAACAAATACTAAAAAACAGAATAAAAGTAACATTAAAGGGGAGCTTCTATACAAGAAACCTGAATTTTAAACCATTTTTCGCTCGATATTAATAATGGTAACATGCTTGAAATATTCATTGAATATTTAGGAAGTTGCATATTCCATTTGGTAATAAATAATTACATAATTATATGTAAAATTCTACTGCGTGTTATTAAATATTTATTTATATTCTATAACTAATACATACCCAGTAATTATTTTATATTAAAATAAATATGTAAGGGGGGCTCACATACAGTACGAAACCCTTCGTGCGCGAGTCTTACTTGTACTTGGCCAATTATTTTTAACAGTCCACTGCAGGACTTACGACTACCTACGAAGGGTGATTAGGCCATAACCACCACGCTGGCCCTGTGCGGGTTGGTGGATCCCAGTGCTGGTTTGTTGGCTTACATTTTTAGGGCAGAGCCATTACACCTACTAAGTTTTCGGAAGTCAGGCAAGTGGTTGAACAGAATGCATATTTCTAGTTTCGGGCAAGCGAGCCATTTGTGCCTAAATTCCGAGATCTTAAAAAGATTTACACGAACTATACTAAGTTAGTACGGCAGTAGTTACGTAAGTACTTAAGCATGAAGAATGAATAGGTGACGTGTGTGTAAAATATTTTATAAGAGACTACGGGCCAGCTTGGCATAGCGCAGGCCCTGGAGATTTAGCTTTACGTTAAAATGCGCGATAAAATTATTTATTTTTGTTCAAAAAATGGCAAAACTGCCTTCCATCGTGTACAAAATTCGAATATTTCGCTCGAATTGTTTACATTATTATTGAATCCATTTATAATTGGCGGAATTATCGATGAACATACACAAAAAAAATATATACAGACTAACATAGAACCTCCTCCTTTTTGGAAGTCGTTTAATGAACTGACATATTTTGGACCATTGCATCTTCAGATAAAAGTATTCTTGAGATTCAATCAATGCACATAGCAACCACGATACGGGCTATGTTTCCTTTGCTTTGGATGCGTAGTAATCAGTTTTTGTTCGTTTGTGGTGACAAAATAAAACAATCGGCACAAATTAAAAAAATGCTTTCCATTTTTCCGTATGTTATCAAACTAAATGTAGTAAATCCATCAAAAAAAAGAGGAAATTCTGACCATGAAAGCAAAAAATTAAGAGAGGGATGTATTTCGAACAATTTTCTTTTGTTTCGAGTAATCCGATTATCGTATGGATGATCCGGACATATCCTACTATATGGATATAGATAAGCCGGTAAAGCTTCATAGACCCGCTGACGTGTGACAATAATATTCAAATACCTACGTGATTTTATACCAAATGTTTCAATATGGCAATTCATGCAATAAATTGTAATTGATTGAGGATGCGTTACAACGTGCTCAAAACAAACTCATATTGAACTGTCAAAATACGTACTTTGTCAAGGAAAAGTTGTTTTGTATGAAGATAAGTGCAAAACAATAAGCGTTGTGATAGCAATTAAAATTAAAATAGCGTGTTTGGCATGAATAAAACATTGCTAAATCTGGCTCTTGAACCCCATCGATGGTAACACAAAGTCATAAAGTGACATTTATTTGATATCATTTGAAATTGACAGTGACATTTAGATTAAAAATGTTTTTTTTATTTAATTTATTGGATTTATTGAGTCATTTTGGCTTTGCAGTCTAATGATATTTGCCAACTGTTAATCAGAATCAGAATCATTTATTGACGTATCGAGCTTAATGGAAATCGTGTGGAAATCATGTTCAAGTTATTTTCTTTAATCAATCCAGTATAATTGAGTTTTAATTAGTGATATGAAAACAACAAAATATCAGCATTTTTGGAGAGCACCGCTTTTTTTAGCAATAAAAATTTTCAATAAATTTTAAAAGGTCAAGTCTTAGCATCCTTCTTTCCCTAGTCTATACAACTCATACATAAAACAACAACGGGTAAAGGACCTTTCAGTCTCAAACTTCACGCCTGTTCACTCACATGATTGCTTTAGTTCGGAACAGGAAATGAAATTGAAACTTTTTATCTGTATACGTGGCAGCAAGCCCCGTACAATATGTTCGATTACACGCATCGACTAGGAATTTTTTTAGTTCCGTACCCAAAGGGTAAAAACGGGACCCTTTTACTAAGACTCCGCTGTCCGTCTGTCCGTCTGTCTGTCTGTCTCCAGGCTATATCTCATGAAACGTGATAGCTAGAAAGTTGAAATTTTCACAGATGATGTATTTCTGTTGCCGTTATGACAACAAATAAAAATAGAATAAAATAAATATTTAAGGTGGGCTTCCCATACAATAAACCTGAATTTTTGCCGTTTTTTGCTCCTATGCAGTACCCTCAGTGCGGGACCCTCCGTGCGTTGATTCCGACTCGCAGTTGGCCGATTATTTATTTCTGTATTACAAGTAGATAAACAGAAATTTGAATATGTTTCTAATATATGTTTGAAAATAAAATTATCACGTTTAGTGCAGTTTTAGACAAAAAGATGTAAGTTTAAATTCGTGGACTTAGACAGACATACAGACATAATTCTTTACTGTGTTACTAATATTAATAATTATTTAATATTAGTGCACACAATAAAGATGTCAATACTTTGGAACTTTTGTTGTTATTATAATTAAAAATAAATTAAGATGTAAATACATTTGTTACCTCTCAAGGTATTAACATCTTAAATTAGTTCCACAAATGGCGGCCTTATCGCTGATAGCGATATCTACCAGGCAACCACTGAACGGAAAGAGATTATATTCAAGAGTTTATGTATACTCATTATAATTAAAAATAAAGAGTTTAAAAATATTAAATAATCTATTCTTTAAAGGTAGAGCCATAATATACTATGATTGCCTAACAAATTATTTATTAGGCCACGAGTTCACCGGTTGTTGACATTTGCTTATATTCGATCCGGATGTAGGTCAGTGGTTTCATTCGAACGATAAACGGAATGGGCACTTTAATACGATTTGCAAAGTTTTGCATAGATTTCAAAATATGTTTATTTTTTGTAATGATTGATTGATGCCGAGTGGACTATGTTCGGAGTCTCTTTGCGAGATTGAGTAGAATCAAGAGATGAATCAAAGATACAGATGTAGCCTAGCCAAGTAGTAAGTAGGACGCCCACCAACTAGGTAGACTGCCGTAAAATAAAAAAAAATTGAGGGGACATTTTACACACAGTCTCTGACTCCAAACTTAGCATGTGATATGGCTGCCAGAGACTGAAATACTACATTTCATAGGTACTTATTTTTAAATAGGTACATTAAATAGTTTTTAATAGACATGATTTGCATTTATATCAAAACCTAATTCTAATATGAATTATTGTTTAAAAGTTACATTTTACATTAAAAAAATGCTTTTAGGTCGCTGTCCGCGGGCAATGTACCCATGAGGTTGGTGACATTACCTCGTTGGATAGCAATCCTTTAATACATACTTATATAGATAATAACACCCAGACACAGAGCAAACACCGAGGTTCATCACATAATTGCTTGCCCTGGGTGGCAATCGAACCCACGCCTCTTTGACTCAGGAGTCAGGGTTCCTAACCACTGAGCAACTGTTTCATAAAACAACTAAAAATTATCCTATAATCGAAATGCTATTATACATTAGAAGAATTTTTAACGATAATCTAGAAAACGTAATAATAAATCGTTCCAATACAAATAATAAAATTGCCGTACCCTTATAGGGTCATATGGGGTACGGGCACCAGTAGTCAGCCCCGCACCAGTAGTCAGCCTTTTCCAGCTAATAACCTATAGGAATAGCGTTCTATTGCAAATTAACCAATCAAGTCACTTTTAAAAACAGCTGTGCCTTCTCATTGGTCGGTTTGGAACATCACATTGACGCTGTGTGGCTGTAAGAAACAGTACATTGAGTCCATTTCGACGTCGTCGCTTGTCGTGACAAGTCGCGGCGTGCGCGCCAAAATTTTCTTAGTGGGAAGTGTCTGAGAAAAAGGTGAGTTATAGCGATTTATTATTAACTTTTATGTCATGTTTTATTAAAATACACTGTAATTACATTTTTCACATCAAAATCAAATAAGTAATAGAACAGTTTCTTTATAGTTATTTAAATAACGAGGTGGCTGACTACTGGGTATGCGTTTTTTGTACATTAACCAGTGGTCGGCCATCCCCGGCTGAGTACTAGATTTTATGCTTTATTTTAAGTCGGAGTCTTATTGGTATCATTTTAGAGTTAAAAATTCATCCTTTAATTTAGTATAACCATGTCATACATAATTTCATCAAAAAACCAGTAGTCGGCCGCCTAACTAGATACGTTCAAACTACGGCTGAGTACTGGTGCGGTTGGACCCAGTGTTCAGCCGTCAGTAACTTACGCTGCTTAATTTATTGATTTATTTAATTAGTACCTACCTACCAAGTAATTTTTTAGTTTATTGGCATTGTTTATTTGTTTCAGTTCCGTATGTCTCTTTCGAGGCCCATATTACAATACCCTGAAGACAAACTAACCCAAGCTTTGGACGCTATCAGAAATGGCATGCCAATTAGAGAAGCTAGTAGGAACTATGGGGTTCCTCGAGGCACAATTCAAGATAGACTTCATCTTCGAGTTCCTGAAGGTCCTAGAAAAATGGGACCCGACTCCATCCTCAACAAACTAGAAGAAGGGGAAATTGCAACGTGGCTGAAAGACATTGCAACTTGTGGTTTCGGAATGAAGCCTGACAATTTATTTAATACTGTCCAGGACATGATGATTGAAGACGGCAGGCCCAATCCGTTTGTAAATGGAAGACCAGGCAAGAAGTGGATGAATTCTTTTTTCAAACGTAACAATATGTTTTCAATGAGAACACCTGAAGCTATTTCAAAGGGAAGAGCAGTAATCACTGAAGAGAGTATTAGAAAGTGGTTTGAGAAACTCACAAATTACCTAACAAAAAATCAAGCACTCGACGTGTTAGAAGACCCAAAAAGAATTCTAAACGGTGACGAAACAAGCTTCATGCTTTGCCCAAAAACCGGAAAAGTGATAGCACCCCGAGGATATAAAAATGTATACCAAATAGTAAAGGGCAAAGAAAAGGAAGCAGTCACCGTTTTAGCATTTTTTTCCGCTATGGGCGATATTTTACCTCCCTGTGTAGTTTTCCCATACATCAGACCCCCCAAAGATGTTATAAATAGCATGCCTGATGGTTGGTTCCTCGGTAAATCAGACACTGGTTGGATGAAGGCAGACATTTTCTACGATTATATATCTAAATGCCTATCCAAGTGGATAGATGAAAACAAAGTGAAAAAACCGGTGCTTGTTTTTGTCGACGGCCACAAAACTCACATGACAATGAATCTCAGTAAATACTGTCACGACAATAACATCATTTTGTACGCACTGCCACCCAATACAACACATCTGATGCAACCGGCAGATGTTAGCGTTTTTAAACCACTAAAATCAGAATGGGCGAAAACTGTTCATGATTGGTGTTCACAGCCACAAAACGCTAACACTGTGTTGACAAAATCTTCATTCTGTCCATTGTTAGGAAAAGTACTATGCAAAGAATCTCTGAAAGAAGCCATCAAAAATGGATTCCGTAAGTGTGGCCTTTTTCCATTTGATCCAAGTGCAGTAGATTATTCAAAATGCGTGCAAAATATTTTAGAGAAAAAGAATGCATCTGTCAGCAAGATAACTTCACCAACTAACCTCGAGAAAGGAGATTTTGACATTGCGTCAAAAGTTTTAAAGCATTTGGGCAACGATTTGACCGCAAGAGGTGTTGATGTGAATGTTGTACTCGAAATTGTTGAAAATGCCAAACTCATTGAAGGATTAAATAATACAGTAAGCAGTAATATCACAGAGAGAAGAGTTGAGGATAATGAACAAAGCGTAATAGTTGAGGAAAGAACAGAACCTGGATTCACAGTTACGAATGCCAGTCTTATTATCAGAGAAACTGAAAAAAATGGAGCCAAAGAAGAATTATCCGTAATTAGAACTGAAGAAGAAAATAAATACCAAAAAGAGATTGAAATAGAAAGTTATAGAACTAGGAAAGACAATAAAGAAGATGATAAAAGTAAGTCAAATACATCACAATCCGAAATACTAGATACTGATACTAGTAATTTAAATAATCTGGCACTTGGCGAACTCACTTTTCTTAATAACAATTTATTGGACGATGATATTCATGTGAGTACATTCGAAGTCAATGACAATTCAATATTAGTACTACCCATCGGGGACAACTCTCCGATCTCAAGAAGTGAGCCGACGTGTCATCAAAAACCTAAGACTGATTTTGTGATACAAATTCAGTCGCCGAAAGTATCACCTTTTGTTCGAAAGCATCTCATTATACCGTCACCAATAAAGAAAACTGCAACTCCTAGAGTAATGAACAGAATTGGAGCAATATCTTCTGAAGAATGGAGACAATTTGAAGTTTTGAAAGAGGAAGAGAAACAAAAAAAGAAAGATGCAGTTGAAGAAAGAAAGTTACAGAGACAAAAGAATAAAGAAGAAAAGCAGAAACAAAAAAATGAAAACAAGAAAAAAAAAAAGCTGCTAATTCTACCAAGCGTAAAGTGAAAGGACTTACTACAAAGAAGAAAGATGATGATTCTGACCCAGAATTCATTGTAAAAAGCACAAAGAAAAGAAAATTAAATGAAATGAATGATAAAACAGAACAGACTAACTGTGATTTAGTGGAAGTTAAACCAAATAAGATTAAAATCCTCAGTGATATACTTATAACACCTGGAACTCCTGCGAAAGAAACTAATAAAGAAAATACACTTCTGAAAAAAATAGTTAATCGTAGAGAAACCTTTAGAAATGAAGAAGAACTTGAGAATTTTTTAAATAGTAATTTTGATGATGAATAAGTTAATTTAGTTTCTTGTGATATTAGAGTACCTAACTAAGGTCCTATTATTTAATTAAGTTCATTAAGTTCCTAGATAATTAAGCTTAAAACTATTGATCTCATGAGAGGCTGACTACTGGTAGCAATATGGCCGAGTACTGGGTTGTGACGGCTGAGTACTGGGGAAATGTGCCTTATTTTGATAAACACTTTATTTTCAATACTTATTATAGAACAATATGATATCTGGTAATTTCATAACAAAGTTTAATAAATGATTAAGTGAATGAGTACAAAAGGTTTTTGATTACTATTTTTAATAATTTTCTATACATATTTAAACTTGCGCTTTCCACTAAAAGGCTGACTACTGGTGCCCGTACCCTGTATGTACTGTACAAAACATGTTAAAAGAACCGCATGTAAATTTCATTTGTTGCAATAAATGATTTGAGTTTGAGCCAAAGAGGCAGACATAAGTAAAACCGCAGGAAAGCTCTGGATGCAAGCCCCTTCCAATCGGGCTTGTACCAGCTTTTTTAATAGTCCACTGCAGGACGTACTTAGGTCTACCCACGAAGGGTGACTAATCGAGCTTATTGGAAATCAATAGAGACGGCCTATATTTATTCAGTAGTCAAGTTTTCTATTCCAATGAAATTATTTTGTTTTAATTACTACAGGTAATGTAGGTGAAATTAAAATTTACAATTTCATAAAACCTAGGGTGGCTGGAGTATATTTTCAGCCAACCTTTGAATGTAACCCACGTAGCAGCTGAACCGTCGCTCGCAGAGAGTGGTTTATTGAAAACTCTGTCATTCAATATTAACAGCTGTGTTTTCAGGCTCGCATCATGTGAGATTTATTTTATTTCAGTTTTGGTGATGATTTAGAAAAGAAGATACGTTTAACGTTGGTAAAATATAATTTTTTCTTTACACAAAATGAAACTATCAGCTCAATTGATTTTAATCAATGTTTCTACCTAAGTAATGTAACTTATGCTTAAGGGGACGGTACCCGACAGTAATTTTCGCCAATTTTGACACAGAATAAACAATAGTTTGACGCGCGCCATCTGTTCGATTCGGCGTGAACCAAGTAGGCAGCGCGTTGGCTAAGTAGACATGACGTCTAACGTATGAACCTATACTGCCGTGTTTTAACTAAAGCACAGTTAAGTACCAAAACCAAATTTTGAGATGACATAAGGGTGAAATAATTAAAAAAAATATGCTACTTCCAAACTACAAGTATCTTGAAAAATTTTTAAATACCAAAAAATACAACTTAAAAGTTCTTTCAGTCAATGCGTAAATTAAAGAAAATAAATTTTTGGTTATTTTCTGACCGTAATCCTTAAAATTTCAAGTCCTAAAAACATGACTATAATACCGTAATACATACTTTAACGGCATTTTTGCTAATAGTTTTGACAGAATTTTACAGTTATATTCCAGACTGAAAAAATATTAATGGTAGTAGTAAAAACTTTAAAAGCCGCTATATACGCTAAAGTCAGTATAACGGCAATGAAGGCAAGTAAATTTAAATAATAACTGAATATATCTTTTGCAGTAGCATTTTTTTATATTTATTACATTGCTTAAATGCGGCTCTTTACAAAACTTGTAATGATTATGACATTTTAACTATGCATCACATTTCATAATTAATAAAGAATTATTTTCTTTATCGTGAATAAGTCCGCGCTAGACCACCAACTTGCCTGATGGTAAGTGACGTTGTGGTAGAAGATGAAGCACGCAGACTTAGAAGATACCTATTCACTTTGACTTTGAAAAGCTTTACAATATATCTCTCAGGAAACAGGAAAGCAGGAAGACTGAACTATATTATTCCCGGGCGGTAAGAATCAGAAATGTTGAGTCAAACCGCTTCGAACGTATCGAAGGAAAATCAGGAGTGTAGGGGTGGTAATATGGCGTCCTCCTACTTGTCCTGTAGTAAAAAGGGGATGGTAGGATAAATAAGATAGGATGCAGCTCAGATGCACACTCTCCGAAATGAATCCTATAGAAAATGGACTGACTCGCAACCCTACGGCGATGCTCCAGGCTATGATATTTTTTGCAACTAACTTTTCATCACCTATAAGCCAAACAGCACGCCAGTCCACCGATCCCAAGGCCTTGAGCTGATACTTAGCCGAGCCATCCCAAAATCATTGGCAGCAGCATTCCAGACATGAACGGACTTGTGCTTGATACAGAGTAAGCTACTTTCCCGGTGTGAAATACTGCCTGACCTTGTTCAGTATACCCAGCTTCTTACCAGCCAATTTGGTCCTAGATTCTAGGTACGTGTCGTAGTTCAATGTGGGAGTAAGTGTTAGCCCCAGCAGTTCAAGGCAGTCTGTCACTATTAAATGAATATTTAAATTATTCTAATTGAAATCAAATACAACAATAAAATCAACTCTTCTTGTTTTTGACTAATGTCATCAGATGAAGACGGGCTCCCCTCGCCCCTTTCCGTGTCACTTTATTCGCTCTATACGCTCTTCAATATCTATTTGTCTCAGTGGTCTTACAGAACACAGACAAACTATGCTGGAATCAAAACAAAAATAATCTGGTGTGTCTGAGTCGGGGACGCAGCCGTGTATTGTACGTGAATACGTCTCGTATTTGTCTCGGTCATATGGTTTTTTATTGATACCATTTTATTACTTTTTAAATGTTCTTTCCAACCGTATGCAATATTTGTATGTCTATCTGGCTTTTTGACATGTTAAGGCTGACATTATACATTTTGTAAGCTTTTTTTATATTTTATCGCCTAATTCGTGATATTGGTTATAATTTTATAGGTTTAATGCCAAGGGCAGCTGGCGACCCTTGATTGAATGCTACATGAATTTCAAAAGTTTTTTTGTAGGTACCTATTCCAACTTTTAGTTACCATATTTTGGCAATAATCTGACGAACTTTAAGTAGTTAGATTGATTCTCATGTATGATTTGTCACTAATAACTGTTCTAACTATTGTATGGTTTGAAGAATTATAACTTAGTAAGTATAAAATTTCAACTGATGTTATATACTTGTCTGACCGTGTAACATATTATTATAATGTTACTAGCTGACCCGGCAAACTTTGTTCCGCCATATTTTCTAAATTCAATGAATTTGTTTTATGACTACAAAAAAAGTAAATAAACAATAGCTTCTGTTTTAAATAGAACCATATATTGAAAGAATTTGCAATATTGCAGTCTTTGAATTTAGAAAATATGGCGGAACAAAGTTCGCCGGGTCAGCTAGAAATGAAATAAGGCCAGCATAGTAGCGTCAACAGGAATTCTCCCATTGCCAATGTCTAATACTGTATTTGAATTTTTCAAAACATTTCTGCCGATAACTATTAGGCGTTTCTTTCTCATCGACTCTTAACTTTGGCTCGTATATAGAGTCAAAAGCTCAATTAGCCTCCAAAAAACTTGGTGTTCTCGCTAAGGTGAGACGGTATTTCACACCTGAGCAACTGCTTAGTCTTTATAAAGCACAAGTCAGGTCTTGTATGGAATACTGCTCTCACCTTTGGGATGGCTCTGCCAAATATCAACTGGATGGGAGGCTCTGGAGTCGATTGAGAGGCGAGCCAGGAGGCTGATTGACAACGACACCTTGACTAAGTCGCAGCTGCAAAGTCTCGAGAATCGACGTAAGGTAGCATGTTTTTCGGCCTTTTATCGTATACACTTCGGAGAGTGCGCTCAGGAGTTGCACAATCTGGTCCCACCTGCCCCTTTCTTCTATCGTACGGCTAGACAGACGCGACCAAAGCACCACCCTTTTATGGTAGACATACATTACAGTACATTCCGCGCGTTAGAACCAAGCGTTTCGAATCCTCATTCCTCATACGAACAGCTAGAATGTGGAACGCTTTGCCTGGGTCTGTCTTCCCGCTAAAGTACGACGTGGGTGTCTTCAAATCCCGAGTAAATAGGTATCTTCTAGGTAAGCGTGCTACACCCTAGACCGCATATCTGCTCAACATCAGGCAGTATGTAGTCGAACGCAAACCAATACTTACGGAAGTTAAAAAAAAAAGTCATTTTGCAACTCCACTCGCATATTGGTTGTTAATTTAAGTTTTTTTTACGTATCAAGCATTTATTTCACCAGCAGCTGTTGATCTGGGAATGATTGGTACGTTCGGCGAAAATCACCAGACATTAGAATCATCGCACCTCCGAAGAGGTTCTGATTGCTACATACCTAAATATTTAAATGTTCGATCGAGTGCCTCTAATGCTCGTTTGTGCGACATCGTACACTCATCACAGATAATTAACTTACAAATGTAGCAGCGATCCCGGATGAAGATATTGCTAGTGCTATTTGTCAATAAAAATCCTCCAAAATTAATCCTCCATTACCATCATTTACTGCTTTCATAATAGTATCGTTAGCTGTTTTTTGCTACCTATTTAAAAGTGGGACTTTGCTCTGTACGGATTGACTCAAAACATATATGTCATATTGCCGTTCTCGTTCAAATTCTCGATTTATTTCCTAATTGGTGCAGCATCTTGCCGGACAACATCGCGCACAAATCTTCTAATGAAATTAATACCTCATTATGTATTTCTGCGCAAATTTCAAGTTCAAGATTTTCTGTTAAGCATATCCTATGCAAAATGTCTTTAGCCATACTGTCTTTGTATTTGTTCCCCAAATTATCTGTATTTGATGGAAAGCAGGTTGAAATAAGGATGGCAAAAAGTGACCGAATTCGAAAAATTATATTTAATTTTTTTTTAATTTTTTTAGATACAAACCTTGTCCTGGCTATAACGAACACAATAAAAAAAGAATTAGCGAAATCGGTCAAGCCGTTCTGAAGTTATGCGTGTTAGATCAGGGTCAAAAGAGGCGTTTCACTTTGTCTATTTTCTATCAAAATATCATTGTCAGGATGGAAATCTCACTCGAAACCAATGCAGCAACCCTGAATCTAACATAATAACAAAGAAACTAATCAATCTGATCCTTTAAATGTTTGTGAGGGTAGTTACCTAACTTGAGGTTTCTAAATTAGTAAAGGAAACAAGTAAATAAGTATATTTTGTTTATTATTTTAACTAATGGGTCCCGAGAGGGTACCTCCATGTATTGCAAAGACTCTAAGCCACGTTCGTAAGGCCCTAAACGTCTTGAGAAGAAGTGGCAAGAAACTCCGACGCTATCAATATGATCTTTTAATCTTTTGTACAATGATAAGTCACATAATTTAGATATTACACAAAGTACTTAACTTTAGCAACATGGCGACGTTCACTCGGCTTGGCTTCGAATATAAAAGTACCGACACTCAGCATAACTAGCTAAGCGAGACTCAGGGCGTCAAAGATTTGTCCAACGTTATTATTAGGATACTTGGCGAACACTAAGCGATACTATCAGAGACCAAAATGCTCTAAGAGAACTGCAGCGATATCAAGAGATACTAAGAGATACTAAGAGACGAAGCCACGCCAACAGACTGTTTTATACTAATTTCACAACCTCCCACCATGCCTTACCACCACTGCTCGATGTCAACATTTACACCGACCAATAGGGAACGAGCAAGATGGCGGGAACCGCGGCAGCCTCAATTTAACACTACTATTTATACATCAAGCCATCTTGAACTGCGTTTCATACTTATTAGAATTATTAGAACAATTATTGATACATTTCAAGTCATCTATGACACTATGAAATCACAGTATTAAATAAATAGTGTTTGTAAAGAATAATGGCTGACATTCGGACATCATAATATTTCACAGTCTTATTTAGTTACTAGCAAATCTTAGATTACTTAATACATTTTGAAAACCTTATTAAATATTATCCTTACATTTTAAACTATCTATTCTATCTATAACATTATAAAATTACAGAATCTGATACAATAGTCAATATAAACAACAATGGCGGACGCCACGTTATTTCTCAGTTTTATCTATTGACCTACCAATAAGTCTTATATTACGTAATACACTTTGTAATCGTTATTAAATATTATCTTAACATTTTAAACTATCTATTCTATCTATAACATTATAAAATTACAGAATCTGATACAATAGTCAACATAAATAACAATGGCGGACGCCATGTTATTTCTGTTTTATCTATTTACTAAAAAGTCTGATATTACTTAATACACTTGGTAATCGTTATTAAATATTATCCCATCAACTATTAGAGAATAGTTGATAGGATCACAATCACTTTAACCACGGAATAACACATTGATAAACAATATTACAAACACAACAAGCAATGGCGGATATTGTGTCTTGATTTGTCTATGCATAAAAGTAGAAGGTAAAGATATAGTTTTAGACCAATATTATAAAGGAAGCACAGCGGCCATTTTAAGTAATATAGAATATTATAATAAAATCCCTAATCTAACACGGCCAGACTGACAGTGCTTCGTCCCGAAGTACAAAACAACCTCATATCCACCATTACACAACAATTATACCTAATACCATATGGTAATATTATATTATATTATTTGTTTCATATTATTAGTTATATTATTGTGTTTTTTTTTTCATATCACATTGCAGTATTTTATTTATTTTCAATATTAAATGTATCTTCCACTCAGCCAGCCAGCGTTTACGTGGAGAATACCTCACAAACCAACTACATTTTTTCTATTTGTTGGATCCGTTAACAAAGCCTTTATTCGTGTCTATTTTAACCACATAAAGTTGTATCAACAGTGTAACAATGTGTAAAATAATGTATTTATTTCATGTACCCTCATTTTTAATTTTCAGCACCTCTGCGAATTTTTTTCTCACTATCTTGGCAAAATAATAAATATATTATATGTTATTTTGAAAATGTGAAAAATATAAAAGTGATTGTTTAGTTACATTTGTGTTCTCATGTCCGGTAGGTACATGTGTGTATAAATTTAAAATAAAGTAAAATAATATTCGGTTCTTATTCAATGAACACATCAGATCTTTCATTTTTGGAGTATTTTACACACATCATGCTCTTGGCAAATAGACACGCTGACGGCATCGTCCGCCAGCCACCGTACATCGTCAGCGCCAATTGCCAGGCCAACCGGCGGTTGTGTGGAAAATACTCGAGCGTCCTACACCCATAATACCGTGGTGAATAGACATGCTGATGGCAATCGTCCACTGCCACCGACCAAATCACCAGCACCAATCACCAGGTCGACCAGCGGTTGGGTGGAGAACCCTCGACCGTACCATTATCGTAGTCATCGTCATGATCAGTCATAGTTGTATCAAGTCGGGAGTTAATCATAAGTCAACGCAGCACTGCAACATCTACTCGCTGCCAATAGCCTGATCAGTGCTGCGTCGGGTAACGGTCGTCCAGCGAATAAGAGAAAGAGAAGAAAAAACGAAGTTGCAATTAATAAGTTTTCATAATATTTTGTACTCGCCTGTTTTTTTTTTGAACTGAAGTGAAACTTCCGATGCGACTTCCAACAAGGTTGCGTTAACCGTCAGATTATTCAAACAAAAACCAAAACACCTCGTCCATCGACGGAGAAAGTCAATACTGCGGGCTAACTTGACGCCAACGCCATCTAGTTTAGTTAAGAGTAAACTACTAAGTTTCACTTCTTCCGCGCGGAGGGACTCTGTGCACTATTTTTTGTCTCTTTCTCTATCATATATATTTGGTTATTTGTTACTTTGATTTGTTGTATTTTGTTTTAAAATAATAATGTTTCATTTTCTGTATTTATTTTATATTGTTGTAAAATTTTTAAATTATGAGAATAACTGTTATGATAATAGTAAATGTAAATAAATATGTGTGTCAATAGCGTTAGTTTCTCTATTTGTGTTCTTGCATAATAAATATTTTTAAACATTGTTATTATTATAGCTACCTTATATTGTTTTTATATTTTTACTTTTCTCGTTTTATTGAAGGTTTACGTCTTTACCAGACCGCTCGGTTATTCTGATACTTTTATTAACAGTTGTCGCTCAAACTTTCCGGTATATATAATTGTATAGTGTATAAGTATTGTCTTATGTCGTTAGACAATAATAATTAAAAAATGAACAAATTCATTCTGCAATTTTCGTTTAGCAAAAATTTTTACTCGCTTTGTCAGCTGATCCAAAATTACAAAGGAAAACACCATTTATAGCCAATTAAGTCACGACGCAATGAACAAAGGAAAATTATAACTAAGGCTCGTAACAGTAATCAATCTTTGCATCACAGCAAAAGATTTCTTTTCAAAAAGTACATAATAAAGCAGGGCTAAACCCCTTACCTCGTTTTAGCCATAGAACACTATTCACTTCACATTTTTACTTATTTACTTTGCGATTTCACTGATGTACTTCACTTGGCCAGAAAACCCAGTAGTTCTGGGACCTGGAGTCCCGCAGCAGAATTTCCGAGGCAATCATTGCCAGGAAATCGAGTAGCCGCTGCACAGGCAGCCTCTCAGCATGGATATGCAAAAAGCATGTCAGGATTCTCTGAAATACAACGAACGGCATTAATGTGGGTCTTTGGGCACCATCCCACTTCTGATGTTAGATCAGGGTCAAAAGAGGCGTTTCACTTTGTCTATTTTCTATCAAAATATCATTGTCAGGATGGAAATCTCACTCGAAACCAATGCAGCAACCCTGAATCTAACATAATAACAAAGAAACTAATCAATCTGATCCTTTAAATGTTTGTGAGGGTAGTTACCTAACTTGAGGTTTCTAAATTAGTAAAGGAAACAAGTAAATAAGTATATTTTGTTTATTATTTTAACTAATGGGTCCCGAGAGGGTACCTCCATGTATTGCAAAGACTCTAAGCCACGTTCGTAAGGCCCTAAACGTCTTGAGAAGAAGTGGCAAGAAACTCCGACGCTATCAATATGATCTTTTAATCTTTTGTACAATGATAAGTCACATAATTTAGATATTACACAAAGTACTTAACTTTAGCAACATGGCGACGTTCACTCGGCTTGGCTTCGAATATAAAAGTACCGACACTCAGCATAACTAGCTAAGCGAGACTCAGGGCGTCAAAGATTTACAATTTACAACGTTATTATTAGGATACTTGGCGAACACTAAGCGATACTATCAGAGACCAAAATGCTCTAAGAGAACTGCAGCGATATCAAGAGATACTAAGAGATACTAAGAGACGAAGCCACGCCAACAGACTGTTTTATACTAATTTCACAACCTCCCACCATGCCTTACCACCACTGCTCGATGTCAACATTTACACCGACCAATAGGGAACGAGCAAGATGGCGGGAACCGCGGCAGCCTCAATTTAACACTACTATTTATACATCAAGCCATCTTGAACTGCGTTTCATACTTATTAGAATTATTAGAACAATTATTGATACATTTCAAGTCATCTATGACACTATGAAATCACAGTATTAAATAAATAGTGTTTGTAAAGAATAATGGCTGACATTCGGACATCATAATATTTCACAGTCTTATTTAGTTACTAGCAAATCTTAGATTACTTAATACATTTTGAAAACCTTATTAAATATTATCCTTACATTTTAAACTATCTATTCTATCTATAACATTATAAAATTACAGAATCTGATACAATAGTCAATATAAACAACAATGGCGGACGCCACGTTATTTCTCAGTTTTATCTATTGACCTACCAATAAGTCTTATATTACGTAATACACTTTGTAATCGTTATTAAATATTATCTTAACATTTTAAACTATCTATTCTATCTATAACATTATAAAATTACAGAATCTGATACAATAGTCAACATAAATAACAATGGCGGACGCCATGTTATTTCTGTTTTATCTATTTACTAAAAAGTCTGATATTACTTAATACACTTGGTAATCGTTATTAAATATTATCCCATCAACTATTAGAGAATAGTTGATAGGATCACAATCACTTTAACCACGGAATAACACATTGATAAACAATATTACAAACACAACAAGCAATGGCGGATATTGTGTCTTGATTTGTCTATGCATAAAAGTAGAAGGTAAAGATATAGTTTTAGACCAATAAAGGAAGCACAGCGGCCATTTTAAGTAATATAGAATATTATAATAAAATCCCTAATCTAACATGCGCGTACATACATTTCGCAGATTCATTTTTATATATATAGATTTTATATAATTTATATTATTATTGTATCCAAAACTTTTCTCTATAATTATACTATATACCTATCTACTGAAAACGAGAGCGCGCACAATGTAAACTTAGGCAATTTTCCACTTCATGGATTACCAAAAAACAGGCCTAGCCGAGTTTGGAACCCACTGTATAGCATGTTTGTAATTTCCCTTATCATCCAACAGCTATGTAACAATTTTTGTCAAATAAATATATTTCAATTTCAGTCACAGTCACAATAGACTAATACACTAATGTTTTACCATAATTGATAGACTTTGTTTAGAGCTAACTATTTAATATAGAAAAAACACCGTAACTTCGCCGAATCAAAAGTTATACTAAATTGAAATCTCGATACGCATCAAAGTTACCTCAAATACTTTTTTAGTTAGGTACTAAGGTAAGACGAAATTTATAATTTTGTTACATTCATTAACAATCACATAATTTCACTTTTTACACTAATTTTACAGACTGCTCGCACCAAAAAGCGCGCTTTTGATATAAGTAGTTAGAAAACTGGAAATGCTGTTAGCCATGATAACGAAATTGGCGGGAATCCGCAACTGTCCACGCGCCTGTCCCATTTAAACCATCAAACATTTTCACCCGCACCGTGATACAGGCGCCACGCAGCGGCATTTTAAATAAGTTATTCTGTATAGCAGCAATATAGTCTTGAACAATATTTAAAATATTTGCTAGACCAATTTATAACTGCCGTTGTATACCAATTCCATTTGTATGCTGACAAATTAATATTTTATATAAAATCCTGTAATGCGGATAATTTTTCTGATGACAATGACCTCATAAAAGTGAAAATGACAAAATGTCAGTTAATGGCATTTTAGTTAAAAGACGGCAGTATAGACCTATAGGCATCATTATGGCGTAGCGCAGATTGAAAATTGAGAATATAATTATTCAATAATTTAAAATATGTGAATATTTAGTAAAAATATAAAATAATAATTTCAAAAAGGAGTTTGTAAAAAAGAATACGAAATTTATAAATCACCGGCGAAAATCACAAGGCGAAATTAGTATCTACATCAAGGTCCAATTATGGGACCAACCAACCCAGAATCAGCAAATCAGCTGTCCCATATATTTTGTCGATTAGGTACTACGAGTACCTACAATAAGTACAATGGTCTTTTTCTATGGATCAGCTGACTTTGTCTTGAGTTTGGGTTAGTCCCATTGTAAAAGTTATTCTTCTTGATGTATTTAACTCGCCTATAAGAGGTTATGTATAAAATGTACGTACCTTTGTTTATTTTAAAATTCCTAATGAAAAAAAATCATTATTTTGACTTCTTGATTTTGAGAATGGGGCATTTTTGATAGGGAACCCGGACTTAGATATTATGATAATTAGTAATTCTGCGCGTAAACCGCGTGCCGAACATGAAACCTTATAAATTAAAACAATGTAGAAATTCTCGTCGTACGGTGAAGTTAGGCAACGCCGCTGAAGACCGGCAACGTCGCCTACAAATGCAATAAAAACGCCTGTCATAATTATGCGAGCAACGCGATTTCTGAATGAAATGTTTTCAGCAGGCGTTATCAGTATTTATCTGTAAATTTTATTAAACGATAACATTTCGAAATAAATGTTATTTTAAGAAGAAAGGTGTTAATATCACAAACAACTTATTTTAAGTTTAATTCAAAATGAACCTCACCGATCCATGAAAAATCAGGATAAAAAATGATTACAAAACTGGTGTAGTAATACTTCTCAATAGTATTTTAAAGTAGTTGCAAATGTTAATAATAAGCATTTTGGCCTTTATTTGCTAACTGAAGATATGTTTAACAAGATTTACTAATTTAAAATCTGCTACACTTTCAACAAAGGTCAGGAAATGAGTACAAAATCACTCAATTTGCCCATCTCGCCACCTTAAACAAAAGTGTACGCGTAACAGTAATACGCCAAGACGCAGAACCTTATCGGTGCATTGTCAATACGTTCCCTCCATAACTTTTAAATGATCAATCCTAGATGATTAATGTGCAGACATAGCAAAAAAGTTTACTAAAAACCGTCAGTAAGTAAGTTTGTGTAGACCTAGTGGCTAGCTCTTTATTAAAGCACATAAAAAACTTACTAAAACAACAAAATACTCGTGGGTAGAAATACGGTTGAATAAATGACAAAAGTAAAAAGTATAATCAAAATAAGGACTGTTCAAAGTGTTATATTAGAAAATAACACAGGTATTACTCAAACATTGATTTTAACAGTACATAGTGCTAAGTGAGAGACAAACTCGCGCGCTAGTACTCAATCTCGATAAAGGTCGCTAAATTATATTATATTTCTACCTAAAACAACGCGTCAGTGACACCCGTGTAAAATTCTAATTAAAATAATTAAGAACATTTTCTTTTTTGAAAATTGGATAACACTTAGTAACACACACACACACGCACGCAGGCTACGCTACGCACGCTGCAACTCGTGCTCAGAACCCTGAAATCTTTTTAACTTAGTAAAACCGGTGTTACTCAAGCACAATTTTAGTAGAAAACTGCCACTACAGTTTCAATCGCATTTGGCGATCTTTCTCAAGGTTGGAGTACTAGCACGCGGGCTCGTCTCGCATAGCACGCATAGCATAGCATTTTCTAATAAAATTGTGCGTGAGTAACACCTGTTTTACTTAGTTAAAATGTGCGAAAACCATGCTAGTTTCGATAGTGAAACCCTGAAATCTGTTTCAGGGTTTTTGGCCTTATCGCTTAGGTCAGGAATCACTTTAATTGTTAAATCTTTGTACAAGTTTTTTGGAAATAAAAATTTAATTTTTTGTAACATATCTTTTCCATTAACTGATCAATGTTCATCAGAAGCCCTTGAAAAAATTTCCATATGAAACGTGGCGCCGACACGGGCGCGGCCAAGTTTATTCAAAACGGTTCAATTTCTATGAAAAGCCAATGTTTTGGTTCACATTTGGAAATATTTTCCTTTGAATGTTTTATGAGAGATAAATTAATGTTTATTTGCTTGTCTGCTGTTTTCGACGGCTACTTAGAATTCAATTGAAGTTTTAAAGATAGGAACAAACTGTACTAATTTAATTTAAAAAAAAAAATAGCTTGCAATGGATGTATGTAAGTATGTGAGTTCGGGTGGAATTTTGCAAGTTAAATTTGACCAACTTCCCGGTTTCCGATTGAGCTGAAATTTTTCACGCATTTGCATATTGCTTGACAATGCAACAATATGGTCTCATGGAACTGATCTGATGATGGAAGCGGGAGGATGGATAGGAACTCCTGTTCTAAACAAGACAGAACCGTAATGTTTGGGCTCGTTTTACTTGTCTTTAGGCAGTACTCTGCTGCTACATGATATCCAGGATCTCAAAAGCTTGTATTTAAAAAAAAAGTTATACAAGTTAAAAAAATATGGCTTAAGAAATTTTTTTGTAATCCTCCTCTATCGATTTCCAATAAGACCGGGTGGAAAAGACTTGCACGCATCCATCGCGTTCCAGTCATTTATCTACAAGTCAGTGGACCAATTTACCCTATATTCGCAGGTATGTATAGTCTCTAACCGAAAACTTTTCGGTCCATCGGTCAAGAGACCTCTTCAATTATCCAATTTTCAACATGCCAATCAGCAGGGCTAGGCTAAAGCCTGGGTTACATTCCGAAATTATTGACATGCACGAAAAATCTCATTTCATGAAACTTGTTGCAGGACTAAACTTTCTTGTATAATTAAACCTTCAGTATCACAGCAACCATGGCACATTCCGCATTAAAGCTTGTTTTTGCAAAGCATGCCGTTGTTAAACACATGATTATTTACAAAATAAAGAAAAAACTTTCTCGAAAGAAAACACGATTGTGGGTTCGAGAGTGGGTATCGATAAAACATCTTGGTGCAACTTAGCTAATCTCTGAACTTCGATTTTTGTATTGAGGGTACTTTGGATCCCAAAAACACTCGTTTTGCTGATATTCAACTAAGAACTGTATGTTTTAATCGGCTGTCTAACGCTGACTCCGCAGAAACCGCACGTCCACTCGCCGTTGTACGTACTGTTGTACGTTTAGTAGGTACCTAATGCGTACGCATTAGTAATGTTTTTACACGTATGCATTATAAGTACTAAACGTACAACAGTTTCCATTAAAAAACAGTCGCATTTATCTTTCCTGAATACAAGTTCGGAGTGGCTCTGCTGGCGAGTATGCACGCAGCAGCGCAACAATTGATATCTATTTTGTCAATACCTGATGGACGTACAGCAATTATATTCTACGTGCATCATGTACGAGTAATGTACGTAATTTTAAGTTACTGTTGATTTTTTTCTATGTGGTGGTGCTGCCGCAGAGCATGACACCCGCAAGCTCTGTCGCGACATTAGTTTCGTCGCGTTTACGCGTTTGAAATTCGTTGCATGACATTAGTTTTAGCAAAAAATGCGCTGGACATGAAACTAAATCAGTGTTATGAATTTAATGCATGCATTATAAAAGTTGATGTTCACACGTGAAATTATTATATAATAAAACAATATAAGTTTATTACCAAAAAGAAATACACAACAAAAGTAGTACATAAAAAAAAAGTTTAAAACTAATACAAACTAAATAGCTATAGTTACAAAGATTACAAATACTCAAATACAGATCAGCGATAATTTCAATAAAAGGCTAGACGGCGAGCTCCAAACTAAGCACAAGCTTGTATCTTGGGGCTCATATACAACGTTACCAGGATGTCAGGAATTATAAAAGATCATACGTAATTCTAGAACTGTCTATTGATGAAATTATTGTCGTGAAATTAATTTTATGCCACTAATTTCGTAATGTAACTCCGGCTTTAAAGCTTACCTACTGCACACTTCACGTCCTCGACGAATTGGCTTCTGGGTCGACCTGTCCAACTTTTATTCATAAAAACTATTTTTCGCAAAAAAATGGCAAAACCGCCTTCCATCGTGTACAAAATTAGAATTGTTTACATTATTATTGAATCATCAAAAACGGTTCAGCTGATTTCTGTAAAATTTAAATGGGATCGCCTTGGTTCTTCGTCTTGGATCCTTTCGAACTAAAAAAGAATTTTTTGATTCGGTTCACAATTGGCGAAATTATCGATGTTCATCGTGTACAAAATTCGGATATTTCGCTCGAATTGCTTACATTATTGTTAGTTTTTTCAAAAACGGGTCAGCCGATTTCTTTAAAATTTAAATGGGACCACCTCAGGAGTATATCCTTTCGAACCAAAAAGATTTTTTTGATTCGGTTTACAAATGGCAAAATTATCGATGAACATACACAAAAAAATACATACACACGAACATAGAACCTACTCCTTTTTGGAAGTCGGTTAAAAAATGCGCAGGACATAAAACTAAACCAGTGTTATAGAATGAATGCATGCATTTTAAAATTTGATGTTTACACGTAAAATCATTGCTGAAACTATTGTCGTAACTAACTAATTTCGGAATGTAACTTCGGCTTTAAAGCCTACTGCACGCTTCATGTACTCGACCAATTGACTTCTTGGTCGACCTGTCCAACTTTTATTCATAAAAATCTATTACTACTCTTAAATCCCTCTTTTCCATTCCTTGTCCGACATTCTCGAACATAAAGATAACAATAAACCTAACCCTAAGTCGAACGACGGACGATAAAAGTGACCCAAATTTTATTATGGCGGACAATAAAGATGAATGTCGGAGGCCCGTTGTCACAACTCTTGATATTATTATGGAGATTCCGGGACGGTTGACATGACCGATATCCATAAGAAAATCGTAAGAAAATGTTTCGTGAAAAATGTTTTGTAAGATTGATCAGGCTTAGGCTGACCCGGATCTTTAAATCCTACCCACTTTGCATCTGATCCGTTTGGGTTAAGTCGGTGTTGTTATAATCTTTAATTTTTTTAGGCGATATTGGATCTTTTTTTGACTGACGAAACGGAGGAGGTACTCAATATTTTTTTGTGTTTTTTTTTTAAGGTATAACCACGCATAACTTTTTATGTGGTAGTCCGATTTCGATAGTTCTTTTTATTAGAAAGAGTATACTTTGAAATTGGTTCATTTAAATTTTAGCGAAACCGGTTGAGCCATTTTTGTTAAATTAACAATAATGTGAAAAATGCTATATCGATCTGTGCGGAATATTTGAGAATTCTGTACAAGGTTGAAGTCGGTCGTTCTAGTTTTTGCAGAAAAAAAATGTTTTAGGAAATAGTCATGAATGGTTGTAGGTTCAAATCCCGGTTCCGTACCAATGCGTTTTTTGGTACTTATATACTGAATTTCAAATCAATGGCTTTTCGGCGAAAGAAAACATCGTGAAGCAACCTGCGTACGTCCGTAGAAGAAATTCGATGGCGTATGTGTATCCATCAACCCGCGCTGGGCCAGCGAGGTGGATATAGCTCAACGCCTTTTGTGGGTAGGCCTACGTCCTGTAATGGACTATTTAAAAGACTGTTACTCGTACAGTCTTATAAATACTTTATCTACCTTTGCAAGATTTTATTCACCAACAAAACAAATTCACGAAGAAGTTTGCTCTCTTGTATCTAATAGGTTTCAAACTTAATGTCTGATCTGAATACGAGGTGAGTTGATTGATATTTAGTGTTTTTCAACTGGCTACAGTACATAGGTATTACATTTTTTTAAATTTATGTAAATGAAATGAAATGAAATATCTTTATTCGACACAAGTACAAATAAATAAAAAAAACTTATAAAATAGAGAAAAAACAAAAGTGCCGAAAGGGACTCACCTCAGCTATAAAATGCTGAGTGCTGGGAGGACCCAACACTCAACGCTGGTATTCTGGTGAGCCCCTTTATTCAAGGATAGGCGTAACAATAGATCATACTAAAATATTAAATAGACAAAAAACAACGAAACCGTGACAAAGCGCTTTGATATAAAAAAAAAACATCCACAGAAAATGCACAACAGCAAAAAACAAAAAAGTAACAATAAGATATAAAATTATTATAAATAAACTACACATATTGGTGACGTATTAATAAATATACATAAACATACTTAGACTTAAATAAAACCGTATATCATACAAGGAAAACAAAAAATGTTGCTCGCAATGAAAAAGAAAAACATAAACAAAAAACACTAATTTAAAAATTGTACAATAGGCTATTCTTATCACACATGACACACCAGCAGACAACGAGACAAAGACGGACAAAGTCAGATGAAGGACTGATCGTACACTATCAACCCGTGCTGAAGCTGTTTTGATAGTAAATATTGTTTTAGTTTTAACCGTTATGTCTGTTGCCGTTATTAAAATCGAGCCAAAAAAATACATTTTTTGTATGGGAGTCTCCTAATATTACAAGCATCTACTTGACACCATTAATAGTATCGAGCGAAAAACGGCTAAAATTTAGGTTTGTTGTATGGGAGCACCCCTTATTATTTTTTCTATTTGTAGTATTTGTTGTTATATATAACTGCAACAAAAATACATTATCTGTGAAAATTTCAACGTTCTAGCTATAGCCGTTCATGAGATAAAGCCTGGTGACAGACTGACAGACGGACGGCGGAGTCTTACCCTTTGGGTACGGAACCCTAAAAAAACGAAAAATACTACAATTCATGTGTAACTTACTTAAGCAAATGCATTACACAGTTTTTAGACGGAATAGCGCAAACGAGATGGAAAATTAGCAAAACAAATTATTGTTTCAGTGAGAGCGAGGAGTAAACTTGCACTTCGAGGCCGCCAAAAAGTTTGACGTGCACTATAGCAGAAAGACTGAGTCTTAATTTATTAAGCATCTCCACGACGCGACGCCTCGGGTGGTGTTTTGTAAATAAAGGTATATTATATTCATATTGTCTGCAGAGTGTAAGTACTGAAGAATCGAGTTAAAGGGAAAGTTTTAATCACCCTTTATTAAGAGGGTTGCAAGGTCTCGAATAATTCACGGGTAAATTGACCTACTTTGACGTTAAAAGAAATTATTAGTTGCTTTTTGACTGTTGAAACGGAGATCTTCAATCCAGTTGTGTTTTAATGGCTATGTTACTAAATTTTACGTTTTTTATGAGCTTCCTTTTCAATCTGTAGATTTTTCACGAAGTTTTATTAAGTTTTTAATCGTTCTGTTTAAAACGATCGAACCCACGCCTCTTTGATCCAGAAGTCAGGGTCAGTAACAACTGAGCCACCGAAGCAGTCTAGTATGTTAAGTAAAATCTCAAGTGCGGCTACAATGTTACATTGTCCTATGTGGCCCTTCGCAAGAAAAGTGACAATACCTGCCCTAGGTGATAAAGATGGTCTTATCTACATAGTTTTATGGTAGTACGTTTGCTGGGTCAGGTAGTCGGCATACATAGGTACCTTCTTACAATATAATACTTCTAGACCTTGAACCACGATCTCCCTCAGACCTTACCTTATTACTTTCAACAGACAAGCAATTGGGTCGTCGAGTAATATTATAATTTGATTCGACGACTGCGTCGTAGCTATAACGGCGTTATAGCGTCGTTGTAACGTCGTTATAACGGGTACGAACGCGACGGACGGAACGGTTATTACGTCGTTACGGAGTCGCGGGACAAATTTTACAATTTCCGATGTAAGACACCTACGGAAAATGATGAATTATAATAACTCAGCTACGTGGAAGGAAATTTCAATGAGCTTGGGGATCTACCTAAATACATGTAGAAACACAGAGGGAACCTGCAGAGAACATTTTACTTACATCTTTCTCCAATGTAATAAATACGAGTATTGGTATATGGGTATACGAGTAATAGGGTGTGTATTTTTCTGTGACATCGCAGTTTAAGTAATCCGATTTTGAACTAATCAGTAAATTTTAACATTTTACCATGGTATGTACTAGCAACTCGCCCCGGCTTCGCACATATGTATTTTACTTATTAACCTTCCTCTTGAATTACTCTATCTATTTAAAAAACCGCATCAAAATCCGTTGCGTAGTTTTTAAGATGTAATAAGCATACATAAGGACAGAGAGACTGCGGGAAGCGACTCTGTTTTATACTATGTAGTGATAATAAATCTTTACTATGATATAACAAGGGCTAATTAGAGTCATGGTTTTGAGTAGAAACCTCCTCCCCTCTTGCCTCCCCTGCAACCCCTCTCCGCCGGAGGCCCTTAGTTTTTAGTAATATTTTTTTTAGTACTCAACCTCACCTTCGGCTATATCAGTATTTTTTTTTATTTTATGTTTTGTTTCACACCTAATCTATCAAGGCGGTTCGCTTCGTCGGCCGCTGCCGCGGCACGCTCGCTTCGCTCGCTCGGCTCGTGCGTTGTTTGTCATGTTATAACCTAACCTAACCTATATTTTGTTTCACACCTAATCTATCAAGGCGGTTTGCTTCTGGCACTTCGCCGGCCGCTGCCGTGGCACGCTCGCTTCGCTCACTCGGCTCGTGCGTTGTTTGTTATGTTCTAACCTAACCTTACCTATTTTTTGTTTCACACCTAATCTATTAAGGAGGTTCGCTTGTGATACGTTTCGTTTCACTCAGTTTGACAACTTAATGCTTAATATTGTACAATTTTCTCAACATTGCGTTCCATTTCACATTGTTTTATTAAATTTTAATTTAATCATAATCAATTTAAACTACGTCTCCGGCAAAAAAAAATTGCTGAAAGGGCTTCAGGTGGACCCCAATGATACCCCTAAACTCACACCTTCATCAAAATCAGGTACCGGACAGCTATAGCCAACCCGAAAAATGTTCTCTACAGTAATTTGCAAAGAACATTAGATTCAAGGATGTAATTATGTATCATTAAAACATATCATACCATTGTTTATTATGATGGTATTTTGTTTACAAGGTACTTATTAATGTACATACAAGATGAAATAAAATTATTTAGTACTGTAAATAATATTTTTTTTAATAATAGTAATAAATATTTTGGGGACATCTTACACACGACCTCTGACCCCAAACTAAGCATAGCTTGTTATATGGCTGCCAGAGACTGATATACTACATATACTTATACTTATATAAATAGTAACTAAATAACACCTAGACACAGAGCAAACACTTATGTTCATTACATAAATATTTGCCCTGGGTGGGGATCGAACCCACGCCTCTCTGACCCAAAAGTTAGGATCACTAACCACTGAGCCACCGAGGCAGTCAAATCAAATACATAATAACTTTTGGTTCCAAAAATAATTTAATTTACTACTAGAATGGATGTGAACTAGGTAATGAATAGATAATTATGTATATGTCGCAGCCAACTGGTGAAAATAGCAAGCCTCTTAAAAATAGTCTACAAATCTCCTTTCAGAAACAATATCCGTCTTGCCTCAAAAAGCTTACGCAAGCTTTAGACAAACTTGAACAGTACAAATTGCACGGTTAAGCAATGTTTAAAGCGTGTTTAAATCTTTTGTGGTAAGGCAGTTAATATCTAAAAATACCTTGTAAAAAATCGTATTCTAGGAAAATCTCGCGCATTGTAAAGAGGCATGACAGAACTCGGAGGTCTAAGTTGTTTTGCATGGTCAATGTTACTGAACCCTATTGTATTCACATTGGAAGCTTTTTGTAAGGACGTACTTATGTACTTGTTTCTAAGGAAGTATGGTTACTTTGTCAAAGGATCGGACCTTTGACAAAGTAACCATACTTCCGTATATCCGTATATAAACATAAATGTTCAGCACGAAAGTATGTTTTTTGATTGCCGAATTATTCTTATTCTTCTCATCAATAACTCTAGCTGTATATTTATCTATACGAATATAATAAAGAGGAAAGATTTGATTGTTTGTTTGTTTGCATCGAATAGGCTCCGAAACTACTGAACCGATTTGGAAAATTCTTTCAATGAAGCTACACTATCCCCGGTAAACATATGAGTATATTATTTTAAAAAAAATTAGGAATAGTTACTATTTGGTTTTTATAACCGTACCCTATAATTGTACCCGGGCGAAGCCGGGACAGAATGCTAGTTTGTGACAAATGGAGTCAATGGAGACTACGTACCGGTAAGGACAACTCAGGATGACCAAATGACCTGATTAAAACTGCAGAGTCATACTGGACGAATGCTGTTTTGTCAAAACACTGGTGTCAAAATTGAAGCACGATGCTTTTTGTTGAAACTTAGAAAGAATTATATTTCCAGTGGTGAACATTTCACCAGCATTGACAAAATGTTTATTTGTGGTTGCAACTTGCTGACCAAATTAGATTTACTGCTAACCGTTCAATAGTCCTCTTTTATAAAAACGTATTTATGTATTTGTTTATGAGTAAAGTTATTTTGTTTGCAGAGGATTAGGTGGTTTGAGTGTGTATAAGCTTCAATATAGAAACGCCTGATATTATTTTGCGAGCAATACCTTGTCCGTGATAACTGTTTACTTTCATTTTTCTATCAGGCATTTGCTTAAGTATTTATTTCATGAGCTTAGAAATTTCATATTATTGTAAGCTTCTGTATTTAACCCGTGAGAAGGCGCGCTATGAGCATTTTGCTCACGCAAAACTTCGTTCAGAATATTTTTGTTACTACGGACTTCATAGCGCATCAAGCGTCTAGGTACCTTCCTAACTATTCAACCCCTCTTCCCTGAAGCAACTCACGCGTTGCTCAGTGTCGCGGTGGCCCCGTAGTGAAGTGCTTGTTGGGGGTGTGAACCGCTGCGCGGCGTTTTGCTCATCGCGCGCCCATCCACGTAAGTGTTTTTTTCTTCATTAATTATATGAGTTTGTATTTTGTCCTACAATTAATACTTTTAATTTGTATTCGAACGTTAACAAATCTGTTAGTACTTTACATTATATGATTTTACAATCAAAATAATATTGTAATGCAATGTTTATTTGGTTTTTTAGCTAACAATGAGCGATGGATATGAAAGACAAGATGATCAAATTTCTTCGTGGCTGGGTAAGCTTTCTGATGACCATTCGGTACTAGAAGCGTTTTGTACCAGTTCCCAGCGCTTGCCAACGAGCCTAGACCAAGTGAATTCTGTGCCATATGCCCCAGAAGGAAAAATAGACGGTCTAAAAAGCGTGTAACTTCGTGTCAAAAATTACTGTGCACGCAGCACGTCACGTTCATGTGTCAACCATGCTATGAGAGGCACACTTGTCAAGATTAGATGGAATAGTGATTATTGTTTTGTATGCTATTTTTATTTTTATACAGTTTTTTTTCTCAAAGATTGCCAAAAAAGTCGGCCGAAGTTTAGAAGATCTTAATTTTGTAGAGAAACTGCAATTTTGTTACTTATTTTTAATAAAACGCCTATTTTATAGTAAATAAAATGTCGTTTTACTTAAGTCAACCACTTTTCAATCAATAAATATGACTAAATAGGTAGATAGTGACATTTGAAATAGCGTGAGCGAATTGCTCGCGCGCGCCCATCCGTGTAATGTTTTAAGGCGCGCCTCCTCACGGGTTAATTTCCTCGTAATAGTACGAGTATCAAAATTGAACTGCTCATACATTTGTGAACAATGAACCTAGGTGTTTGCTCTGTGTCTGGGTGTTATTTAGATACTATTTATATAAGTATGTATTTAAAATATGTATATGTAGTAGGTATATCAGTCTCTGGCAGCCATATCACAAGCTTTGCTTAGTTTGGGGTCAGAGGCCGTGTGTAAGATGTCCCTTAATATTTATTTATATACTGGTTTGTTTTTGTAGGTATAAATTTAGTCTTGTAAACCAGAGCACTTGTTGAGTTTTCCAGATTCTGATGTTGTCTACCTTTTCCTTGCCAATATGATGGGACTCCTGCGCTGGTGAAATATACTATTGAACATCATTGTCATCCGAGCCACGGTAGCGCTTGGGTGACATACCTTGGATGACTCGTTAAATTGTAGGTTCCGGCTATTTTATTTTTTAACTTACAGTCTTGTTATTGGTTTTAAGGATGCTTATAAATTCTGACACCAGGGCTAGCCACCCGGCCTAAACGAACTTACGTACCAGAACGGTATTTTCCTAATTTCTTGTAAAATAAAGCAGACTAATGAATCTTGAACGCCTACCTACAGCAATGTGTAGGTTATGTTCAAACTTCACTTGTTAAAAGTTTTCTAAGACCTCTAGCGACTTGGAATTATCACCATTTCCTACACGATAAATACGACAAAGGCAGGATTTGTTAATTAAAATAAGGTTTTTACTTCCTTAATATGTAAGGGGGAAATTGTAAAAGTTGTTTTGATTGCGGCTTGTTTTGAAAGTAAAAGTGTTATTGCTTATTTTAAATCTTTTTAGAAGTTTGATGTGTACGTATATGGATTGTAAGTACGTATTCAATTTTAATATTGAATATATGATTTATTACAATCTTAATTTAATTTATCTTTTTAACCTACTTCCAAAAAGGAGGAGGTTCTATGTGCGTCTATGTGCATTTTTTTTGTGTATGTTTATCTATATTTCGCCAATTGTGAAGCGAATCGATTCTTTTTTAGTTCAAAAGAGTATACTCCCGCGGTAGTCCCATTTAAATTTTACAAAAATCGGCTGAGCCGTTTTTGAAAAATCAACAAGAATGTAGTTAGTTCGAGCGAAATATTCGAATTTTGTACAAGATGGAAGGTGGTTTTGTAATATTTAAGAAATATAATTAGTTCATTTTTTTTCTTTATTTGATGCTATAACATTATAATAACATTATTAAGTTCTAAGTAACCTAAGTACTATTATGTTTAGAGACGTGTTGCGAGATCTACTGTTCGGAGAACTGCTAGTTAGTATACAGGGTTATTCCTAATCAATTAGCATCCTTTTAAGGGCCATTAATCAATGTCCGGAGACCATCAAGGAATACAACCTGCAGATGGCCGTCAGAGATCGGAACGAGGCGGTGATGAAGGCTTTGGGCCAGGAGAAAGCAACAAAATTGGCATGGGACGTAAAAATGTGTATTTGTAATTTATAAGAAATAAGCATTGTGTGCATGCCCCAAGCATTCATGCTCGCCATCGAGGGCTCCTTCTTGCGGCGGCATCATGTGTCGGGTCGTTCTCCTCCCTCAAATATGGTCGAGGAGAATGATGGCTGGCACATGTGTCATACTCGTGATCGGGTGCTGCTTGCGGGTCGCCGGTCTGCTCGTGGCATTCACGCAGTGCATTGACTAACTTAGGCTATTTCAAGTACCTACTAACACTCTTTGTATAGTATAACCAAATAATTGTAAATGTTAGTTAACAAAGGGCACAGACCCTGGAGTCTGTGGTTAATAAATTTTAATTTAAAAAAAAAAGCGTTTTTTGTCAAAACTAAAAAAAACAGCTCTTCCATACATTTTGTCGAAGGTGATCGATATTTTTCTATGGAACAACAACTTTTTTTTTGAGATTTGACAAAAGTCGTTGAACAAAAGTTGTTAGTTTTGATGTACTAAATAAGCTCCTAAAAGAATGCTAACTGATTAGGAATAACCCTGTATAGCATGGGAATAATGGCGCACTGAAAATATGAAATTGTTGATTAGTCCCGTAGTATATAAAAATAAGATTCTCAATTCGTAAGAGTTTAAAAAGAGAATCATGATTAACCTCCATCGACTTGCTTGATGTTAATATCTTAGCAGTAAGACTTCCACGTTTAGACAGAAGCCTCTTTTTTAAATTTTCATTATGACCCTTGTAATATTAAATAATATTATTGTCTAATTATTGCCGTGCTAGCTTAGAAAAAATAAATACTTCTGGAAATAAAAGAAACAACCTAGACAAGGCCCTAATTACTAAACGGATGCGCGCAGATGATCCATAAGGATATCAACTTGTGTAGTAACTCATAAGGAATGATTTATGGCTCCCTTGAGTATTTGCGTAGCTTTTGTAACAAAAATCTATCCACTACCAGCTCTGACCTATACTATTTTAAAAGAAAAAATGACTGATTGCGTTGTTGAACTAAGGTGGTTTTATAACTCTGACACCAGGGCTAGCCACCCGGCCTATACGACCTTACTTACTTTATTCTAAGCTTCACCGTTACATCCAAATAAAATAAATATTTGAGGACATCTTACACACGGTATTTTGCCAGAGACGGATATACTACATATACATATTTTAAATACATACTTATATAGATAGTACTTACCTAAATAACACCCAGACACAGAGCAAACACCTATGTTCATCACATATGTTTGCCCTGGGTGGGGATCGAACCCACGCCTCTTTGATCCAGAAGTCAGGGTCACTAATTCAAGATAGATAGATAGATTTCCCAACAGAGCGCTGCCGTGGCTCGGATGACACGGAAAATTCTATGTCTCAGTTGTATAAACCATTTAGCTATGTCAGAGGCCTTAAGGAGGATTAAAAACTCTGGCACCAGGGCTAGTCAGGCGGCCTGTACGAACTTACAATTCAAGATCACAAAAAGAAGTACGCAAAATGTATGCAAAGAATGAAAATCTGTTCCAAAAGGCAATGTTATAAGATATTAAGTTTCCCACTTACTACCAGCCACCGTATGAGCCCTAAAAGAGTTTCCCGCTTTTTCCAGATTCACCTACATCGCCGAAATGATGGAGGATTACTTTCAAAGGTCTTCCCTTAGAAACCAGACAAATATGATAGAATCGCCACGAGTTCAACATTGATGTCACTTAAAATATGATCATAGAAAACTTTAGAAATCTGAGAAAGGCAGAAAAATATTACGATGGAACTGCCACTTAGTTTGGGGTCAGAGACCGTGTGTGAAATTTCCCCTAATATTTATTTATGTATTTATTTACGAGTGTTACGTCGATTTCGCTATAAATATGAGTACACAGTTAAGCATGGAAAATGTAATTGAGCTTCACATTGATGATGGGAATAAGCAATTTTAAAATGGACAACGGAACACCAGGGGACAAAAGGCGGGTTTTGTGATAAGCTGTTGGTTTCAGATGCTACCTCAAAGGGCATGGACCTGATTCCAATAATAACAATTGTACTACAGGCACTCCTGAAACAACTTTGATGCCGAGTTTTAATTGAAAATCAAAATATTCAGCTTTTTACTCCTATTGCTTCTTTGGTTCTGTAAACAATTTAAAAAATAATACTCAAAAGTTGAGACAGACCCCAGAATCCCTGTAGCTGTTACGAATATAACCCCTTCGGAGGCGTGCGACTAGTATCTGGGCGGGAAAATTTTGTTAGCAAGTGGCATTGTGCCTAGGCGCCCAGAATCTGGGCACGCGCGTTGTCTTTTGTTTATAATCTAATAAGAGTTGACGGTATCGTGTCATCCCACTTTAACATATACAGATAGGTAGCTAGAAAGACAAATATAGGAATAGTAGGGCTAGTCCATTACGACTTATACATTATTTCTTGCCCTTTTTAGCGTTTTTCGCGTGCCCAGATTCTGGGCGCCTGGGCGCAATGCCACTTGCTAACAAAATTTTCCCGCCCAGATTGTAGTCGCGCGCCTTCGAAGGTGTTATAACAGCTACATGGATTCTGGGGTCTGTTTCAACTTTTGAGTATTAATTTTTAAATTGTACATTATTTATATATATATTATATATTATTTCTAAAAATTGCGACATTAGTAGGTCGCGGCGGAAATGCAAAAAAAAACGCGAGAGGCCGTGCCACTTCCTCACTCACCGCTAGATGGCGCTGTGCGCTTTAGGGGATAAACTTTACTAAATTGAAGACTGCGTTAGAGAGTAAAATTGATCAAATTTTTTATATCTCTTCAACGTTATCTTAACTTTCTATTCCATAATATTCTAAGGTGATTACTCCCACAGAAGGGATGAAATTCCTCCGCGTACTTAACACGAGTCTCAGCGGTGGAATGTAATTTTCCCGCCGGAACTATGTGGGAACATAACGACACTCCGGTGCGCCACGCACGGGGCTCTAAACTTGGAAATACACGGAAAATGCAGCTACAAATACAATGCTGTTACTTACTAGGATTATGGTCAGAGATCGTGGAAAAAATTGTTTTAGAAATGTAATTTCTTTGAAAATGGGTCATCAAAATGGAACAACGGTCTTCGGTTTGATGACGGCGGGTGCCATTTTCACAGAGCTCTATAGCGGCTTAGATGATAATAATGTTACGCTGTAGGCTTATTGTAGGCCCTGGCTTTTTTATACATTTCAGAAGTATTCCCATGGCTTAAAATTTTTTACACCAGCGGGGCAATTCTGTCAACTGATCTCGTAAGGTGACACTTTTTTGAACCAATCTCGTATTTTTGACAGTTTTGTGCTGTTGGAACTGTCAGAAAAACGAGAGAAGTTCAAGAACGTATCACTTCAGTAAAGAGATCGGCTAACAGAATTGCCCCGCAGTACTAAGCATTAGGCCTATGCGAACATACCTACTTAAATGGGGCAGTCTGTCTATTTTCTGATATTCTAAGGTTATTACTCCCGCTGAAGGGATGAAATTCCTCCGCGTACTTAACACGAGTCTCGGCGGGATGGAATGTAATTTTCCCGTCGGAACTATGTGGGAAGGTGACGACACGCTGGTACGCCCCGCGCGGGGTTCTGAACTGGGAAATACACGGACAATACAGCAGCTTTACTTACTACACAATTTTACAATGTGTGTTAAGGAAATAGTAAAATACCGATTTCTTAGGAGTAGAGAGAGTGTATTTTTATCACATTAAAGCCGTATTTCATTCTGACAACCATATCATATCAGTTGTGTCTGCGAACTAATGAGATGGTAATTATTGGCACCACGACTTTCACCGTGTACCTACAGAATTCGAATAGTTTGCACGAATTGACGTAACATTCATGCTACATTATTAACATGGCACTTTTTTTGGTAAAGATAAAGAGGCGAGTTATAGATCAAAACCACTCGAATTATATAATAATCAAACTATGTTTTTTTTTTTTATAAACTCTAGCTTATTATAATAACATCATAGATTTAAAATAATGACTGAAACTAGGTACATCCAGATTATTTATGTATTTCATTTTCCCCTTTTGGATGACATCTGACTTTAAGGCATGCTAATTTTTTAAGTAGGTACTTATTGAAACACAGTATTACGTTCCACAGTCACAGGTGTAGTTAGGTTAGGCTACTAAATTAACGACGTGAATGACGTCTTCTCGTCCGACATACCTCAGTGCCTCAAGTCGAAAGTTTTCGACCAGTGAGTGTTGCCAGTGATGAAATATGGCACAGAAACGTGGTCTTTCACTATGGGCCTTATTAGCTCTAAGTATGTAAGCTCCAAGTAGCCCAACGAGCTATGGAGAGGGCTATGCTCGGAGTCTCTCTGCGAGATCGAATCAGGAATGAGGAGATTCGCAGAAGAACCAAAGTTACCGACATGGCCCAGCGGATTGGCAAGTTGAAATGGCAGTGGGCAGGGCACATAGCGCGGAGGACTGATGACCGATGGGGTCGAAAAGCTCTCGAGTGGAGACCACGTACCGGCAAGCGCAGCGTAGGACGTCCACCCACAAGGTGGACGGATGACCTCATTAAGACCTCAGGATCACGCTGGATGCAAGTCGCTACCAACCGGTCTTATTGGAGATTCATGGGGGAGGCCTATGTCCAGCAGTGGACGTCCTATGGCTGATGGATGGATAGATGATAATAAGATATACGAGTATACATAAGATCTTCTAAGATCAGATATACATAATGAATCATGGTGTCATACAAGAGTACCTAGAACAAAATAAAATAATATCAGTAAGTCATCTATCAGCACATCAAAATAGCCCGAAATACTACAAATCACATCTAGCAATAGTAATTATCATCCTACTCTAACAGATAAGTTTTATAACATTTTATGTAAAAGGGCCTCTCAGTGTTGGCTGCGGCTCCACTGACGTCTGCCAAAGGACCAAGCTATGCTTGTGATTTTTACTTGAATAAAAGAAATAATAATAATTGGAATCGATGTCACGTAAAATACTCAATGTGATTTTAATTACAAGTAATGTATACTTACATCAATCCCAAGCTTTTGAACTGATTAACGTATTCGTAATGAACTTTGATAAAGTTAGAACCTTGAAAACAATCAGTGACTGCCTGAACCTTAATAATGTTCATTATTTATCCAAAATTTACTCCAAACATAATTAATGATATGCCTGTAATATTCAATATTATTTCGAACTTTATAACGTTTACTTAGAAATGTGTAACTCTCGTAGTCTCTACTTAGAGTTCGTTAAACTAAGTTATTAAAAGTTGTCGCCGGCAAGATTTACTCTTAATTAAAATTATGACGGTGCTCGTCTTCAGTCAACTCTAATAACGTTTGGTTTAAGAAGAAAGAAATAAGTAACAACTAGAAACACTAATATAATAACCAGATTCACGAACTTACCCTACTATCCCTTTAAACTATAAGACACACAAAAAATTCAAATTCAACAAGTATTTATTTATGAAAGCACATCAAGTTTTCGGAGGCTCTAGCTGCCAAACTGGGTGTAGGGAACCCGTGTTTTGATAACTAGTACCTACCTACTCAAGGAACAATATTTTGTTGTGTACGTATTTATTTAGGTTTTTGCTTTTATTTTGAACATTAGAATTAGAAAATAAGAAGAAATAGAATAAGAAATAATTAAGTAGTATAACATTATGCAAAAGGTATATAAATTATTGAAATGTAACAAAAACAATGGATATAATAATTTACAGATACTACATACATACAGAGGTAAGCTTAGAGTTCGGTATAATAAAACATTATTTTAAGTATCGATAATAATGAAAATGAAAATAAGTCAAATTACTGCAAGATTTTGAATAGGTTTTCAGTTTCATCGTATGTTCTTACATTCTTAATTCTTTGCAGCCAAGAAGTTGGAGGTTTTTTTACATTCTCCAAAACAAAGCGGGTATAAACATAAATATACCCTAACCACGTTGTATAAGCGAGTGCTTATAGCTTCAAAATGACAGCATGCTAGAGCAGTTCTGTGTCTTTTGATTATGCACACACGATCTTTCCTGCGTTTATTTTCGTGTAACAAGACAAGTAAAAAGACGCCTCACTACCTTTCGGTACGATATGCTTTCAATAAAACCTAACCGACCTAACTATGAACTAACTTCATTAAAGTTTTTGTTACCTGTTTGATAAAAAAACATTATGATAAATAAACATTTGATTTAATATGAACTTTACTTTGATACGTAAGAAGCGGTTTGACGTTTTTGATCAAGAAATGAAATAGACTGCCGCCGGTTTTTGCTGTTTTCTGAGAAATATATAATCAAAAGCAAATCATTTAATAAATCAATATATATCCTTGAAGCGTGCAAATTTGTAAAAAAAAAACACCCCCATTTTATTACAAAACTATCTAGCACATGTGTCGATCTTGCCAGATCCCAATATGAGCATAATTTGACTTTACCTCAATCAAAATTATCAATACAAAGCTCTGGGCCAAGCTCGATGGCCGTTTAATATTTAAAAATTTAATAAACTTCCGGTTGAAATTAAGGAAATTGAAGACGAGATTGATTTCGAAAGTATTGAAGGACCGACTTATCGAAAAATGCTATTATACATTACTAGTAGCCTCCCTAATTAAAAAAAAAATAGCCTATGGCATCCAGGGATAACATAGCTTTTCAACAGTGAAAGAATTTTTCAAATCGGTTCAGTAGTTTCGGAGCCTATTCGATGCAAACAAACAAACAATCAAATCTTTCCTCTTTATAATATTGGTATAGAAAACGATTATCTCTTGAGCGAACAAAAAACAGCAAACTGAAATAAATCGCTCCGCAAAATATTGCTATACCCTAATACGGTCAAATGTGTAACTTAGACTGAACATGTTATTTACGACCTGCATGTAAACGTAACATAAGTTGAAATAAAATAAAAATATCTTCGAAGTCTGCGTGTCTTCGACCATAACTTCGCTTAATATCAGGCGAGTTGGTCAAGCGTGGACTTATTCGTGAATAAAAAAAAAAATTAAAAAAAAACTGACCAAAAAGTAAATTTTTAAGAATAAAATAACTTTCGCCTATGACTTGAAACTCTCACTTTTATGAAATGTGAAAAAATAATACCTACACCAAGCTATCCAGGTGACTTACTGAGCTCATTTTTAATTCGAAACTCTCAGGTGCTTTTTGTAAAATATTTTAGTTAAATAAAAAGGGGTGGGTAAAAATACAAGTTTTTATTGCTAAAACGCGCAGCTGGGGACTTTTTTATTAAGTTAATTTTTTTAAATATTGTTTGTTGCCTTTCTGAAACTGACGTGCAACTTTATCTAATATTTTGTAGAAAATAATTAAAATATTAAAGTTGATATGCCTAGTGGCATACTTGCGCGGCTTCGCCCGCATAATATTTTGAGGCCCTACCTTACCACCCTTAGTAAAAAAGGTGGAAAATAAAAAAACAAAAATTCGATTTGACATTTGTTCGATTCGACAGTACTTTTTTGTCATTTCTTGGAGCGCACGCTAGAATAGCTCGCAGATGGCAGAATTTTTCCTACTTACTTAACATTTATTTTTATAACATGAAAAATTTACGCAATATCATTATAATTTATAGCCTTTGTGTTATTCTGATATATAAGCTATATAATTGCAAAGTTTCTCAATCCGTTCAGTAGTCTTTGCGTGAAAGAGTAACAAACATCCATACATCCATCCATCCATCCTTACAAACTTCCACGTTTATAATGTTAGTAGGAAGTAGAATGCCTAATTTGGATGGATTTTCATATTTTCTTATTTGATTTTTGTTCGAAGCCGCCATCACGCCGCCATATTTTACAAGAAATGTCAAAATATAATTACCTATAGATCCGAAAATATTAAATTCCTTTAAATGAAGAATTTTATGAAAGAAAGTGATAGGAAAATCATTTTTCAACATATATAAAGCAAATATAATAAATGTAAAGGAATACTGTAAATGGTAATGGCCTAAGCTAGATATATTTTTGCATTATCATTTTTAGGTAGGTATGTTTATTGTGATAGCCAAAGTAGTTTCCCTGATTTATTTTAGTTGTATTGTAGCGTATCATCATTTTAGCCATAGAACGTCTATTTCTGGACATAGGTCTATCTTGTATGTCTCCAGTAAATCCGGTGGTAGTTAATAAACGGCGAGTGACTAAAAATCATTATTATAATTAGTCCGTTAGTTAAATTATCAAAAAATGTTGAACACGTATTTATCTTTGTCAATTTAACAAATATAAACCTGTTCAAAGTTCGGAAGTCGTGACGTCACTTCTATGTTAAAAGTCTATACATTTTGTATGTGACTCATGACGTCACGCGCAACTTTAACGGGCTATATCTTCAATTTTCAAGTTTTTCTTTATTTGAGAAAAGAAAAAATACGTGTTGAACTGACTGACTGTGACTTATTACATTTTTTCAGTCATCATGGCTATTACCGACATAGCTCAGTCAGTTAAATGGCAGTAGGGAGGGGACATAATTCGAATAAAGGATGATCAATGGGGCCGTAAACTTGTCGGAGATCATGTACCAGCAAACGAAGCATAGGATATCCACCGACAAGGTAGAACGATGTGCTCGATGTGACTGCTTCGGTGGCTCAGTGGTTAGTGACTTGACTCCTCGGTCAAAGAGGTGTGGGTTTGATTCCCACGCAGGGCAAGCATTTTTGTGATGTAGGTGTTTGCTCTATGTCTGGGTGTTATTTAGATTTATCTATACTAGTATTTATTTTAAAAAAATAAGTTGTATATAAGTCTCTGGCAGCCATATCACAAGCTTTACTTTAAATCAATAATTATAATATAATCGAATGAGACATAGTTACATAGAACATTGCACACATACATACATAAATTATAAATAAACACATACATGTATTTCTGTTTTACGAGATCCATCCAGACTGTCAGTAAAGTATTCCTGCTCCATCTTCACATTGAAGGGCCCTGACATGTTTACGCGTGCCTCTTACTCTCATTGAAACTGCTCTTATAACTGAGATTTGTATTTTTAATTTTCAGCCAGCTTTAATTAGTTTGGGATCAGAAATCTTGTAAAAAAAAAGAGAAAAAAAGATGATCTTATAAAAACCGCAAGATCGCGCTAAATGCAAGCCACTTCCAACCGGTCATATCCTACTAATAATGGCCAAACGCGAAAGTTTGTAAGGATGGATAGATGGATGTTTGTTACTCTTTCACGCAAAACTACTGAACGGATTGAGATGAAACTTTGCAATAATATAGCTTATTTATCAAAATAACATATTATAGGCTAAAAATTTTAGCAGTATTGCGTAAATTATCCATAATATGACGAAAAGTGTTAAGTAAGTAGGAAAAATTCTGCCATCTGCGAGCTATTCTAGAGTGCGCTTCAAGAAATGTCAAAAAAAAACAACTGTAGAATTGAACTACCGTCAAATAATTTTTTTCCACCTCCTTTAAAAAGGGTGGTAAGGTAGGGCCTCGAAATATTACGCGGGCCAAGCCGCGGGCAAAAACTAGTTTAAAATATAGGGAAGGATATCCAGCAGTGGTCGTCTGTCGTCTTACGACGGATAATGATGATGATGACTGTACGGTCAACCGCACAGAGTATCATTTCCGAATATTCAACCATACACGTGTGCTACGTGCGTGAATTCTCCAACCACGTAAAAATTTAGTGTACCTTTTAGATTAAGACTAGCTGACCGGTGAACTTCATCTCACCATCTGTCAACTGTCAATGACAACTTTTACTTGCTGGAATAATTTGTATGGGAGAATATAATTATTTTTTTTACAAAAAATAACATGACCGACTTCACCCGTGTACAGAATTCGCGAATATTTCGCACGGATCGATGTAGCATTTTTCACATTATTGTTGATTTATCGAAAATGGCTCAACCGATTTCAATAAAATTTTAATGGGACTAATATCAAAGTATATTATTTCCAATAAAAAAACAATTATTGAAATCAAACAACTAAGAAACAAGTTATGCGTGGATATATATACGCGTCGAATTGAGTACCTCCTACGGTTTGGTTCGTCGGTCAAAAATGAAATTAATGTTTTTATTACTTTTCTCGCAACTTTTATAAATTTCCTTTTTCTTACCGTTTAAACCTTCCCTTAACTTACACAGATATTTCAAGATCAAAATTAGCCAAATCGGTTCAACTGTTCTCGAGTTTTAGCGAGACTAACAACTACGATTCATTCTTATATGCAAGAATAAATCGTTAGTTGAGTAGCTAATAAGCATTATAAGTAAATACACATATTACTATAGTGCAGCAGAGTTTCCTTCGATTACTCCACCACCAACTACTTCTGTGCAGCCTGCGGCAACCGTAGCGGCGGACTGTGCAATGAAAAACTATACACCAACCCATACTGATATTATAATATTCATTTCATATAGAATTTCCAGTATTATGAAGCAATATATATTTTTATAGCAATGTTTTATGGATACCTTTTATTACCTTGTTCACCGGAACGCCAGCTAATTGGTCTCCGTGTTCGAAGTTCATGCACGACCTATATTTTAAAAGTGACTGAAACTTTTAGCGAAATGGCCTTTTAGGACGAAGCAGGAAATTAACATTAATTGATACTTTGACTCGACAATGTGGTGCTTTTTCTCAATATTTTACTTTGAAGCTGTTACGAAGTTTTCTAAGATTTGAAAGGTTTTATGCAGTGAGTGAGGCATTTCCTTAATAAATTACTATCTCAACATTTCACGTAATTTTTGATTTGCTACGTCGCAGGTAAGAAATATTTTAATTCGCTTAAATTTTCGAAGTAAAATGTGCTAAAATCATAAACGATACTATTTTATTATGATTTTTTAAATTACAATTAGGCTTGTTATTAAAACATTTATGGAAAAAGTAAGTAAGTTCGTATATGGATTGGATCCGGGTGGATAGCCCTAGTGTCAGAGTTTATAAGCCACCTGAAGACCTCTAACATGGCTAAACGGTTAATACAACCGGGACCTACAATTCAACGGGTCATCCGAGCCACGGTAGAGTTCACTAAGAAATTCCACCCGCGGTCACCCATCTAAATAGTGACAGTGCCGAACATTGCTTAACTTTGGTGATCGCTGACAGACACCTTTTTTTTACGAGGGGGTAATCTTCGAAAGGTCCTGCTTTGGGGTCCAGTCGGTTTTTGTAGGATTGTACGAACTAAAACCCCTTCGGGGGCCAGCCTTTGTGGCATCTTGGGAGCTCCGGGATCTCCAAAAGGAACGCACTGGTGCTCCCAGCACTTTGTGTGTCTAAACTTGTGCGGTCCTCCACGACAGCGTTGCCTTACACGTTGCTGTCCTCCTCGGGCCCGTTTGAGTAGATGGCCATAGCCCCAACACCCGCGAGCCCAGGGGCCCCTTTTAGTAGTCTCTTACTACAGGCAGTTAATTACAATTAACTATCACAAATCATAAATCAATTTTTGCTAACTTAACTTATCAGCATGTATTGTTAATAAATTATTAGTATTATTAAATAATAATTTTATTCCATTGATTGTATTAGATTCTATCTTTTCGATTAGATCTTTGTAAAGAATAACTAATTGTTTATTATTATTATTAGGAGACAAAAACCATTTGAAATTTTATTTTAGTGCATAATTATTGAAAATTGTAAAATAAATTTATTTAGTCAATACTATGTTGATTAAGCAATGTATCTTAATTATCGATTAAATTGTATTTAGCTACCTAGTCAATATTATGTTAATTAAGCAATGTATTTTATTTATTGTATGTATGGAATTAAATAAAGCTTTATTATTATTATAAATAAAGCTTTATTATTATTATTATTATTATTATTACTACAGGCAGACGATACCGATGCCGTATTCTAGTGCCCCGACATCAGGGCAACGCTGACAGTCACCTAGTCGAACTACGCTATAAGCGCTACAAAAGTAAGTATATTCTGGGTTTGAACAGGTTTGAGCCCACGCTCCGTGCTTGTACTAAACACCCTCTAGGCCTAGGCCACCACAGCCTCAACCAATACAGTCGTAATGCAGTAATATTAATTAATTTACAGCTTTCCGTGAAAGCGGTTAACCGTAAACGAACTGCCGGGTACCAACGGTTAAAACCGCAGTAGCATTACGTATACTGTATTGGAGGCTCAAATTACGTAATAAATTGATACCAATTAGAATTAATACCGTTGTGTTCACATTGTTTAAATGTCGGTTTATGTTTGGAATGTTTATTCATATTTATATTCGGCTTATCCCGCGTGGTAAGTATGTTAATTTTCTAACACTGGTGTACTAAGCTAAATGGTGTGTTAGCCCATAATTATGAACTGCTTTTAATATGGTACCAAACTGGAATTCGGTAAAAAAAGGTGGTTCATACATTTTGTCGATTTTAAGTTGCAATTTTTTTTCGATGTATTTACCTTGATGACACTTCTTATTCATGGTAGCAAAACACTTTTTGTGAACTATAATGATTTACAATAAATAGTTTATCTATAAATTGTAAGAAACTCGATAATGACAATGCTTCTTTTCTCTCTCTTCTCTTTTTACTTGTCTGTTTTTATATCCTTTGTTTGCTACTTCCATTTTAGCCTTTGTCTTATTTCCTCTTCTCAATATGATTATAATGCATTGTATTATGTATGTAAGTATTCAATTTTTGTAGTATTTATGTACACATATTATTTAAATTCATATTTTCATCAATTGTGTTTGGTACCTCCCATTTATACTCTTGTCTGTGATCTCTTTCCGTACAGTTATACAGTACAGTGGTTGTACATTTATAATCCTCGTAGCAACTGCAAGCTATAAAAAGATGCCATTTCAGCCATTTACTTCCGAGTGGAGTGCAGTAAACACGAGCTGCATTAGAGCTATTAGTCCTAACGGCTGTCCTTTATTGCATCTCTTGATTTCTTTCAAGTGCGTCGAGGGACGTGAGTTTCTGAGTCGTTAGTGAATTTAAATTATTTTTCTCTTTTTTTATAACTAGCTGACCCAGTGAACTTCATCTCACCATCTGTCAAATGTCAATGACAACTTTTACATGCTTTTAATTAAATTTGTATGGGAAAATTAAGTTCAAGTTTATTTTATTTCCTCGCAACTTTTTTCAATTTTGTCACCGTTTAAGCCTTCCCCTATCTTCCACGGATATTTCAAGATCAAAATTAGCCAAGTCGATTCAGCCGTTCTCGAGTTTTAGCGAGACTAACGACCACGATTCATTTTTATAAACAGGGTTATTTCTAATCAATTAACATCCTTTTAGGGGCTTATTCTGTACATCAAAACTAACAACTTTTGTTCTGCGCCTTTTGTCGTTTTTGAGAATTAATAAAAGTTGTAATAAACCCTGTATAAGAGAGAAGATAGGGTTAGGGTTATTTAGTCACCAACTTGTCTGATTAAAAGCGAAGTTGTAGCCCGTCGGCTACAACTGGAGTGTGTAGATCTTGAAGATGCTTATTCACTCTTGCCTTAAAGATCAAGATTGTAATTATCAGGAAACAATGACGGACATACTTCTGGATATTTGTTAATGGCATTCATAGCGCAGTTTGACTTGGTGTTAAACTTGTCAGCGATTAATTAATGTCAAGCAACAATTGGCATTGACCGTGCCTTTGGATGGGCTACCGCGGTTGGCATTTACAACAAATTGAGCGCAAATTGATTATATGTTAATTTGTAGATCTTAACTGTTTATCCATGTCAGAGGCTGTGTATAACGGCACGGCCTTTAAACATTAACTTTAGGCGGAACGTGACAACATTGAATCATGCTTTTTGTCCGTGCAGTCGGCGTTCATCAATTTATAAGACATTACTACATACGTAAAATAGAATCCTGTGATAAGACGCGGGTAAAAGCAGTTAACTACGTATTAAAGTACCTACGTGAGCACCAATTTCGAATATCTACATAGATTTACATCAAGTTGTGTAAGCCTAGGGCGAGTGTTATCTGCTCCAATCAATCTAATTCAATAGTAAGGTACGTTCCAAGCCGATCAGCCGCAGACATACTTGTACATTGTGGTTTTTAACCGACTCACAAAAAGGAAGAGTTTTTGAGATACTAGATAAAAGTAAGAATATTAATAGCTTTTGCCCGCGGGTTTGCCCGAGTGGTACGCACCATCCGTGCATCCGTCACAAAGATAGACTCTTGCCTATCGAACACACGCTCACGAAGTCCACGAAGTTGACACACGTCATGGGCACATTGGACTATAACAGACTCCCCAAGAATGTTATCGATGCGCCCAGTACTATGATATTTAGGTCAAGGCTAAAACGCTGGCTTATTAGTCAGGCGTTCTATGACATAGAAAAAGAATTTATGACGTTAAAAGCGACTATGTAAAAAAATGACCTTTGTATACTATAAAGTATAAATGTATGTTTTTTGTAATTTTATTCTAAACTGATGTATTTATTTATTTATATTTTGTCAAACGAATTCAAGTTCGTTTGACATTTAATTTAAATTGTTATTATTCTATTTTTAATTAATGGTTATTTTTTATAAGTGTAACTCATAATTATGATTATTATTGACTACCACTGTAATTTTTTGACAAATAAATGAGTATGAGTACTTTATTATTTGTGCTATCACATAGTTACATTTTATTTTTCTGAGATATAAAGTAGCCTGTCACTTCGCGTCATTTAAACTATGTCCATGCTAAAATCAAGTCGATCAGATGCTCCGTTGCTGCTTAAAAGAGACACAAACCAACAAACAGACTTCCGGATTTATAATATTAGTAAGGAAAACTCACTCACAAAAAGGAAGGGTTTTTAAAATATACGATAATAGTGAAAATATTGTTCATCTGAACTTGTGAAATAGATTACTTATTGATGTTTGATCTAATTTCAATCACGATCTGACACGTATGCTCAGAAATAAAATTAAGAATATAAAAAACTAGCGACCCGCCCTGGCTTCGCACAGGTGTAATATACATAATAATACACTCGCAGCCTCCCTAACTTAAAAAAAAAAAATTGCCTATGATAGCCGGGGATTGTGTAGCTTCCTTAAAGTGAAAGAATTTTTCAAATCGGTTCAGTAGTTTCGGAGCCTATTCAATGCAAACAAACAAACAATCAAATCTTTCCTCTTTATAATAGTGGTATAGATATCCTGTCAGTGAGATCAGTATTAGAGCTATTTACGTTCTTCCGACTATCAAACAGAGCTTTAAGAAGACTAATAAATATTTGAGACACAATTTATGAGAATTCAAATCACAATTATTTTTTTAGCAAAAATAACAATAGTTACCTATTATAGCTAAGAAAATAAGGCGTCATCTGCACCTAAGTATATTTTGTAGTGAGTCTGTGGCAACTTCAAACCATCTGAAGCTGGGGTCGTCCAGTTACCAAGGTTAGCCAGATTAATAATAATTGAAAATATTGTCTTAGAACTGATTTTGATAAATTATCCCAACTATTGAAATAACAGATAACTAACTGAACCGAAAATAACTCTACCGTCATAGAATTAACAGCTTTGTTCTAGAACTAACAAAATGGACTGATAAATTTCCTTGTAAAACAAACAATTTATCTGTTATCGTCCAAAGTAAAGGTCTGCTAATTTATAATAAATAAGTAAATTATAAAAAATCAAATTTCGATGAAAATATACAGACGGGCATAGGACCTCCTCTTTTTTAAGGTTAAAAATATAAAAAAATTATAAGTCCATAAGTGTGAAGCAAGATAAATTTACCAATCAAGATAATTACTTCAATGTCCATATCAGCGATTTAAAAAAATACTGCTAAAAAACCCAAAAACTTGTGTTACAACAGACGGCATAATCCATCTATCATCATCCATCAGCAATAGGACATAGGCCTCCCTTATGGCTCTCCAATAAGACCGCTTGGTAGCGGCTTGCATCCAGCGTGATCCTGCGGTCTTAACGAGGTCATCAGTCCACCTTGGGGGTGGACGTCCTACGCTGCGCTTGCCGGTACATGGTCTCTACTCGATAACTTTTCGCCCTGATCACTACCACTTCAACTTGCCAATTTGCTAGGCTGCGTGCGAAACAATGATAGATAAATGCTTGTACACACCAGAGATCTTAAAAATATACAAGTCAAAACTCAAAAAATTGTGTTACAACGGACGGCCTCATCACTTACAGCAATCTCTTCTAAGCGATTTAAACAAAGAAAGAAAGATGGTATGTAATAGTAATGAAAGGAACCGCTATCGTGAAAGCCTCGAAATCTGAACATCCACATATGAGCCGCCCTAAACGAGGCGGGCGGATTGAGGAGGTACCTCCGTTGATTAATTCCGTGCCTTAGTGCTGCCACTAGAGAGGACACACCACGTGCTGCGGTCTTGTCCAATTACGAATCGAGACGCTACGAACTGTCGTAGAGCCTCTACGATTGTTGTAGAGCTTGTTGTAGCTCTACTACGAAATTATTATGTTCTCTACGATGTACGTACATGAATAAATTTTAATATGGCGGATCTTCAAATTGCGTATTTTTTATGCGTATATTACTAGTAATTGTATTTATTCTGTAGTTTTTTTTAGCACTAATAATTATGCTTAGCCAGTAGCTTAACCATTAGAACAGTTTGAGCCCTGCGATACAGTACTAGGCAGGTTTCATAATCAATCTGTAAAACCTTATTTTCGTTTTAGTGACAGCATTTTCAAGTTGTTTTGCCCACGAATTTTGAAATCAAGGTTGGCAATAATAATTGTGTTACAAGAAAAGATTTTGATTAAAAATCTCAGCCTTTCTATTTAGCACCGATGCGCAATTGTGTTTCAATTTTGATTAGCAGTTGGTAATTTTATACACAAACTATATATCACTTAGAGAGTGCGTATTGTGTAAAAACACTTATATTTTAATCTGTAATTTTGTCAAGATACTTCAAAATCTCAGAATAGATAATAGGTACTGTTAGAATAGGAGTAGTGAAAAAAAATTAAAATATTTTAACTAACACTAACGTAGGAAAAAAATACACATGCTGCATAAATATGATAAAAACAATTTTTCATATCTGTCTTATCTTTATGACAGTTTTATTTAACACTAACGTAACACTACGTTTATTTAACTCTAACGTATTTAACACTAACGTAGGAAAAAAATACACATGCTGCATAAATATGATAAAAACAATTTTTCATATCTGTCTTATCTTTATTACAGTTTTATACAAAACTTACGTGATTTCCGCACTAGGATAGGCCTGTATCGCGGAAATCTAATACGATTTTTCATGTGATTTGGAACCTCTGTATGTTGACTGTTTTTTTGTGTTAAAATTTATACTGATAGATAATAGTCAATGGTCTTATTGAATAAATAGAATAGATCTTGAAATTTATCATAACTTTTCAGAATAGCACATGCTAAAGATCTGTGTCTCTACCAGCGTTTTGAAACTTTAAGACACTAGGTACAAGGTTGCTTTTGACCTAAAAATACTCGTAGTATCAATGTATAGAACGATCGAGTACTCGTAGCAGGGCTGAGAAGACGCTCGACCGTTCCGCTTGAACGCTCCGCTGCACCAGGTTCCGCCGCGCTTGCTCCAGCTACTGGCGCGAGGAAAAACATGAAAGAAAAATTTTGTTGGAGATCGAAATAGTTTCTTGTAAGTTATGTGAGACGTTTATTTTTCGTCCACGTAGGTACTGTAGAGTACCAGCTTTTTTAATAGGTAGTATGAAGGGAGATTAAGCCATTGCGGGTTGGTGGATTCACATACGCCATCGAATTTCTTGTACGGACTTGCAGCAGGCAGCAGAGTTAGATTGCTTCACGATGTTTTTCTTCGCCAAAAAGCCGTCTGCTTAATATACTTGAAAAGATTGCAATTAGGTACACAAAATGTAAGTTGAATGTATCACGGGTACGGGGTAGTGGTTCATCCACGATCTAACAGTATTTCATCTTCATACAAACGGTTAGAACGCAAACCACAACTACGCGCTTCGGAGTTCGGTATACACCCGGTACACCAACAGTCACAGATGCGTCGTAAGGATGAACGAACGTGTGGCTTTGTAATCAGTAAGTGTGCAATTTGCCTGCCAGGCGGGCAGCCCTAACGCGTGCTACGTACTGCGTGGTCACGCGGGTCTGTAGATATTTATTTCAAGGACAGGGTCAAGTCAAAATACTGTTAGATACCATCACCGTGGTTCAACTGCACTTTCCAATTAGACTACGTCCTTCACAAGGGGTAGTAGTTGTAGGTAGAGCCTTGTCAAAGTCCAGTAATAGTTAAAAAAGCCTTAAAATCGTGAGAACGACATCACAATATGGTAGTTGACTGGTATTGAATCACGAATCAAAAACTGAAAAAAAAATTGGTTAATCAAGTGCAGAGAAACAATTAAGCTTGTTAAGATTTTCGTTGGGATAAAAGGGATGCCTTGTCCCTTTTCCACAAAGCATTTCATGGCAAATGTACGACACTTACGGGCAGTGACGTTATAGCCTGTCATAGTGCGCTCTTTTTCTAGCAAGAAAATAAATATGCTGTTAATTTCTTTATTTCTCAATTGATATTATTTTTGTTTTTGTTAATCGGCTCTGTTTAAGGTTAGCTGTTACAAGAGGACATCTTAAATCAAAAAATATTGTCAACTAACCTATTGTAAGGTAGGTATTTTCAACTTCAAATCCCGTTCCCGAGTCAAAAAATTAGTTTATGATAACTTATTCAGATTCATAGATTTGTAAACTAAATCAAACTTAATTTCGTCTGTGAACATGAGGCAAGTCGTTGCGCAACAGCAAATTCACATGTTAGTGGCGGTAAGAGGTAGGGATTTACGCAGCTTGTAACTTCACAAACGCTATTTAAAATTGATTCGGCTTATACCAGATTCGTGGTTTGAGACTTATTTATTTATTACATAAGAAACACCAACAGTATATATAACGTAACAAAAAGAGGAAATGTTTTAAGTTTGATACTTAATATAAACAATATTATATTGTCATCAGTGCAGTGTTATGTTATCAGTGCTATGCGAGACGACGAGCCCGCGTGCTAGTACTCCAACCTTGAGAGAGATCGCCAAATGCGATCGAAACTATAGTAGCAGTTTCCTACTAAAATCAAACGTGTGTAACACCTGTGTTTTACTTAATTAAAATATAATATTGATTACAATAGAAAATGGAAAATGACTGAACATTATACATTAGTGTTGTGTTTACTTAAATAATCATACAATTTGTTCTTAAACACATTTAAGAAAGACTTGCTTCACTAGAATGATTTCACAAGAACTACACCAGTAGACCAACTAGTTGGACAGCACAGTTGGACCACGGACCGCACCCTAAATGACGAATATCTAAGCTCATTTCAGAAATCATTATCCTGAGTATGCATAAAACACACCTAATATAGGTCAAGTGATTATCCGGCTTCAAACACGTAACTAAGTACCGAAATTCTGCGCCTCAATCGCCCTCGCAAAAATGAAAGACACCTCTCCATTCGAGTGGAGCGTGCAAGGCCCACAAAATTAGAGGACCCTACGGACCCCTACTGGGGCCATACAGGAGGTCTTGGTAAAGAATGGAAAACGTGCAGAGATGGCTCTTTTTTGTTCTTAGCTATTTTCCTAATTTTGAACTCCCGGTCTGAAAAAAGGTGCTAGGAAATGTAGTTGTTACGAGTATGTTGTATTCCTGGGTCATTCTTTTGGTCAGGGTTTTCAAGCGGCCTTACTTAACCCTTAATTTGATAATGTACCACCGGTAGAACAATGAAAATATTTAAATATTCCTACCATTTGGGAATAATTCCACCAGGTTTTTTACTATATTGTGGTAGTTTTGACATTTAATTACTGGTAAAAAAATAAATTAAGTCAATGGCAACACTTGATCTGTCAAACCAACGTCAAAATGTCGTCGAAACATTGGGCGCGGTTACAGCACAAGGTAATTATTTAAGTTTTTGCTATAAAATGAATCAATTGAACTTAAAAACGGGCTGATATTTATTCGTAAATGTACTGTTGTTACATGTGTGACAAAACATAACTTGAATTAGTGATAATTACAACACAATTCTTTGACAGAGTTGTTTGTCCCGTGCATGGGACGTTGCCAAATTGAGAGCAATGTAGTACCTCAACCGATTGTTCTTCACAAGGGACATTGCCAATTACTTAGTTTTGCTCTATTTATAATTAAAATCTTTAAGTCATCATCATTTACAGTCGCTAAACGCACAATACATTATGCATGAGATATTTTAATACATAAAATTGTTTATTAAAGTTATATTTTCTTTTATTTCTTTTTTTTGATTTGGTCTGTGCCTAACCTATTGTTTTTATGTGAGTTAAAACTTTCATGTGCTTTTGTGGTTATTTTTGGTTTTGGTTTTGTCAACAGCATGCTGCACATTTTCGCACCCAAAAAATCTTATCGCTTGTCCCGAAAGAACATGCACCATCCGAAACTAGTGATAAATCCTGCAATAACACTGATGATGAACTGCACTCAATTATTTCAACCCCTGCTTCATCCCCTGCCCCGTCAATTGATTCTTCTTTAGAACGTATGCACCTACTCAGTTCCGATGATGAAACTATTTGCAACTCGAACGAGATTCAAAATGAATTAAACGAAGAAGAGAATGAGTATGTCGAGATTCAAAATGAATTAAACGAAGAAGAGAATGAGTATGTTCCACTTACTCCCATTTTTGAACAGATATGCCCACTAACACCCAGAATTCCTGATTATGACAACATCCCTTCACTTTTGTCCATACCATCTCTGTCTTCTGCAAATCCATCACCATCAACTTCAGCGAAGACAGCGCCAAAGCGAAAAACGAGATCTACAAAAATGCCAAGAGCCCCAGCAGCAAAAAAACCACGCAAAATGAAGAAATTTGTCCTGGTTTATAAATGGAAGAAGGCAGTATTTCGTCATACAGCTACAATTGAAGAAAATGATACGGGCAACATTCAACCAAATGAAGAATCTTCTAGTAGAGCCATCATTGAAGAACATGATGCTAATAGCAATCAGCCTGATAAAGAATCGGCCGTCGACTATTTTTTCAAATTCTTCTCGGCGGATATAATTACGGAAATAACCGAGCAAACAAATATATATTCTGTACAATTGACAGGCAAATCTATACAACTTACTGAAAATGAGTTGCAAGACTTTTTGGCAATTCATATTTTGATGGGTATAGTCCAAATGCCATCGTATTTGGACTATTGGAGTAATTCTTTTCGGTTTCAACAGATTGCAGAAATAATGTCCCTAAAACGATACCAACAAATACGGAGGTTCCTGCATTTTGTTGATAATAATCTAGAAGATTCAGATAGATATTATAAAATAAGGAATATAGCGGAAATGATAAGAAGGAATTGCTTACAACAGGAATTTGAGCGTAAATTTAGCATTGATGAAATGATGATTCCGTATAAAGGAAGAAAAGCTGGTAACCGGAAGCAGTTTATGAAGGATAAACCTAATAAATGGGGCTTTAAGAATTACGTGAGAGCTGGAGTTAGTGGCATGATCTATGACTTCATTTTGTATGGCGGTGACGATACATTTCGTTACCATAAATTCACCGACGACGAAGTTTCGTTAGGCTTTGGAGCACAAATTGTTATCGCATTATGCCAAAGCATAAAAAACAAACCGGCAGTTGTATTTTGCGATAATTTTTTTTCATCGCCAGAGTTATTTCATATATTGAGGGAAAACTATGGCATTTTCGGTTTAGGAACCATCAGAGACAATAGGATACGCGGAGCTGAAAAGTTTTTACCGGACCAAAAGGCAATGAAAAAGAAGCCAAGGGGGACTTTTGCGCAGGTGGTTTGCGACAAAAATAAGCTGGCTATAGTAAAATGGAACGATAATAAACCAGTGACGCTTATAAGTTCATTTGTTGGAGCGGAGCCTGTTCAAAAAATAAAGAGGTATTCAAAAGAAGAAAAACGAAAAGTAGATGTTGATTGCCCACAGTTGGTAAAAGAATACAACAAACATATGGGGGGTGTCGACTTAGCCGACATGTTAATATCCCTCTACAAAATACCTTTCAAAACAAGACGATGGTACATTGGGATTTTTAGCCAGTTGCTGGAAATCTGCATAAATAATGCTTGGCTGATGTACCGAAAAAATCAGCTGGAAAAAAAGGCTGGAAAATCTAAGCCATTAAAAATGTTTAGATACGAAGTGTTTGAGTGTCTAAAAAAAAGGGGGAGATCACAGGATGTTGATAAAACTGAAACAACTAAAATTCAAAAACCACGATCTGCTCGGCCTATGAGTCCCATAAGATACGATAATGTTGGACATTTCATATCAATCAAAGAAGACATAGGTCGATGCTTGCATTGTCATAGTAAAACCACTGTATTCTGTATGAAATGCAACGTTCGGCTGTGTTTTGTGACGGGGAAGTCTCCTCGTAATTGTTTCTTGAATTTTCACTTGAAATAAACAATATTTTTGACAATTATTATTGAAGTGTGTTATTCATCCCTATTTGGCAATGTACCACTCATGGGACATTGTAACTTCAGTATAGTTCTACGTGGGATTGACAATGTGCCTTCAGAGGGACATTCATTTTCTGAAAAACTGAAAATATGAGATTTTTATTTTTATTTTTTTTGTCTTCTTTAGAGTCTATAAAAACTAATAATATGAATATAACTTGTAAATTTTACTATCAATGGCGTTTGCCAAATTAAGGGTTAAAAATAATAGAAATTTTAAAGTCAGCGAGTCAATTTTTTTTTCGCGCGAAGCTTAAAACCTCTTTAAACTGGGATACTGATTATAATTCAATTATCTTTATAAATAAAAATGGTAAAAAAATGAAATACCCATATTCTTTGATTTTCGTGGAGTGTCCCAAGCCCCGATCTGGTCACTTAGTGAATTATATATTTTAAACTAAACGCTACATCGTTACCAAAAAAAAAACACTAAGTCCTAAAAAGTTTAAAATACTATAAAAAATTAGACCACAGTTCAGAAAGAACTACATTGCCTGAAAAAAAATTCAATGTAACTGTCCCGAGGTAGTTCCTGATTTGCGTGGATTATTATAATTTCACTAGCACATCTCTAAATTCGCGACCAGCGGGGCAATTCTGTCAACCGATCTCGTTACTAAGGTGACACCTTCTTGAACTTGTCTCGTTTTTCTGACAGTTTTGAGCTATCGGAAGTGTCAGAAAAACGAGAGAGGTTCAAAAACGTATCACTTTCGTAAAGAGATTGGCTAACAGAATTGCCCCGCTAACGTTGTGTAATCCTACTTCAAGTTACAACTAATGGCGCTCCGACTGCCGGGCAGAGTGCTTGTGTGATGGTGCGTCGAGTTTAAAAAAAATTGAGCTAAGAACATTGTTGCGTGGGTTTGGTTTCTCAAAACTTTGATTTGCGTGGTTTAATTTTCTCCAGTGTCTGTGAGTTTATTAAAAAATATTGTAGCGAACAAATATTTCTATGTTTAAGTTTTCAATATGTTTCAAAAACCCACCAATTTTATTTTCAAGTTTTAGTGTTTATGGCATGTTATTATATTATTTATAGCGCATTTAATTTACGTATAAAAGTCGGGTACGAGTTCATGAACCAGCCAGACTTTTGGTACACAGGGTCATCTGCAAGGGCAATGAAGACCATTATTATAAACAACTTTTACTACAGTTTCCAATCTAGAATTTGAGAAAAAATCAGTTATCATCGGTCCACCTTGTAGATGGACGTAATACGCTGTGGTTTCTGGTACGTGATCTCCACTCGAGAACTTTTCGATCTCATCGGTTATCAGTTCCCCGTGGTATGTGTCTATTTTCACTTACCAATCAATTTTCAAAAAAGTTCTTTTTTTTTACTTTTGAAATTGAAAAAAATTAAATCCGCTGAGCTATGTCGATACCCGTAGTTCTTTTACGGACCTCCTCATTCCTGATTCGATCTCACAGAGAGATTCCGTAACCGTATCTAGCCCTTTACATAACTCGGTGGGCTACTTGGAGCTTAATAATTCCATTTATTAAGGCCCATTGTAAGAGACCATATTTCAGTATCGTATGTCATCGTTGGTAACACACAGTGGTCGAACACGTTTGACTTGCAAGTTTGATTTGAGACACTGAGGTCTAAGGTAGTGAATAACGCTCTGGTGTCAAACTGTGATTTATTTATTTCAGTTCACCAACATTGTGTACATCAATATATTGTCAAAAGAATTCTTTATATATTGTCAAAAGAATTGAAAAATTAAATTATGCATTCAAAATTCAAATACAGAAACGGCAAAAAGGAGATATTGCAAAATGGGCTCAGACTAGGTACAGTAGCTCAAAAAATCCGTTAAACTATGATAAATAAATGCGCAGAGTAAAACAACCCATCAAAATGCTTAATTTATGAGTAATTTCACATTTTCCAATTTGGTTTTTGATCAGTCATTGAATTACTGTCATTTTGGTCACATGTACCTTAATACCTGAATTCACGAAATTACTTTTAATGGACACTGTTATTGTAAAAACTTACGAGAAAATCATTTTCCGAAAGAAACAAAGCAAAATATGAAATACTGTACCCTTTAGTGGCCCATTTTCTATGCATATTTGCAATATCTTCTTTAAGTTAATAAAATACACATAATATGTAATGTATAAAAAAACATGTAATGTTATTTATCGTAAATGTAAATAAATAAATAAATTAATGTCGCACAAGAAGACGGTACGCAATTCACTATTTATGTGTTGTTTGGCAATTTATTATATTGAATCGTAGGTAAAGATCGCAATAGGTATCCGCAAGTGACGCAAGCGTACGAGGCTCGAGAGGTTTAGGCCGCGAACAGCCGAGCACACTCAGCCTTAATGGAGGCTCCTATTATATTGTCAGCTCTTCCCAGCGGGTGTTAAGCGATACTTAATTATCGGATATTTCGTGTCTCATTACTCTTGAAAGGGAATGTAGCAATGATTTTTATTACTGGCAAACAAGGTTTTATTCCGTGGCCTTATTTTTAAAACTAAATATGAAATCTACCAACATAGAACAGCAAGAAATTATTTTTAAATTAATAATTTTTTTTATCGTGAATAAGTCCGCGCTTGACCACCAACTCGCCTGATGGTAAGCGACATTGTGGTCGAAGATGAAGCACGCAGACCTAGAAGATACCTATTCACTCTGACCTTGAAGAACTTTAGATTATATCACTAAGGAAACAGGAAAGCAGGAAGACTGTTCCATTCCCTGGCGGTACGAATCAAAAATGTTGAGTCAAACCGCTTCGTACGTATTGAAGGAAAATCGACAGTCTAAGAGTGGTAATGTGGCGTCTTCCTACTTGCCCTATAGTAAAAACGGAATGGTAGGATATGGTAAGGTAGGATGGGTTTTTTAAACGTTTCAGGAATCTTTTTTTGGCAAATTGGAATGTCAGTGGGTATGATGGATTCGATCAGTTTTTTAGTAGAGACCACGTACTGGAAAACGCAGCGTAAAACGTCCATCCACTCGGTGCCATCTCTGTCGACTTCATTAAGATTCAGCATTGCACTTTTCAAAGCCATTTCCACCCTTCTCTGTTGCAGATCAATTGCGGAGGCCTATGTCCGGTAGTGAAGGCCCTATTGGTGATAGATTGAATATGGTAGCGATACTTAATAATAATTATCGGGGATATTTCGTATCTCATTACTCTAGAAAGAGAAAATAATGTAGCAATAATTTTATAACTAACAGACAAGATAATTAACATTTCGTATATTTCCTACGCTCTGATAATAAACGTGACATCGACAATGTAGACAGAAAATCTGATACCTAATATCTGAAAGAACAAGCTGACTTCAAGCCGTCTTCAACTGGCTTAATTACAAAATGACTAGGCAGGCCTATGTACAATAGCAGACGTCTTAAGATTGGTATTTTAATATAAGAGATGAAAATAACTTGTAAAATGTGAAATAAGCTATACTTATTGAGAGCCAATCTAGAAACTGTTTATTAAAAATGTTTTTTTTTTACTTTTAATACTATTCATTTCTTTGCAAAACTTCATAAAATTAACTATAATATGTACAAATCTAAACAAATCACTATCACCACATAAAACAAAGTCGCTTTCTCTGTCCCTATATGTCCCTTTGTATGCTTAAATCTTTAAACTACGCAACGGATTTCGATGCGGTTTTTTTTAATAGATAGAGTGATTCAAGAGGATGGTTTTAAATGTATAATACACCTGTGCGAAGGCGGGGCGGGTCGCTAGTTAATAAATAAAAACAACTTGAACTAAAACAAATGAGATATAGATGACGATGAAAACCCTAATCTAAAAGCCCACTACCAGCGGGCACAGTTCCCAAAATGCTGGCCCCATTACCACGTTGGATAGCAAATACTGATCGTTACATATTATAAATACGAGTAAATATACCATTGTTAATACCTAGAAATTACATAGTAATGAATTGACGTAGTAATTATCATACTAAAAAATGATTTTTAGAGAAATATAGGTACATTTTCTCCGACTAATTCCTAACATTTCTTTCACAGAAATGATGTTATTCATTTTTAACAGTCAAAAAGTTCAAGGAATTAACCTTTCAATGATCCCAAAGAAATTCAAGTCTAATTCACGTAAAATTAATATTAAACCTAGACTTTTTGACAGCTACATCTTCGTTCATTGACTTACAATATGTTTCGGTTTTTTCTCCAGACTCATTTTTACTTGAGCCTCACAAAAAGTGATATTGATTTACCATTAAGCAACTTTATCTACTATTTACTATTTAATATTAAGTCTATAAGAATTTTAAAAAAGAAAGAAAGTTTTAGAAGTTTAAAGGGTACGAGTATTTAAAAATATTTAAAATGTGCCAATGTTGTATTACCCAAGCTTCTATTTTAGATTTCGGTCAGGCTTACATTTATTTTTACACATTTAATGACCGGTATTTTGTCGGCCTTGAAAAGTAGCAGGCAATTCTCATCAGTTCTAAGTGCCATACAGAGTTAATGGTAATCAATTAGCTTCCTTTTAGGGGCTTAATCTGTACATCAAAACTAACAACTTTTGTTCAGCGACTTTTGTCAAAACTCAAAAAACAAACAGCTGTTCCATACATTTTGTCAAGGGTAAACGATATTTTTTTATGGGACGACAATTTTTTTTTGAGGTTTGATAAAAGTCGTTCACGTCTTTAATTTCCCCACGTAAATTGCATACACGTTTATAAAATCATGTATTATAATAAAATTGCTCGACTTATATCATAGTAGATGATGATGATGAATCGCTAGATGATATAATAATAGATGATGTAATTGTTGCTAACGTCTCCGACATGTGTTGGACGCGAAGTCTGACGAACATACAAAAAAAAGTCAGTGGACGAAAAAATGCAAAGTAGATGGTGGACGTCTTACGCTGCGTTTGCCGGCGCACAGTCTGCAAACAAGAAAATTACAGACACGTCGCGTCGGCCATCCGTTTTTCGAACAAGTTCTAATGACAATCATACCTACAACGTTATTTAGTTTATTTGCCAACATTCAACTGCACAAAACGTACATAAACTGTTATAAAAGTGTCTGAAGCAGCCGCGGTAGACGCCAAACGTGCCGTGAAATGAACAAAACTACCCTCCCTCCGACCCCCTCCTTTCCCCCCTTCCCGGGGCAATCTGCCGCAAATTGCACCGAGAATTACCCCGCTGGCCTACATTACGGGAAGGGGTAATGTCGCCAGATTCAATAGACGTGATGAGACAAAACCCTATTTATAAGAGGTTATTTAGTAACGTTGTCATAGTAAGTGATGGGTATTATACCTAACAATCGCAGTAAGGAAGTTTGTGTAACCACGTTAATGATATCTATCATTGCCGTGGTATAACCCTGTCATAGTTCTCAAGTCGCCTGAAGGCTTCCGACATGCCTAAACGGTTAAAAAACAGCCATGATCTACAATTTAATCTTAAATTTAACGTTTCATCGGAGCCGCGGTAGCGCTCAGATGAAAATGCCACCCGCAGTCACACACCCGAAGACTAACCGTGATAAACGTTGCTTGACTTTGAAGGTCGCTGACCAACACCCAGTCAAACTAGGCTACGCTACGAGCGCTGCTATCGCAGGGCAAAGATTTATTGTCCCTTGGCAAGTGATTTAATAGTATCTAGTTTATGCAACTGTCATTTAATGAAGGGTATTAAAACACGAGTGTGACTCGCTGCGCTCGTTTCATAATAGTAACGAGTGTTTTAATACCCGTGTTATATGCAGTTGCATACACTACTTTATCTTCACTAATAAAAATTAAAAAAAAACATATTGCGAAACATTAAATTCACGCGTACGTGTATTGTCACAGTGAACTTGGCGCCATTAAAATCTAACCAATGAGAGCGCAGCTGCGCGCGCAGGGCCAATCAGGAGCGAGCGCGCGATGTTATAATGAGATTTTACGATATCGATGTGGATGTTATAACATCATGTGAAATTGCTTAAATTGAGTGTTTTGTTGTCTGCGCTATAACAGTAGTCATTATAAGTCAAGTATTGGAAACATAAGTAGAATGTTACAACATTAGTGTAGATAAAATACATTATCATTATTATGTACCTATATGTATATGTACATAATGCATGTCTTAAGCGTGCTAGACAATTGAACATGCCCCATTTTCACAAAAAGCGGTTTGATTGTGCATTTAAAGAAGAAGGAAATGTTTAATAGTTACCCATCCCATAGAATATAAATTTGTAATATGTAAGTAATAGAATAAAAGTAATAGAAATAAAATTGTAGCCTTTATCGCTAAAATCCTTTCTTTACTGATTTTCTTATGATATCGAGAATTCCAAAGGAATGCACTAATGAGATATTCGCTGCAAAAACACTAGTGCAATATCGTGACCTACTGGATATTTTATAACGCTATATAAAATTTTTATGCCGCAGTTTAGTGAAAGAATAGAAAATTTGCCAGAAATATAGCTCTGGAAGTTGATATTGATACGAACTTGGAGTAATGTTTATACATATAACGCAGCATTCAAACATATAACATTGATTAAAATTACAAATAACCTATTCATACTTACCTTAAACAAATCAAGATTGAATAGTTAGAGCAAACTGCTTAGTCAAAATTAAATGAGAAATACACATCACTACATACTCGTAGTATAAAACAAAGTCGCTTCCCGCTGTCTGTCACCATGACTGCTTATATCTTTAAAACTACGCAACTGATTTTAATGCAGTTTTTTTTTAATAGATAGAGTGTTTCAACAGGAAGGTTTATATGTATATCTAATACACCTGCGCGAAGCTGGGGCGGGTCGATAGTAATAAATAAAATTAAATTAAAGCCTTTTATTTTCGATGCCGCTTTCCGACACAATCACAATTAATAATTATAAATTTCAAAAATTATATAAATAAAGAGTGTGGTAAATCAGGAACCCCTCTCAGGTGAAGGCCTCCGCCAAAAAAAAAATGCCATGTTTCTCTAGTTTGGGCTATAACGTGCCATTTTTAACTTGCGATATTTTTGGTGTCGTCCTTCTTCGTGATACGCATAATTAGCTCTAATCGTTAAAAAATCATGATAAGTTCCTATTTAAATTCCTACTTACTGCAGGAAAAGTAATAAAACATTTCAATCTTTTTTGGTGACAGAAGACAATGTGATCTAGCCTCTGTTAACTAGTCAAAACAGTAAACTTTTCCGTTCCTTACTTATATTTGTATTTGGTTTCAGTCTTTGAGCAAATATCTACAGAGGCAAAGTCCCTAAGTGAGAGTAGTAAAGTTTTTTTTTTTTAATTTTGGCAAAAGTCGCAGAACAAATTTTGTTAGTTTTGATGTACAGAATAAGCCCCTAAAAGGATACTAATTGATTACAAATAACCATGTACAATTCACAATTTTATTATTTTGGGTAGGAAAGAATGACAATGTTTCTTAAGTTATGTAAATAAACAAGATTTTTCTCGAATCTCGACGTTATGTCACCCAATTAGTGCATGTAACCGAGCACTTTGGCAACGCTCGGCGTTGTTGTCGGCTTGGAATTGGGTTATAACTAACTAAAAAGCCCGCGCATTACGTAGCTTGAGCAAGGTTTTGGTTCGGACACTTTTTATGCCCGATTGTGACTCTATATATATTTGCTCGAAGGTTTCAGTAGGTATATTTTCTACTCTGCTTTGTTGTACACTCGAGACGATAAATTTTTATACATCAACGTCCGCGACGGCCTCCAGAGATTTATCTTTATTTTAAAGAGAATTGGGACGATTTTTCGAGAATGTTTAAGTGTAATTTATTATGTTTTCTTCTGCTAAAATTCTATTATCTTTGCTGAAAATAGATTTTTGTTAAAAAATCTGTGACCAACTTAAATCGATATTCTACCTGTTATGTGGTTATTTCCTTGTAAGAATCCGGAACAAAGTTGTTGTCTTTATCATAACGAGCTATTTTTACTACGGGATTCGTTCATTTTATAACAATATGTATAGGAAACTTTATCAGCTTATTTCGGCCCACTGCAATGCATAAGCCTCCTCCACCTTACGCCAATTATCCCTGTCCTGTGCCAGTCTCATCCAGATGATGCCTCAACACTTTTGGATGTCATCACGCCACCGTTCGTTGTATGGGTCTACCGGGACTGCGCTTCCCGTCACGGGGCCACCATTCAGTCAGAGACCTGCTCCACCTTAGAAATCTTACTTAATTTAAACATGTCATATTATGGATTCTAATAAAAAAAAGTATTTTGTTTATAACATGACTAACTATAGCCCACGGCTTCAGCCGCGTGATATCGCTATGAAGATCCTTTAAAAAAATTAAATCGTAGATAATAATTATTTTTCGCAAAAAATGGCAAAACCGCCTTCCATCGTGTACAAAATTCAAATATTTCTCTAGAATTGTTTACATTATTGTTGATTTTTCAAAAACGGCCCAGCCGATATCTGTAAAATTTAAATGGAACCACCTTGAGAGTATACCCTTACCATCTAAAAAAGATTTTTTTTGATTCAATTCACAATTGGAGAAATTATCGATGTTCATCGTGTACAAAATTCGGATATTTTGCTCGAATTGCTTACATTTTTGTTGATTTTTTCAAAAACGGCTCAGTCAGTCGGTCGCTGCGTAAAAGATTAATGAAAATACTATTAAAAATACTTATAGAATTATAATATGAGTAAAAAAAACATGACGTTCCAATAAGCATGTAAAGAAAAAATCTATAAAACCAAGCTTTCACAAATTCAATGACCTTTAAAAATACTCCCAAAAGTGATTTGGTAATTTGTTTAAGAGCAGATATTACCGACGATAAATGGGAATAAAAAAAATGAATGAGCTTCACTTCCACAAAAAGAGAAGAAAATAAGCTTGATTCTGGTTCTCACGATATCATTTAGATCTCTTTCACTCTTAAAATTTTGATGTAGTAATAATAGAAAATCTCAAAAAATACCGAGTTTCCATTCAGTCTTTTTGCTCTTTCGTTTTACATGAATAATTTAATTTTGAAATTCTGACAGATTAACCTTGTCGAAGGCATGCAGGAAAAAACACATCGTCATATAATATCACACAATTAGTAAAAAAAAAAAAAGTTTGCCGTTTTCCAGAATGATGCCCCTATTTGGAGAAATTGGTAACAGTATTTTACCCAAACTGAGTCTGCAAGGAGTTTCATATTTGTAACAACAAGGAAACATTATTTCAAAAGCTGTTTATTATGCTAGCAGTATTTCATCCCTTTTGCTCTAAGGGGTCGTATTTTTTCAAAGATCATGGACGGCGGACTACACCATAGGTAAATTACTATATAGTAAGTAGGACTCGTATCGAATAAGAACAGTTAATAATCTGCCAAGTACGAGTCTGACTCGCGCACGAAGGGTTCCGTACTGTATGGGACCCCCTTAAATATTTATTTTATTTTAATTTCATTATTATAGTAAGCATGTAGTAAAATATTCTGTGAATATTTCAAGCATCTACTTGTTACCATTATTAATATCGAGCGAAAAACGGTTAAATATTTATGTTTGTTGTATGGGAGCCCCCCCTTAAATATTCATTTTATTCTGTTTTTAGTATTTTTGTTATAGCGGCAACAAAAATACATCATCTGTGAAAATTTTAGCTTTTTAGCTATAACGGTTCATGAGATACAGCCTGGTGACAGACAGACAGACGGACAGCGGAGTCTTAGTAATAGAGTCCCGTTTTTACATTTTGGGTACGGAACCCTAAAAACTATCTGTAAATTAGAAATCGTATCGAATTAGAACAGATTTAGTCGCATGCAAGCCAAATGTTTAATAATTAGACGTTCTACGGCTCAGAAAATGATTATAATTGTAGTTCCTTCAGTGAGTTCAGAATAACGTAAGTAATAAATAAGGCATTATCATCATCTTTGTCATCCACATCGCCATCGTCTCATTCACCATCTAAGCTACAAGAGCAGTTATGCCAGCGGCCCAGAGCCACGCTCCGCTTCTATAAGGAGCTGAGCTGGCTCGGGTATACGCTGGAGAGGGAAATGCACAAAACACCCCATGCGGGACCTCAGTGCAGGACTTATCGCCTCCACATCGAATAAGATTAAGAAACGTAAGTAAATGTTCTAAATATCTACTATTCAATTAGTGGCATGCATCCATGTTGAGTAGACTTAATTTCTACGCTGCGCCGCCTTGTAAATAACATTCGAGAAAGAATTTCTTGAATGTTATGCTGTAGAGAAATCAACCATACACGTATTATTCTAGTGCAGAGTCTGTTTAGTATCAATATTTTAATTATAAGATTGTTTCGACCCAGTTCTGACCTTGTAGCTCCTGAAATAATTAGCCCATTTATTAGGTAGGTATTCAAAGAAATAAAGACAGCAAGAATCATATCGATTGGTTTTAGGTTCCGTACAATATACATTCCAAAGAGAATGTACTTGTAACGCGTTCAAGTATTATACGTATATCATTGGGTGATGAATACCTTAAATTACACAAAAAGTAATATGAGCATCGTATAAAATCATTATCAGATCGAAGACCTTATAAAGCTTATGGAGTCTTATTTACAAGCTTTTTTTTCCTTTCACCTGTCCCGTTGTCTGTCGTTCTTTAGTAAAATATTGCAAGGTTTTGATCTACTTCGCGGTTACCGATTGAGCTGAAATTTTGTATACATGTGTAAATCGCTTGACTGATCTGATGATGGAGCTGGAAGGTGGCCAAAGGAACTTAGCAATTAAACGATACAACCGCATCGACTTTGGGTTCATTTAAATGGTCTTGGCGAGTAGTTTGTCTTTCAATGGTAACCAGGGTCTGATGATGGAGCTGGAAGGTGGTCATAGGAACTTTGTAATGAAACGAAGCAACCCTATCGAGTTTCAGCTCGTTTGAGTCGTCTTGGCGAGTACTTGTTCAGTAAAAGCTTGTTTAAAAAAAGTTTTTTTTTTAAATTTAATACTTGATTACATACATACTTATATAGTTATATATTTAATAACATTTAGACACAGAACAAATATCTATGTTCGTCACAAAAATTCTTGTCATGGGTGAGAATCGAACCCAAGCCTCTTTGACCCAAGAATGAGTTACTAACCACTGGGCCACTGAAGCAGTCAATAATATATTATCGTAAATGATCGAGTATTGTTTATTGAACTTCTTATTTTGAGATTCAATCAACACATGGTTTGAACATAGCATAGCAGGCCTACCTTCGATGGACTGTTAGTCTATATTTATCACGCTGACCTAGTTTTGGCTGTTAGATTTATAATTGCCATTAAATTTCTTCTACGGACGTAAACAGACACAGTACCTGAATAAATTGATTAAATTGTAAAAAAAAAAAATATTTCTACAGGTACAGAACCCCAAATTCTAGAAATCTCAGGTGAGACCGCAGACGGTCCCTAATCTAATCAGACCTCGACTTTGGTCTGACTTTGGCTGACATTCCGACATCGTCGTTAGCCTTTATGGAAAGGCTATGAAAGGCTCATTTCCGAAATGGATGGCTTTCGCGACAGGCTCTAACCGCCTGTGATGTAACCCGCCCAATTAGCTAAATATATTGCTTGAAGCTATGATAGCTCACTGGTTAACGTATTTGCCTAAAACGCCGCAGAGGTAAGGTTCAATATCGAAGTGAAACTTCTAATGCGACTTCCAACAAGTTTGCGTTCAACGTTTAACGCTACCATGAAATGAAATGAAATAATTTATTAATATGTCGAGTTACAACCACTTCTTAAATTAATAGTCAGTGTTGAGCATCAGACAATATCTCGTCACAAAAACGACAAAATAAATAACAACAGTAAATTTGAAAATAAATCGGTTACATAACTAAATTCATCATAAAAAGAAATGTTAAAACATTTTAGGCGTAAAGGGGCTACTAATAACATACATAATATTTATGTGGTCAATTTTAATTCACTATAGTCATTTTCAAAGTACTCTTTAATTGTGTAAATAGTCCTGTCTAACAGAAGCACCCTGACGGCGTTGAGAAATAGATCTTCATTTGTAATGGTCTTTATGTGCTCTGGAAGCTTATTAAATAACAATCGACCCATCGACATGGGTTATTTGTCGGCCATCTTCAATCGTGGAAGTGTTATATCAAGTAGTAATCTATTATTCCTTAAAGAACGTTTGCTCTTAACTGTCTTTATTTTGCATTCGTGAATATGTTTCTTAATATATTTAAGGATCTCTAAAATATGTACAGATACTGAAGTTAGTATACCTAACTCTTTAAAATGTCCTCTGCATGTTTCGTCAAATTTTCCACCAACTAGTACTCTTATTGTACGCTTTTGCATCTTTAATACCCTCTCATAATCCGTTGAATTACCCCATAAAATGATACCATACGATAGAATGGAGTGAATATACGCATAGTATATCTGTTTCAAATTATCTCGTGTAGTAATTGCTTTAAGTTGTTTCATTGCGTATATCCCTTTTGAAATTTTTTGACAAGTCATGTCAACGTGCTGCTTCCATTTTAAACTTGGGTCGATTTCAAATCCCAGCAGTCTTACAATATTTGAAGAGTTACAAATCGTTCCATCTTGCAATTTGACTGGCACAGGATCTTGATCAGATGACACTGCATTGAAGAACATAACGTTCGTTTTCTCTGTATTAAGTTTTAGTCCATTTATTTTAAACCATTCACTAGGTTTATGCATGGCGTCATATATTTTTACTTGTAGTTCATCAATTGTGTCAGCTGTAAATACAATCGTAGTGTCATCATGGAGGGGTATGAAAGCACTGTTGCGCCGAAGTTTCAGTTCGTCCGCGCGGATAGACTCCACTTGCATTTTTGTTTGGTGTAACTTGCAAAACCATTCAAGTATGTATTCTTTTTATTTATTTTTGATAAACTACATCATTTTATTTTTGGAACATAATGACAGCTTAGTAGTGTGGCTAACACTATATTCAGATTAAAGCACCACAACGTTAGTAAGATGGTTTTTGCCCTAGATTAATTAGTTAAGGCACTTTAATCGTCATCATCATCATTGAATAAATTATAGATATATTATATGCTTTGATTATGGACAGTACATAATCAAAGAATATGTGTCATCTTATTGCCTGCTATACAATAATGCTATAGTACAATACATCGTTAAAACGATAAAGTTTCACAAATTAATATGTCATCTGAGTCATGGAAGCAATAGTTGTAAATGCTACCCATGGCCACCCATTCAATATTTAACCGAGTAATATAGCAATCATCAATGTGCTGATAAAGAACTGAGTATGATGGTGCAATACTTTTTATGGTTCCGTACCCAAAGGGTAAAAATGGGACCCTATTACTCAGACTCCGCCGCCCGTCTGTCTGTCTGTCACCAGGCTGTATCTCATGATCGATGATAGCTAGAACGTTGAAATTTTCATAGATGATGTAATTCTGTTGCCACTACAACAACTTCTAAAAACCGAAAAAAAACAGGTTAAAGGGGTCTCCCATACGACAAACCTGAATTTTTAGTCGTTTTTCACTAAATATTAATAACGGTGACAGGAAATCGCTTGAAGTATTCACAGAATATTGAATTAAATATTCACTTAAAAAATAAATAATTAAATTGGAATAAAATAAATATTTAAGGAGGGCTCCCATACGAGAAACGTAAAGTTTTTGCTCGATATTAATAATGACAACAGGAATATGCTTTAAATTTTTACAGAATATCAAGTTTCCCTTCCCTTAAAAAAATAAGTAATTAAATTAAAATAAAACTTACTTACTTCCATATTATACGGAACCCTCCGTACTCTAGTCCGACTCGCACTTGGCCGATTTTTTATCTAATCGACTTCCAAGACTAGCATCTTTAGCAATTACAATTAGTTTTCTACGTGTAAAAGAATCATCAAAATCTACCGCTGCAGACCTCCCTAAATACTGATCTATTTCATGGGAAGTAAGATAAAGCTACTTCTTCCAACAAATTGATTGAAATGTTAGAATAATGTTTACAACGTATCTAGTTTGTCTGCCCGATAGACACATTAGGCATCGCACAAAACGCTGGGCCCAGACAACCCTCACAAATACCGACAAACAAACAACACAATAGTGTATAGAAAACCTCAAAGAGCTTTTCAAAGGATAATAGAGATATTGTAACAATCGATAGGGTTTCAAAGTAACTGATGGCCTGAGTAAGGGCGAGATACACGTGTAGATTTCACTAAAGTTTTACCTACGCACGCTTTAGACAATGTTTACCAGTACAAATTGCACGGTTAAACACCAACACCAACAATGAATCCGAGTGTTTTATACATTTTATCGATTCCGAGTTGCATTTTTTTTATTCCGTATAGGTTTGCGTTTGACTACATACTGCCTGATGTTGAGCAGATATGCGGTCTAGGGTGTAGCACGCTTACCTAGAAGATACCTATTTATTCGGGATTTGAAGACACACACGTTGTACTTTACTTTAGCGGGAAGACAGACCCAGGCAAAGCGTTCCACATTTTGGCTGTTCGTATGAGGAATGAGGATGAATTTTGTATGGAACCGAAATATTCCGGGTTGACCCCTAACAGTTTTTCATTTAATGTTTTAATAAGCCTTTTTATTAGTCAATTATTTAATTATTCAATTATTTACAGGTCAAGCAGATAACCGTGTATTGATTAACGTGAAAAATTGTTGCCAGCCAGTGTATTTGTGTCTTTACTGAAATGTTGGTTCGGTACTTTTCTGCATTATAGGTACCTATAATGCAGAAAAGTACCGAACCAACATACTACTAGCGACCCGCCCCGGCTTCGCACAGGTGTATTATACATATAAACCTTCCTCTTGGGTCACCCTATCTATTAAAAAACCGCATCAAAATCCGTTGCGAAGTTTTAAATATATATTAGAAGCATACATAAGGACAGACAGACAGACGGAAGCGACTTTGTTTTATGCTATAAATTGATACCTAGCCGATCCAAAAGCGTCCTAAACGGTAAATATCTTAAAAAGTAGTTGTTTGTAATATTTGGTTATGGTAGGCTGTACATTTATTTCTCCAATTTATTAGAGCTGCCTGAAAAACGACAGAACGAAGTAAATTAAATGTTTATAAGATTAATGACTATTTCTCCACAAATACTTTTTGTTTGGTTATGATGACATACCTAGGTATAGTATTGCCAAAGTTTCAAATAGCTTTGAATGATATTTATTTTAATTTTTCATCCAAGTCAAATTATATTTTATGCAAACTTAAAATATAATTTGAGTCTACTACTTAACACTAATCTTACAATCAAAACAAGAGTAAACACTAAAAACATTTTATATTTGAACATGAAACTAAACACACAAACCCATCTCCGACCATACCCGGCGCAAAAGAGCCCAAAATGCTGGCCGCATTACCTCGCTGGATGGCGATGGCCATCCTTTGCGCCAAGTACGAGTACGATTTGTAAACTACTTAATAGATATATTTATTTTATCAACAAGCACGTGTCGTTTTAGCACCGTTTTCCCAACTCAATAACACGGCACGTGTGTTGTATATCCGCCCTAATAATAGTGGCTCTTTGTGCTTGCAGTAGGTACTATCTATCTTTTCTGTGCCAGGTCTATATACAAAAATAACGGCAAACTTTACCAGGAAAAAAATTTGTAAACGCGAAAGGGCAGCCATAGGTTACTGGTTTTTTTAGACGACTGAAATATTCTAGGATGACTTCATCATCATTTAGACCGTAGTATCGCGCTGGATGCAAGCCGTACCAACCGGTTTAATTAGAGTAGACTATGTCCAGTGGACGTCCTATGGATGAAACGAACGAATGAACGATATATTCAAGGTCAAAGTCAAGTCAAAATCAAAGTTCCTTTATTCCGTAGACATTACAGTTACAGTTACAGTTGCACTTGGAATCGTCGGATACAATGTTTAAAATACAGTTTAAGTAATTTAAATCTAATCTCAAATAGGTACTTTCATACGTTTCAAGATTTCACAAAATATAAGTATTTAATACAAGAAATAACATAGCTAGGTACAACTTAAAGAAAAAAATTTATATCAGTCTAATAAAGTAATGTCAACGAAAACAAACATCCAAGCAAGAACAAAAAATAAATGATAAAGGATATCAAAGTACTTATCGTTATCGTCAACTTTGAGTCTGACCCCAAAATGATTAAAAAACAGCAGTACCATACGAAATGTTCATACTATTTTAACTAACTTCAAAAAAGAGGTTCTCAATTCGACGGAATGTTTTTTTTTTTTATCATAGGTATATTATGTACGCAATAACTCCACCATTTATGACCCGATTTTAATGATAATTTTTTGTTTGGTAGATTATTATACTTGTTAGGTGGTCCTATTTAAATTTTATGGAAATTGGCTGAGCTATGTTTGAAATATCAACTGTACTGTACTGTACCATTTTATAAAATAGTCCACTGCAGGACGTAGGCCTACCCACGAAGGGTGATTTGGCTATATCCACCACGCTGGCCCAGTGCGGGTTGGTGGATTCACACACGCCATCGAATGCCTTCTACGGACGTATGCAGGTTGCCTCACGATGTTTTCCTTCACCGAAAAGCCGGCGGTGTGAAATTCCATACATAAATTCCAAAGAAACTCATTGGTACGGGACCGGGATTGAACCCACGACCTCAAGAATGACAGGCCAGCGTTACAACCACTAGACCACCTCGGCTACACCAACAATAACCTAAAAAAATATGGGTATCAAATATTTATTTTTAATAATAATAAAAATCAACAAAACCTAAAAAATACTACAAGGGTAACACATATATACTGTACCAGTTTTTTTTAATAGTCCACTGCAGGACGTAGTCCTACAACGAAGGATGATTGGGCTATGTCCACCACGCTGGTCCAGTGCGGGTTGATGGATTTACACAAGCCATCGAATTTCTTCTACGGACATATGCAGGTTGCCTCACGATGTTTTCCTTCACTGAAAAGCCAGTGGTGTGTAATTCCGTACATAAGTTCCAAAGAAACTCATTGGTACGGGACCGGGATTGAACCCACGACCTCAAGAATGACAGGCCAGCGTTGCAACCACTAGACCACCACGGCTTCGGCGGTAACACATCGATTCGTGCGAATTATGCGAATTCAGTATATGGTTAAAGTCGGTTGTGCCATTTATAGTTAAAAATAATTATGACAAAATATTGCATGGAACATCTGATTTTTTTATTAATTTTTTAATTTTTTTTATTCCATATAGGTTTGCGTTTGACTACATACTGCCTGATGTTGAGCAGATATGCGGTCTAGGATGTAGCACGCTTACCTAGAAGATACCTATTTACTCGGGATTTGAAGACACCCACGTCGTACTTTAGCGGGAAGACAGAACCAGGCAAAGCGTTCCACATTCTGGCTGTTCGTATGAGGAATGAGGATTCGAAACGCTTGGTTCTAACGCGCGGAATGTCCACCATAAAAGGGTGGCGCTTTGGTCGCGTCTGTCTAGCCGTACGATAGAAGAAAGGATTTTACCACGATTTCGGTGTTGAGTCCATAGTAAAAAAAATATTTGTGATTTTGAGCCACAATTCAACAACTCGGTGGTGGTGCTTAGTTGTAAATGAGACCCACGGTCACCCATCCAAGCATTGACCGCTTCAACCAATGTTTTGTTTCAGTGGTCACTGAGGAATATCTAAACTACCACATTTTATAAACGCTAAAAAAAACAGACATTCTGTGATTTGTCTGATTGCTTTTGTATAACTCTATGTCATTTTATTTGTTGTTGTTGATAAAATCGACAAGAATCAATCAATCATTTATTTCACAAAAAATAAATTACATCAAAATGTAGATACCTACATAAACATTTTTATCCAAAATTTTAAATTAGAGTTATTATAAAAGCGGTAGGTTACAGCGTCTCGTAAGCAGCTGTACTAGGAAACCCTGTGTTCCCCCCCGAGTGGGTTCCCGCCTTGTCGTGGCGGGGGGGCTTAGTAGCCAGGTCTTCCCAGCCTGGTGAACGAAGAGGAACCCGAGGTGGGGCCGGCCTCTCCGGGTCTTGGGCCCAGACAAGCCCGTGCGGAGGCTGGCCAGTAGGTCGGCTTGCCGACTGAGGTGGACTGCGGTGTCGCCAAGCCCGTGCGGAGGCTGGCCAGTAGGTCGGCTTGCCGACTGAGGTGGACTGCGGTGTCGCGCTTGTCGCGATGCCGAAGCTCCGTGGTGGGGCCCGAGTTGGGCCAGCGCTGTCGGGTGCCGCGGAGGAGTGCGAAAGCGTGCCCGTAGCCCCGACACCAAGCGCAGTGGCGGAACACCCAGGGGTTTTGGTGGGTATACTGTCCAGTCGGCAGGACTCCCACATAACCACCCGCCTGCCCTCGAGGTGCGGTGGTATCTATAAAAGATTTCCCCTGGAAAAAAAAAAAAAAGGAAACCCTGTGTTACAGCTGCTTAGATTCCTGTCTCCGGTGACACACTATCATTTATATTTATTTAATTTATACAACATTAAAGATTAATAGGTAGGTAATAGTAGGTATAGAATCAAATATATCTAAGACCTACGTACACTTGATATACCACTAACTTTGCCAGTGGCTTCGCTCGCGTGGTACCTATTTTGGAATAATACAAATTCAGATTCAAAATTCAAAATATCTTTATTTCAGGCAAGTTTACCCATATAGAACAATAATTCACTAGTTTTTAAATGATGGTTGTCAACATGTAATACTACAGTCAATATAAAATTATGAAAATAAAATAAAATTGTACAATTACATAATAAATAATAAAAAAGTAAAATTGGAACAAAAATAAAGGAAATATTTTATTTTTCTGGGATTAAAGGTAGCCGCATGTAGTAAAAGTAGTAGTAGGTATGTCACTTTCCGTATTTAAAACTGTCCATGCCATAATTATATTTCGCAAAAAATGGTAAAACCGCCTTCCATCGTGTACAAAATTCGAATATTTCACTCGAATTGTTTACATTATTGTTGGTTTTTCAAAATCGGCTGCGCTGATTTCTCTAAAATTTAAATGGGACCATCTCGGGAGTATATCCTTTTAAACTTAAAAATAATTTTTCGATTCGGTTCACGATTGGCGGAATTATCGAACAACATACAAAAAAGACGTGTGGCACTCGGGGACTGCCGCGGTAAAGCTATTGCATTTTTACAAGTACAGCTATTCACTGTTGTACTTATATACCTATACACCTATATACTTTCTCATAAACAGCTGCTTATGTATTCGTCCGATTTCGGAGCAGCTCGTCTCGATTCGTGCGAGTTTCGTAGAGTCGTACAATACGTCTAATCGCACACAACGCCGTGTCGAAGACTGCCGAACTGAAACGACGTTAGACGATGCACGGCCTTCAAGCCACACCTCCTTGCCCATCGGAGTGGGGAGCGTGAGGTTTTTTCGTTACGGAATTTCTGGATTCGGTCCCCGCGCTCAAGGCCCGCGATAGAAGCTATGCAATAGCTTAAAAGAATAATACTGGGTGGCGCAAAAGTAATGACCCTATTTGGTTCAGCTATAACATTTTTTCTAAATTAGAAAACTAGATTTAGATTTTTTTAAATGTATATTTGTGCCATTAAATTTCGTACCATTAGGATTTAAAGATGATGTCTTTTAAATGGTGACCTCCAGAGTTGATACACATTTGAGCCCTATTTATGACATTTTGCATAACTTGCCGTAACACTTCCTGCGATATGTTCGTTATTTCTTGACGAATGTTTTCTTTTAGAGCTGCGAGAGTCTGTGGCGTTCACATACACCCGAGATTTCAAAAAACCCCAAAGAAAGAAGTCTGGACTGGTCAGATCGGGTGATCTTGCAGGCCAAGGCAAATCGCCAAAACGAGAGATAACTCGGCCTGGAAAAGCCGAGAAAAAAGAACATTGACACAATTATTCCACGTTCTTGGGGAGTAAAACGGTCCATGTTTATTTTCAGTGTATTTTACATTTGTTCACTACACAATTTTCAACAACAGAATGACAGAAAATGTCATATATAAAAAAAAAAAAGTATTTTCTTTAGTGCCAGTACTTTTGCGCCACCCGGTACATATAGACGAACATAGAACTTCCTCCTTTTTGGAAGTCGGTTAAAAATCAAGATCAATCCGTTGCTCCGTTGCTGCGTAAAAGAGGAACAAACCAACAGACACAACTTTGGATACGTATATAATATTATTAGTACTAAGGATCAGAAGCTTCTTATCATGATAAACGAAACTTCGAAAGTCACAAAGTAAAGTGTTCATCAGAAAACTGATACGAAAAGTTTCGTTCAACACCACAAAATAGAAGATAGGGAGAAAAATGTTAGAAAATGCGTTCATAAAGCGAGCTGTGTGAAGTTTGGCTAGGGGTGGGTCTAAAGCGAAATTTTATCAACAACGCGTAATATCAGGCTCTGAGGGCTGAGGACAAGGCCAAGGTCGCACTGAAATGTAGAGTTTAGGGGTCGTGTACACTGTACGTTGCATACTTAAAACTGTATTTAACCGACTCTAAAAAAGGAGGTCTTTAATCACTAATAATCCGTTTATTGTAGTAATAACAACTATAGAATAATCGTCCAAGTACGAGTGGGACTCGCGCACGGAGGGTTCCGTACTGTATGGGAGCCCCCCTTAATTTTTATTTTTATTTTATTATTAAAATGGATCTAAAACTAAATATTCTCTGAAAATTTCAAGCATCTACCTGATGCCATTATTAATACCTATAGAGCGTAAAACGTCTAACAGGTTTTTTGTATGGGAGCCCTCTTTAAATATTTATTTTATTTTTAGTAATTGTTGTTACAGCGGCAACAGAAATACATCATCTGTGGAAATTTCAGCTGCCTAGCTATCATGGTTCATGAGATACAGCCCGGTGACAGACAAGACAGACGGACAGACGGACAGACGGACAGACGGACAGACGGACAGACGGACAGACGGCCAGACGGACATCGAAGTCTTAGTAATAGGGTCCCGTTTTTACCCTTTGGGTACGGAACCCTAAAAAATCACTCTTTCATGGTCTTACTTGTCTTTGTTAGTACTATTAATTGAACATTGTGAAATTTTTTTTTTTGGTGCAGTATACCTTAGCCTTAGGGGTTTCCTAGTGACAGATATCCGCCCTGTGATGAGATTCTGGCTGAGAAATGGCGCTGGGATGTCGGGTCATGTCCATTTCGTGACTGCTTGGTACTAGACATGATAGAGGGCACGTTTTACGCACCTACTTTTTCTAGAGATATTGTATGATGTATTCGTAATACTGCTTCAGTCAAATCACAAATTATAGCTACGAGAACATCGTCGGCCAAAGGATATCCACTGCTAGTCATAGATCTTAAATTAGCACCGTTGCCAATTTGTCGGGAATTCCTCAAACTGCGGGGAATGAGATTCTGTTTTAGGAACAATTCTTGAGACTTTTTTAATTTTTTTTAAATTGATTTTGTGTTTCTCATATGGGGGTGTGAAACAAGAAATCAAAATCTCATTTTAGCCGTTTTGTACGAATTCATGACGTAGGTGTTGGCTACAACAACTAGTTGGCAAGACCGGTTGGAATCGGCTTGTATCCACACAATTCATCCACACTTTTATGTGCATGTCCCCCTTCCTCTTCTTTTCAGCCATAGGACGTCCGCTGCTGGACATAGGCCTCCCCTAACGATCTCCAATAAGACCGGTATATAGTGGCTTGCATCCAGCGCGATCCTGCGGTCTTGATGAGGTCATCCGTCCACCTTGTGGGTGGACGTCCTACGCTGCGCTTGCCGGTAGGTGGTCTCCACTGAAGAACTTTACGACCCCATCGGTCATCAGTCCTCCGAGCTATGTGCCCTGCCCATTGCCAATCGGCTGAGCTATGTCGGTAACTTTGGTTCGTCTACGGATTTCCTCATTCCTGATTTCCTGTAGGTACTCTCTTATCTTCTTTTATCTATTTAAATATTGCAAATGTATATAAAAAAGCTTGTACCTATTTACTTCCCATGATACAAAGTCCGCACGCGCCCTAACAGAACGCGGTCAGGAAATGAGGCCATAACACGAGTTTGGGCCACTTTGATAACGCCATTCGCTATCTTTCTCTAGATTACCGTGATTTGTGAAATGGGGAATTATTTAGCAAAATGGGATGGAACAGGTTTTATACTTCCGACTATGAGCTTTCCTCATATGGGTTATTACGGACAAAATAGTGCTCGTAATCTAAAACATTAGGTACTAAAAACGTTACTTTTGTGGTTTGGAATGCTACCGTAATTAGGCACGGATATCGTGTAAGATTTTTTTTCTCACACGATATTGTGACGATTTATTCTTACTTTATCGTGTAAAGAAAAAGATAATGTTTTTCTACAAAGGGGCATTATGTCGGTGTTTGAGAATTTCTAATGTTCCACTAGAATCTCGTAAGACCTCGTTGACCTTTTAAATAACTCGGTCGGTAGAAAAAATTAAATCAGTATTCCTTGCTGAGCGGTATCTGAATTATACTTCAATTTTCTAAATTAATTGATGTAAAAAAATAGACCCAAATAATTAGTACAAGATTGGCTAATTTTGATTGAGTCAATCATTTCTAACCGACTTCCAAAAAGGAGGAGGTTCTATGTTCGTGTGTATGTATTTTTTGTGTATGTTCATCGATCATTTCGCCAATTGCAAACCGAATCAAAACATTATTTTTTAGTTAGAAAAAATATACACCCGAAATGGTCCGATTTAAATTTTACAGAAATTGGTTAAGCCGTTTTTGAAAAAAACTAACAATAATGTAAGCAATTTGAGCGAAATTTCCGAGTTTTGTACTCGATGGAAGGCAGTTTTGCCATTTTTTGCTATAAATAATTATGATGTGCGCGTATGATATGACGATTAATCACTACATACCTATAGTATAAAACAAAGTCGCTTTCTCTGTCCCTATATCCCTATATCCCTATGTATGCTTAAATATTTAAAACTACGCAACGGATTTTGATACGGTTTTTTTAAATAGATAGAGTGATTCAAGAGGAAGGTTTACATGTATAATACACCTGCCTGTGCGAAGCCGGGGTGGTAATTATCGCTAGTAATTAGTAAAATTCAAGGGCCACTTTTTTTTAATTACGTTTGAGACTATGACTCTATTTATAATATACAGAAACACAGAATTTTTTATTTGCAACAAAAATAAGAGGTACAATACATAACGACAAAACACAAAAAACAACAGTATATAGGTACTAACGCTATACCCAAAACCCATAAAACGCTCGTTATCATAATCTGGGTTTTGAATTAATTCGATTATCTTATATTATATCACGTGTAATATTATTATTATGAATAAATGACTATGACTATGAGGTATGGTAGATATCTAAATATGTAATATTCGGAAGTTTCCAGCGTCTTGTTACAAGTGTACCAACTGTCAATTGGTGGTGATCGATGACGTTTCCCGATATTAAAGTGGATAAAACATGAAGAAGTCAATAGGTAAGAAGTTGGTATGTCGAAATTTTTTTACGTGGGCAAAACAACGTTTGCCTCGTAATATCTTTTATCACCTAGAGATAATCGGTCAAGTGCGAGTAGAACTCGCGCACGAAGGGTTCCGTACTGTTTGGGAGCCCTTTTATTTTAATTTAATAAATAATTATTAAAGTAAACATACAATTTAATATTCTGTAAATATTTCAAGCGTATACCCGTTACTGTTTTAATTTCGAGGGAAAACCTGCTAAGCATTCAGATTTGTTGTATGGGAACCCCTCTCAAATATTATTTTTATTGTTTTTTTTAGTATTTGTTGTTATAGCAGCAATAGAAATTCAGCATCTGTAAAAATTTCACCTGTTTAGCTATATCATGGTTCATGAGATACAGCCTGGTGAAAGACAGACAGACGGGCAAACGGACGGACAGCGGAGTCTTAGTAACGTCAACGGCCATATTGTATTAAAGATTTATTAGAATTAATATAGAGTCATTTTTATTTACACGATTTTAGGTGTTGATTACACCCATCATACCAAAAACACCCCTTAAACGCGTCACGTCCCACAGCTCCCGCGTAAAATTGCTTTACTAAATAAAATGATTTTCAGAGTAGAGCCACTTCCAATGTCCGCTGGTTGATAAAAACCCCAATTGACCGAAAGAGGCCGGACACGATATCTAGATCGCGGTGACCTATTTATAACTCGAGCCCTGAGCCCTTCGTCACGCGTCTTCGACCTTACTATATTCTCTTATACACGGATGTGTAGTAAGCCCGTTCTGAGCTGATGAAATGAACGGACTATATTTGATAGCCTTTTCAGCCGAGCTAGCCTCAATAAACTACCACAAAACTAGTCAAACTAGCTATTTGTTTACTGTTTTACCTTTTAAGTAGGTAATAAGCAAAGATTTTATGATTACAAAACAGTAACTTTTACTTGAAGTTTAACCAACTTGATATTTTACTGTTGTACAATCATAATACACTCATTGATTTTGAACTTTTTTCAAACTTCAATCTTTTAGAAACCATTTATTTTACCGGGATGAAAAGGTCAAAGGGCGTTATCCTTTTTAACATGTATGGCAGTGGGCAGGGCAGATGGCGCGGAGGACTGATAGCTGATGGGGTCGAAAAGTTCTCGAGTGGAGACCACGTACCAGCAAGCGAAGCGTAGGACGTCCACCCTCAAGGTGGACGGATGACCTCATTAAGACCGCAGGATTGCGCTGGATGCAAGCCGCTTCCAACCGGTCTTATTAGAGATCCATTGGGGAGGCCTATGTCCAGCAGTGGACGTTCTTTGGCTGATAGATGGATGGATGGATACCGATGATGAAGTGTCAATTAATTTTCATCGCAGAAGTAGTCAAACATCTAGCCTATCTGAGGAATCGATCTGCTCAAAATAAACCTTCCCAAGTACAATGTATATCAGTATGATTGTCAAGCGGTCGACCCTGACCTTTTCGTCAATAGCCTTACCATCATATAAGAGCACCGTAGATGAAGGAAAACGAAAGATAGAGAGTCAAATTTCACATGTACTTCAAATCCCGAAGCATTCGCGATTATTCTCCCTAACTTAAGACCAAGAAAATTATTTCAATTAGAATGCCATACTCGTATACTTTTTTAATCGACGAAAAGGACGACTTGGTTTGTCTTTAAGTGCACCCAAAGGTGGTGTTTTCTATAAGAAACTTTTAGCAGGCAGTAATGAGTTTTAATTCTCTTAATAAGTGTGCCGCAATTGTCATTGCCGCGCACTTTTTGAATTTGGAATGCATTAGTGTACAGCGCCAAAGAAATCGAACGCAATTATTGTTAGTCGTTTTATTATTAGATACTAGGTATTTAATTTCAATTTAGTTGTTACTCTATGTTTTATTAAATAGATAAGAATATTACAACAAAACATGAGACGCCTTTTATTTTCTCATAGAGGGTGATGAAAAGTAGAGTGTACCACTCGGGTGCATAATATATTTTAGGCTCGGGCGACGTACTTTGAATACCTCGCTACGTTCAGGATTCTACCTAGGCTCGGGATTCTACTTTAGAATCCCTCACTTCGCTCTGGATTAAAGAAAAGCACCCTCGCTGTATAATAGTACATTGTTCACCGAGAGGAGAAAGTGACCGATTACCGTCGAGGGTGTCGTTTGCTTTAAAACACCCGAGATCGGGAATCGCACTTTCTCTCGAGTGATACATACTCGTAGTGCTTTATACTACACCTACGAGGAAAATAAAAAACTAAATCTTTACTAATTGAAATTTATATTGAAATTGTTGCAGTTAGTGAAGCTTAATGTAACACTTGAAAATGGCGCCAATGGCGTCTGCAATTTTCACATGTTCTTTTTTTAAATTGTTTGACACCATCCAACACACAGCTAGTGGCCAGTGTCATTTTGCGAACTTGGAGATAAAAACTCACTGTAAAAACTTTTTGGCTTCTGATATTTAGGTTACCAGCGCATAGTCTTACCCAAAATTAAAAAAGAAAAACTACGTAAGAAATGGATTTTCATTCACTTTTCTCTCCCGCTCAGATGCATTTTCTCCCCGCATATTTGTTCGATATGCAATGACGTACTTTCTACCGTAAATTTGATAAAGTATCAAGGTACTTTCCGAGCACGTGTAGTATAAATATTATTTTGCTCCCTTATAATATAATCTACTATTTACTCTTCTCTGTTTTTATCAGGGGTCAAAAATAGAACCATCTGAAACAAGCAAGTAAATGATGGCGTATTTTCTATTATTTTTATTTGACTGGAGATAATATTTTCTCTTGTTACATCCTAGGGCAGTATAATTATAAGGCTTACGCACCCCTCTATAGGCTATAGAAGCGAGGAATGTGATTTGAGGTGTTCAAATACTCATAATTTTTAGTAAAAATAATAAGTAGAGATGTAATTATTATTTTTCGCAAAAAATAGCAAAACCGTCTTCCATCGTGTACAAAATTCGAATATTTCGTTCGAATTGCTTATATTATTGTTGATTTATCAAAAACGGCTCAGTCAATTTCTGTAAAATTTAAATGGTACCTCGGAAGTATACCCTTTTGAACTAAAAAATATTTTTTCGATTCGGTTCACAATTGGCGAAATTACCGATAAACATACACAAATATATATGTATCTATGGAAGTCGGTTAAGAACAAAACAATAATCGAATAGTCAAGGTTGACATTTTTCTGATATCAAATCAAGATACAGAATTTCCGCTGCCAAATCAAAATTAGCAGTGGGCGGAGCAGATATTTAGCACTTAAAATTGATATTTGATAAGTTCGTAAAGTTCTCGAATAGAAACCACTTACACCGGCTAGCACAGTGTGACACCAGTTAAACGACTTGATTAAAACCTCAGAAATAGCTAAATGAATAGCACTACCAACAGATCATTTTGAAATCTTAAAAGAAGCTGATGTCCAACAGTGGGTCCTAAAGCTGATTTTTTTAAAATCACTTTATAGGAGATTCTACCACGCTGGCCCAGTGCGGGTTGGTGGATTCACGTACGCCATCGAACTTCTTCTACGCACGTATGCAGGTAGCCTCACGATATAAGGGATATGGCCCAATCACCCCCCCGTGGGTAGGCCTACGTCCTGCAGTGGACTATTATAAAGGCTGGTACAGTACAGTATTGGAGATTATCTCTTCTTTTGTTACATCTGAGAGGAGTATATAGGGCTTAAGCGCCCCTCTATAGGATATAGGAGCGGAGAATGTGATTCGGGGCGTCAGAGGGTTCATGACGTTTTGGAAAAATAATAACAAGAGACGTTTTGGAAAAATAATAACAAGAAGATTACAACTAGACTCGTATTTTTTTAGTATAATTTTCAAGATGAGTGAAATACTTTTAAACCGACTTCCAAAAAGGAGAAAGTTCTATGTTCGTGTGTATGTATTTTTTTTGTGTGTGTTCATCGATAATTTCGCCAATTGTGAACCGAATTGAAATAAAATATTTTTTAGTTCGTAAGGGTATACTCCCGAAGTGGTTCCATTTAAATTTTAAAGAAATCGGCTCAGCCGTTTTTGAAAAAAACCTTCAATAATGTAAGTAATTCGGGCGAAATATCCGAATTTCGTACACGATGAACATCGATAATTTTGCCAATTGTGAACCAAATCGAAAAATTAGTTTTTAGTTCGAAAGGGTATACTCCCGAAATGGTTCCATCTAAATTTCACAGAAATCGGCTGAGCCGTTTTTGATAAATCAACAAAAATGTAATCAATTCGAGCAAAATATTCGAATTTTGTACACGATGGAAGGCGGTTTAGCCATTTTTTGCGAAAAATAATTACTTATTTAAAAAAAATTATAAACTTACTAAACAATCTGAATTAATAGGATAAACTTATCACATACTTATACTTATCCATGCGTATACACAAACATAGATATTATTTTTTTCCGAAGTATCTTCAAACATTGTATTGAAACCTTTTACATGCTTTACCACTATTTATTTTTAGAAGAAAGTTAGCAACGAAAATACCAAATCGCACCCAACATATATTTTCCTGTCTAAGATAATTACAGCAGAAGCCGCAAGAAAAACGTCGACATTAACTTTAAACAAGCCAATTAAGAAGCCCCTCTATAATTCTCTCGAATTAATGATATAATTCGCAAACATCATGCTTCCAAAGTCTTCCCAAAAATATTTTGACCCCGTAAGGGTCAGAATTAATTTGAAATAAACACGAATGAGCCTTATTTTGAACCTTATTAACTAAATTGGGAACCCCTATCAATCTTGCGGTTTAAATTAAGCGCAATGGCTCATTTACCGCGAGCTGCTAATCAGGGTGCGAAATTAAAATGTGTTCTCTTGAAAATATGTTAATTCATTGTCGGTGGGTGTAATAGGTCCATTGTTTGTAGGCAGCCGCTTTTGTTGAGTGAGTTAATTAGAAATTGAAAATTTGGAAAATGTGGTTTTAATTGACTTCATAAGACTGCCTCGGTGGCTCAGTGATTAGTGATCCTAACTTCTGGGTCAAAAAGGCATGGGTTCGATCTCCACCCAGGGCAAACATTTGTGTGATGAACATAGGTGTTTGCTCTGTGTGTGGGTGTTATTTAGTTACTATCTATATAACTATGTATTTAAAGTATGTATATGTAGCATAAGTATATCAGTCTCTGGCAGCCATATCACAAGCTATGATTAGTTTGGGGTCAGAGACCATGTGTAAGATGTCCCCTAATATTTAATTGGTTTAGTTAGTCACGTACTAAGGAAGTTCAAAGGTGAGAGAAAATAGAAGAGAAAAATGCCTGATAGGAAGCTGGTTTGTTGAAGCCGTAATAATACGAAAAATAATTTCATAGCAGAGGTAATAAGACCAGTTGGAAGCGACTTGCATCCAGAGACCTCAATAATGCAGAAAAGCGTTCTATGTAAGTATAATCGAATGAAGAAAAACGAAGATATTCGTTTTAGCTTGGAGATTTTGCTTTCGTCTGTACTTAGTGTACGCAAGGGGATATCTACTCCATATTTCCAGTTTTGACCAATACTTTTTACACATTCCAAGTAGGTATGTAGATACATAGTAAAAATATCTTCAAATTCTCAATTTTTAGGGTTCCGTAGCAAGACGAGGAACCCTTATAACTTTGTTGTGTCCGTCCGTCCTTTCGTCCTTATAATGTCAACATTTATCCACCAAATCTCATGTGATATTAGAATAATAAGTTTAAATGTAGATCTCAATTTTAGTTACTTAAAAATTACAAATCTGTGTATTTAAAGGGTAGCTCCCATACATGTACCTAAAATGGGGATGAAACATTTTTGATGATTGTAATCGTGAAAATTAGTTTTTATCATCATCATAATCATCGTCACCGTCTACCCTATCGTAAGCCTATCATACGTACGCGTGTCTCGACACACACTTGCCAACTTATTAAAAATGATATTTGATGCTACTATTTCGTAAAGTCCAAAGTACCTACCAACCTACAAGCTCACTAATGTTTGTTTGATAGTTTGATATTTAGGCCGCGTTATAAAGGTTACGTTAATACATCCCCCATGTGTTACCAGACCGTGAGTGAGCTATTCCAAGGCATTTAGCCCAAGCTTTTGGAACAGGGTTTAATGATTACAAACGAAGCTCTTTGGGATCTTTTAGATCTTTTAATTTTAAAGTTAAGTTTTTGTCAAATTAAAATTAAAAATTACAATTTTCTGCCATTTCTGAGTATTTATTACCCTAGCTGGCTAGGTAAAAGATTGATTTTTAGGGTTCCGTACCCAAAAGGGTAAAAACGGGACCCTATTACTAAGACTCCGCTGTCCGTATGTCTGTCTCCAGGCTGTATCTTATGAACCGTTATAGCTGGAAAGCTGAAATTTTCACAGATGGTGTATTTTTGTTGCCGCTTTAACAACAAATACTAAAAACAGAATAAAATAAATATTTTAGGGGGGCTCCCATACAACAAACCTGAATGTTTAGCCGTTTTTTGCTCGATAATAATAAAAGTAACAGGTAGATACTTGAAATATTTACAGAATACTAATTTGTATATTCTTTTTACAAATAAATAATTAAATTTAAATGAAATAATTATTTAAGAGGGGCTCCCAAGCAGTACGGAACGCTTCGCGCGCGAGTCTGACTCGTACTTGGCCGATTATTTTAAAATGTACAGAACTGCTCTGGAAACTCCCATAAATCATAAATTCATTAAGCATAATGATTGAAAAATGCCAGAAAAGGTCAGATTATGCGTAGATTTACATATCTCTCTGGTGTATGATGATCATCTGATTTTCCAAGACGTTACAAGAGACCTACGTAAGTCTATGCCAATATTATAAAAAGGAAAGGTTTGATGGTTTATTTGCATCGAATAGGCTCCGAAACCACTGAACCGATTTGGAAAATTCTGTCACTGTTAGAAAGCTACATTATCCCCGGTGAACATAGGCTATATTATATTTTCAAAAAATTATGAATCTTTACTCTTTTTTAGCCAATTGTATCCGGGCGAAGCCGGGCCGGCAGCTAGTCCTTACATGTATAAAATAAAGTCGCTATTTTTGTCTGTTTGTTTGTCTGTATGCTTAAATCTTTAAAACTACGCAACGGATTTTGATGCGGTTTTTTTTTAATGGATAGAGTGATTCAAGAGGAAGGTTTATATGTATAAATAATACACCTGTGCGAAGCCGGGGCGGGTCGTCTAGTAGTAAATAAAGTAGCTATGTGTAGGTTTTCACTTGTTTCTGAGTGTAAACTCAATAGCATCAGTATTTCATTTAATTTTCCATCGATTATTTGGTCGTTAATTAAGAAATTAAGTACTTAGCAATTAATAATACGCCACGGCAATTTAAGCCTTACGAGTTTGCAAAGCCTGCTCAATTTGGAGCGTCTTGCCCTAATTTCGCTGCAGCTTTGATAAGGTTCAAAGCGATTTTATCGTAATTACTCTCGCAATCGGAGCGTTTCGTGCCCGTTTGCTTAAATATTTCTGGTCTACGAACAAAACAAATCTGACCTGAAGTGCTGAATATGGCAGAGACATGATTTTCTAAGTTTGACTTTATCCGCAAGCACTAATCATTATAGTCAGTACATCAATGTAAGTATTGATAGCGCGCGAGTTGAATGCAGTCGGGGTCTGAGGTAAAGAGCGGGAGCATCTCCCCCCGCTATCCGCACGCCCCACCTCACGCGCCTGGGCGGGTTGGGCGTGCGGATAGCGGGGGGAGACATTCGCATTCCTAAGCTCTGCATTCAACTCGCGCGTCAACAGTATCAAGTACATCAGTTCACTAATCATTATTTACTACACTTTTTATTAGGGTTCCCAAAGGGTATACGAATAATAAAATTGCCATACCCTTATAAGGGTCATATGTATAAGTATACAAAACATGTTAATTAAGAATCGCATGTAAATTTCATATGTTGCAATCAATGATTTGACTTTGACTTTGGGTAAAAACGGAACCCTATTACTAAGACTCCGCTGTCCGTCTGTCTGTCTGTCACCAGGCTGTATCTCATGAACCGTGATAGCTAGAGAGCTAATTTTTTTACAGATGATGTAGTTCTGTAGCATTGTAACAACAAATACTAAAAACAGAATAAAATACATAGGGGGCTCCGATACAATAAATATAATTTTTTTGCCGTTTTCGGTCGATATTATTGACGGTTTCAGGTAGACACTTGAAATATTCACATAATATTTACTTGTAAGTTCACATAAAAAATATCTAATTAAATTAATAGTAGTTTATACAACTGTCATATAATGAAGTCACTCGTTACTATTATGAAACTCGCTGCGCTCGTTTCATAAACTCACACTCGTGTTTTAATACCCGTGTTATATGCAGTTGCATACACTACTTTATCTTCACTAATAAAACTAAAAAAAAAACATATTGCGAAACATTAAATTCACGCGTACGTGTATTGTCACAGTGAACTTGGCGCCATTAAAATCTAACCAATGAGAGCGCAGCTGCGCGCGCAGGGCCAATCAGGAGCGAGCGCGCGATGTTATAATGAGATTTTACGAAATCGATGTGGATATTATAACATCATGTGAAATTGCTTAAATTGAGTGTTTTGTTGTCTGCGCTATAACAGTAGTCATTATAAGTCAAGTATTGGAAACATAAGTAGAATGTTACAACATTAGTGTAGATAAAACAAATTATATTAAGGGGGTCCCGTGTGGTACGTAACCCATCAAGCTAATTAACTTTTATTTACTACACTTTACGTGTTATTAAAATAAATGCGGTAAAACATGAAATGCGATGTGATAGCTTTCTCTCATTTTGTTCGTTCAATAAAATTGTAGAAAACGAGCTACGATATTGTGGTTCTTACTAGAGAGTTGGTGCGCTTTGTCCTTGGATATTCATCCACAAAGTAGACAAACTCTCACTTCTTGGAAACCAACGTGGTTTTCGTACATTTTAATAAAGTAAAACACAGGTGTTACTCACGTTTGATTTTAGTAGGAAACTACTATAGTTAGTGCTATGTTAGTGCTATGCGAGACGAGCCCGCGTGCTATCGAAACTATAGTAGTATCCTACTAAAATCAAACGTGAGTAACTCCTGTGTTTTACTTAATTAAAATAGACAAACTCTCTATCCTATCCTACGCCTTACATACCTCCTTAGTTACCTAACCTTGTGGTCGCTATTCAAGAACTTAATTATCCAATCCTTACCAATATATAAATCCGAAGGTATATTTGTTGGTTTGTTTGTCACTCTTTCACTCAGCAGCGCCAACGGAGCAACACATCGACTTTTTTTCATGCATCTTAAAGAACTGAAAATGTCATAGGTTACTTTTTGTTCAGCAAAATTCGAAAATAAATTCGGTCAAGTGCGAGTCGGACCCGCGCACGAAGGGTTCCGTACCGTATGGGAGCCCCAATCCTCATACCGTTATTAAAAGCGAGCAAAAAACTGCTAAAAATCACGTTTTTTGTATGGAAGCCCCCCTTAAATAATTATTTTATTCAATTTTTAGTATTTGTTGTTATAGCGGCAACAGAAATACATCATCTGTTAAAATTTCAGCTACCTAGCTATCACGGTTCATAAGATACAGCCCGGTGACAGACAGACAGACGGACATCGAAGTCTTAGGAATAGTGTCCCGTTTTTACTCTTTGGGTACGGAACCCTAAAAAAGCTTGTGAGAAGCTACGGATAAAGCTAGTATATATATATATATTTTTTTAATTTTTTTTTCTTTTCCGTACTGTAAATTCAAAATTGTTATTTTTCTTTTTGATTATAATTAGCTAGTTCGGAGCCAGTGGATTCATTAAGTTGTTGTCATCTGTTTGTTATCAATAAATAAACTTTGATTTGATTTGATCTGATAGGTAATTTACTGGGCCACAGTACAAAACTGACGTACAGTTTGTACTCGTAAGTATACGGATTTCGTTATTTTTGATACCTACATAAAACAGTTAACCTTCTGGAATGAGCATAATCTGTCGCTAAACAAAGCGAAGTAAACTACGTGCTAATGACTAGTTATGCGAGCTTTTTGTCGGTCACGAAAATTTTCCGGTTACGATAAGAAAATGAGAAAATATTGTTAAAGCCGCCCTTAAGAAATTATTATAAATTTTGATACATTAATTAGAAAAGATTTATGGTTGCGGATAAATGCTTTTAAGTATTGATATAAAGCGGCTTAAAAGCAGCTGTGTTAGACAGGATTTTATACTACAGATATTTTTGTGAGAGAGATGATGAGCAGTTATATGCTCATTGTTACATTGACACATATTCCTGCAAAAATAGTAGGTATAGAAAGTCACAATTTCTTCTTCAAAATAAAGGCATTAGAAGAATGTGCCAATTTACTAGACACTAGTGATAAACGAAATTTGGCCTGTCATTGGTTCCACGGTGAATTATGTGAAAGATGATATGCGAGTGAAAGGAGTTGATTGATGAGATGACGTATGATAGAGTGAAGTGCTATCAACTTGGTAGCCATCATCATTATCAGTTGCAGGATGTCCACTGTTGAACATAGCTAGATCTCCTACGCTGCGCTTGCCGGTACTTCATCTCCATTCGAGAATAGCCCCATCAGTGATCCGCTCGAGAAACTGGTAGTACTTGGTACTTGAACATTTTGATTATCTCTCAAATTAGGTAACAAACATAACATGTTAAAAAAAATCGTGGTCACAACTTCGAACAAATATCTATAGAGACACAATCGTGCAAAAAAAGTGTTCGAGCCAAAACTCTGCCCAAACTACGTAGTGGACAGGCTTTTTTAGTTAGTCGCAAGGCGATTGCAAGCCATCTACAACGCCGCACGATGACAAAGTGCTCGGTTACAAGCAATTATTAGGTGACATAACGTCGAGATTCGAGAAAACGGGTCATTGTGAATTATTTAATGTAAATATCTAAGTCGGTTTGTTTGACGGCGTTCGGTCATTTTTAGGGTTCCGTACCCAAAGGGTAAAAACAGGAACCTATTACTAAGTCTCCGCTGTCCGTCTGTCTGTCTGTCACCAGGCTTTATCTCATGAACCGTTATAGCTATAAAGCTGAAATTTTCATAGATGATGTATTTCTGTTGCCGCTATAACAACAAATAACTACAACAAAACAATAAAAATAATATGTAAGGGGCCCCCTAAAAAATCAGGTTGTTGTATGGGAGCCCTATCCCATACAATAAGCTTGATTTTTTAGCCGTAGATGCTTGAAATTTTTACACAATATTAAGTTGTATATTCAATTCAATAATAATTAGTAAAATTAAAATTAAATAAATATTTAAGGGGTCTCCCATACAGTACGGAACCTTCCGAGTCCGACTCTTACTTGGCCGATTATTTTACTACTCTCACTGAGAGACTGTGGCTCTGTAGATATTGCTCGAAGGGTGACAAGCTTAGCCTGAGTTTTATTCTAGCAGGTGAATGCACTGGCGGCTGTAAACCAAGTTCCTGCGGTGTAACTGTGTCCTAATCAAGATCAGGCGCTTCCTGTTTCCGCACGCCACCACTTCCGCCGCGGTATCGCCGAGTAGCTCTCGTATATTAGCACCGGACTGAAAACCAATGAGAGTGAATGAGACAAAAATATCATTTTCAGAGAGTTTTTGAAGTGAAAACTTTTTTAGCGGCGCTGTGCACTTTTTTTGATGGGAAAAAATTTTTTAACTCATTAAAAAATGTTAATTGACTGCCTCGGTGGCTCAGTGGTTAGTAACCCTGACTTCTGGGTCAAAGAGGCGTGGGTTCGATCCCCACCCAGGGCAAACATTTGTGTGATGCACATAGATGTTTGCTCTGTATCTGGGTGTTATTTAGGTACTATCTATATAAGTATGTATTTAAAATAAGTATATGTAGTATATCAGTCGCATATCACAAGCTTTGCTTAGTTTGGGATCAGAGACCGTGTGTAAGATGTCCTCTTATATTTATTAAAAATACTAGTTGTATCAATAAATATTTAACGAATGTCCATCTCTATGGCGCCCTAATAGGTAGCAAAACGAACTGAACACCTTTGATCGAAATTGGCAGGAATCAGCACAAGACAAAACTGACAACAAAACTGAAAATCTTGAGAGGAGGCTTATGCTCAACAATGGGACAATACAAGCTCATAAACAAACAAACAAACAAACATCTTATACGTTGAAGCCCACACTAGGATATCCTAAGTCGTGGACACCAGGTTATTTCAATAATGTATAGAAAATTTAACTAAGTACCTAATTGGAAAGTTATCGTATATCAGAAACATATTTTATTAAACATATTATAAAAATGAATCAAAATAAAGTGAATAAAAGAACAGATTGACAACAGTACAATAGGACTTTTGTTAAGTAAAGAATCCTACAAAAATGGCTACTATATTACTATAGCCTTTACTTTTTGAGTTCTTCATAAAACCATCATCTTAATTCGGCTGCGGTGAGCAAAATGTAAAAATAATATTTCAGCTTGCTCCTAATCATAAATTATTCATTCCCCTATTCTAATATTTCACAATTTCAAAGAAATTTAATTTATGGGCACCAAAAAATTAGAATGCTTACCTTAATTTCCCTGCTCTCCGGAAATATTTGCTCAATCAGGTGATGGAATTTTCCGGTATATCTTTTCACCAGTAAGAAGGAAGAACAATAATTTTATTTATTACAGTTCTTTTGTCGGATCATGGAGGTCATGGGGTTACCAAATAATGTAACATTACCAACTATCATTGTAATTCTTCAATACGTATTATTGTAATTTAACTATTTATTAGCACAGTAGAAAAATTAAATATCCATATTATTCATATTATAAATTATCTGGTATCACAATGTACATTCTTGTAGTTATTACCTGTAATAACGTTTTTAACGTGTAATAAAGTATTAACACGTAATTATTCAACTTGAATAGCTCACTCTTGCTTGGCAGCGATGTTTAAATACGACCGTGCCCGCACTTTATGGTATCAAAAAGAGATGCATACCCGCATTTTTATGCTTATCTAAACTATTTCATTTCTGTTCTACTCATTTAATGTGTAATGGAATGTGTAGGTATCTAGGTGTAACTAGCGTATATAAACAATCTCTTGTTTGGAATTTTAAATAGTCATTAAAAGTCATAGTTATTTCAATAGATAAAATAAAATTTATAACCGTTTTCAGTGTTAACATGCGTACACCTCAGCGCAGCGTGTTTGTGAAATTCTTTTTGTAAAGATCATTTAGGTACCCAAGATACAAGCTTAGCCTAGTTTGGGGCTCACTGTTTTCCAGTAGGTACTGAAACACAAATTAAGATCGTTCATCTATTGTGAAAGGGCAAACAAACCACGTCGCCACAAGCGCATAGCCGACCCGTCAAGATTGGTTTCAATTTTTAGCCGCCAGTCTTTTTGTTTTCGCTGATAACGTCGTATTGTACCTAATAGAAAAATATCGGGGAAAAATTGGTAAATAGTGAAGACTGGTTTGTTTGCCATCCTTTTGGTATACATAGGTTTTACTTATGTTTGGAAATTAGATTTATTTACTAAATTTAATGATTTACTGTATTGTCTGAAATAAAGTAATATTATTTATAATTATTATATTTCTGGCTATCTAATTAATTAACTATTTATATTTTTTTAACTAGTTTTTGTATATGGGATAAAGAGTAATTCTTTTCTGCTGACTTTTAGTTATGTTAATGCAAACAATCAATTTTATACGTCTCTTTTTTGCTTTGTGAAAGGTTAGGAAACTAATCAATAACCACACTTTCGGATTTGTCGGTAATAAATAATATTTAGTAAGGATTAAAGTAAATAATTTTGTCGGCCTCTGTGGATGAAATGTACCTAGATTGAAGAACTCATTTATTTAAGTCAACAGGAAATTGGATAATGTTATACAAAAACATTTCTGGATGTACCTTAATTCAGAATAAGTATACAAAATCAACAACAAAGGATGTATCAATTGATTTAGCTAGCGCCTGAAATTATTTTTTCAAAACTTTACTTCATGTCCTGACTTTTCGCTCCAGGTGAAAGTGGAATATTAATTACTTTTGACTTTTTACCAAAAAGACAGTTTTTCTTATAGGCTACATTTTACAAAATTGATAAGCTTATAAGCTTATGAGAATCCACCAACTGGGCCAGCGGCAACGTGGTTGATAGGTATAGCTCAATCTCCTTTCGTGAGTAGGCCTCTGTTTAATTGTGAACTACTAAAAGGCTGGTTTATAAAATAGTACAGGTTAGCACGATTTATTACCATTACCAACAGTTATAATGAAAACGGTGGTTAAGCTATTTATAACGAAGTCAGTGAAAGGCCAAACGTATTCTGTCACAGCGCTAATCGAGCCTTGGGGCCTCATTCTGCTATCGGAGCCAACTAAACTAAACCGTAACTAGGCGTATATTTACTAAATGTCATGACACGACAAGTCCTGCAATGACGTCCTGCATAGGATGTTTTGCATTTCTCACTCCAGCATCTACCCTAGCCAGTCCAGCTCCTTAAAATAACGGAGCGTGCTGCACTGCTCCAGTGGCTTGGATAGTTTATGAGATAGCGATGAGAATGTCAATGCTGATGACAAGCAGTACCCGCCATAAAACTAGCAAACGATTCTAGTTTCTGGATTCGCAAGTTGAAGTGGCAGTGGGCGGGCCACATAACAACGGAGGACTGATGGCTGATAAGGTCCCAAAGTTATCGAGTGGAGACCATGTAGAAAAAAAAACCTGTTTGTCAGACTGGTGTGATAATCTGGTGTGACTACGAGTCGCTACTGGTACTGGCAAGGGCAGCGTCCACTCATAAGATGGACAGATGACCTTATCAAGATCACGATAGATGCAAACTGATTCTTACCGATTGGAGAACCGTGGGGGAGGCCTATGTCTAGCAGTATCCTATGGCAGATGGATGGATGAACGAAGGTATCAAAACGCCTTCCATATTTCAAACGAAATGGATGTTACGATCTTTAAAAGTATGTTTTTAAAAAATGTACCTATGTAGTATACCGGTCTCTGGCAGCCATATCACCAGCTTAGCTTGGTTTGGGGTCAGAGACCGTGTGTAAGATGTCCCGTGATATTTAATTACTCAAAGAATAAGATCAGATTTCTATTTTAGTGGAATTGGCCTGGTGAAAACGCCGCCCGCCCACAGCTGGTCGTGGGCGGGCGTCACACGGATAATTAAAGGGCTGGGGCTGGGCGGAACGGAAATTTGATTTGAAGACTGTTGATAAAGGGTTGTGTAGCAGCCGCGTTTGATTTTCAATGTTAGAAAAAATTCTAAATATGTAAAAGAATTTATTTTAAAATTTCGACATTATCTTTTCAACTTAAATCAATTATATACCAATGGACATCCGTAAGTACAACTGAGTGCGACTACAAGCCATTTTTCTTCATAAATTTGAGTTCCAGTGAGCGGTTAAAAAATATGCCCACAAATATTAATTCAAAATTGAATGCGTCACATTTAGTGACGTGGGTGTTATTTAGTTACTATCTAAATAAGTATGTATTTAAAAATATGTATAAGTAGTATATCAGTCTCTGGCAGCCATATCACAAGCTTTGCTTAGTTTGGGGTCAGAGGCCGTGTGTAAGATGTCCCCTAATATTTATTTATTTATAGCCACCACACTAATATAGTAATTAAAGTGAGTAAAAACCAGAATCATTTTGACGTAGCATGCTTAATATTATACCTAATTAAAAAACAATATCTGAATATTAATTTACAGGATTATTTCTAATCAATTAGCATCCTTTTAGGGGCTTGTTCTATACATCAAAACTAACAATTTCTGTTCTACGACATTTATTATTTCTCAAAAAAGTGGTTGTTCCATAGAAAAATATCGTTCACCCTCGACAAAATGTGTATGGAACAGCAAATATTTGTTTTTAAACAAATGTTTATTAACAAATGTTTATTTTTTCTTTGAGTTTTGCCAAAAGTCGCAGAACAAAAATTGTTAGTATTGATGTACAGAATAAGCCCCTACCTTTAGGGGCTTATTTCTAATTGATTAGATATAGCCCTGTATAGTACAGCCAACAATAATTCAAGTCTTTACTTCTTATTGAGGATAATTATTTACCATTGTCTAAAAATCTATTAAAGAGAATTGTACAACTCTGATACCAAGGCTAGCAATTTGGCCTACTCGAACTGAGTGAAAACTATGAAGGTACTTATGGCAAGAATGCTTAACTATGGATCTTTCACCTTGTAATACGTGAGACCTGTATCCTCACAGCCTAATCAAAGCTAATAAAATCCACTAATATTATAAACGTGAAAGTTTGTAAGGGATGGATGGATGGATGGATGTTTGTTACTCTTTCACGCAAAAACTACTGAACGGATTAGATGAAACTTTGCAATTATACAGCTTATATACTCGTATCAGAATAACACATAGGCTATAAATTATAATGATATTGCGTAAATTTTCCATGTTATAACAATAAGAGTTAAGTAAGTACGAAAAATTCTGCCACCTGCGAGCTATTCTAGCGTGCGCTCCAAGAAAATATGTCAAAAAAGAACTGTCGAATCGAACTAATGTCAAATCGTTTTTTTTTTTTTTTTTTCCACCTCCTTTATTAAGGGTGGTAAGGTAGGGCCTCGAAATATCATGCGGGCGAAGAACGGGCAAAATCTAGTAATGCAATAAAAAACTACAATCACTTGATTTACACAAAATATTTTACAACATTGTAAATGAAAAATCATGAACATTGAACATCTCATTAACAAAGCACTACATTTTAAATTCATCCTACTTACCTTCCCATTCCCATTATGAGCACTCAATTTGATGCTGAGAGTTTCTCCGTCAACGAGTTATTACTTGATAGACATTATATAACTTCATCATAGGGCTTTCCTGTAGATCCTAACTAATAGTATTAATCCGAAAATGTATTTGTTGGTTTATTAGTATGTTCTTCTTTCACGCAGCAACGGGGCAACAGATTGACTAGATTTTTGTCATGGACATAGTTTGAACGACGGAAAGTGACATGCTAATTTTTATATCACAAAAATTAAGATAGCATTCAGTCAAAGCCGCGGATAAAAGCTAGTTTCCGATAAAGCTGCTTGTATCCAGATTGTTAAGACTACTCTTAATCAGGATGTATGTTCATCTTTTCGTTAGATGTCTTACGTTGTATTAACTCAGTTGTCCCGATAAAATGAGATAGAACACTAGTTTATAATAAATACAAGTAATAATCGGTCCAGTACGAGTTCGACTCGCGCACGGAGGGTTCCGTACTGTATAGGAGCCCCCCTTAAATATTTATTTCATTTTTATTATTTTTTATTAAAGTGAATATGCAACTAAATATTCTGTGAATATTTCAAGCATCTACCTGTTACCATTATTAATGTAGAGTGAAAACGGCAAAAAAACAAGTTAGTTGTATGGGAGCCCCCCATAATTATTAATTTTATTCTGTTTTTAGTTTTAGTTTTATTTGTTGTTATAACGGCAACAGAAATACATCATCTGTGAAAATTTCAGCTTTCTAGCTATAACGATTCATAAGATAAAGCCTGGAGACGGACAGATAGACAGCGGAGTCTTAGTAATAGGGTCCCGTTTTTACCCTAAAAACGAGGTTATTATTTTTGTTCTTCCTGGTTATATTTAAGTACGACCGAAGGAGTACGACCGTTGACACATTTGAAGTAGAAAGACTGTACTTTTTTAACACTTAAAAAAACGGCTTAAAAACTCTGACACCACCCAGCCTTTACGAACTTACTTGCATAACACTTTACCTATCTATTTTGGTTTACTTAATGTCTAGAATAAATGTTGTTGCGTAGTTAAATTTTAGTTATTTTTTAAATAACTTACAACGAAAAAGGGCTATAATAATATTTAATCTGAATCTCTACATCTGATCCTATTTAAATACTTTAGTTTTTTAAGGACTGATTCATACGTTCAGAGTCAAAAATTGTATTCATTACTTTTGAGAATCATTCAATAGTATAGTGCGACACAAAAGAGATGAAATTAATTATTTAAATTATCACTTTTGCTGTAACCACTACCTGAGCTGCTAATCATTGTTAACATCCTAGCATTTTTTTTTGTTTTGTGTTATTTTGTGGATTGTGAACAGGAAAACAGCATCATTATGCAAAAAATAATGCAAAATGTGCTTACAAAGCAATGGTGGCGACCTCATTTATTTTCAAGTCTTTTATGTTGCACTGTACTCTCGAGCTAATGCATTGTCTGCATTGTTTGTTCATTCTTTGTCTTCTCTTTGTGATAAAAAGTCGATGTTTCTCAGCATTGTCTAAGCGGTTCCATTCCATTCCGGAATGAGCCACTCAGTGCGATTGTTTGGAAAATTGTCATCCACTTGAGCTTAGCGAAAATTTTATGTGAGGATTAAATTCCTTTTTACCAATGCCACTTTCACAAAATTAGCGTGTACTCTCCTTTAAAATGCGCAAACCGCGATTTGAAGCAATTTGGATCGGTTACGTAATTTCTAGAGGTTGCTAAGTCTGACTGCCTCGGTGGCTCAGTGGTTCGTGACCCTGACTTCTGGGACATAGAGGCGTGGGTTCGATCCCCACCCTTTTTTTTTTTTTTTTTTTTTTTTTTTTTTTTTTTTTTTTTTTTTTTTTTTTTACCAGGGGAAATCTTTTATAGATACCACCGCACCTCGAGGGCAGGCGGGTGGTTATGTGGGAGTCCTGCCGACTGGACAGTATACCCACCAAAACCCCTGGGTGTTCCGCCACTGCACTTGGTGTCGGGGCTACGGGCACGCTTGCGCACTCCTCCGCGGCACCCGACAGCGCTGGCCCAACTCGGGCCCCACCACGGAGCTTCGGCTCCCGCCAGAATGACGATGTGCCGAACACCAGACACATCGTCATCCACCACCTGGGACCAACCAGCACTGGGCGTCAGACAGCACCCGTGTCCGACAGCCCTGGTCCCGATGCAACGGGTCAATTAAAGTGGCCCCGCGCCTGCCACTACGGCTGCAGAGGATAGGGAGAACGGCCGTCGCGATACCGACACTCCTCTTCCCCTGCAGCCCCACCGCCTCCGCCAACACGTTGGCGGCACCCGTTAGGGCCGCTGGCAGGACGGATAGGCAGCGGCCTTCTCGCCGCCCGTCCATCCCGTCGCCGCCCCCGCCTCGATGGGCTCGGCCGCGGCATCGCGACAAGCGCGTCACCGCAGTCCACCTCAGTCGGCAAGCCGACCTACTGGCCAGCCTCCGCACGGGCTTGTCTGGGCCCAAGACCCGGAGAGGCCGGCCCCACCTCGGGTTCCTCTTCGTTCACCAGGCTGGGAAGACCTGGCTACTAAGCCCCCCCGCCACGACAAGGCGGGAACCCACTCGGGGGGGTTCGATCCCCACCCTGGGCAAACATTTGTGTGATGAACATAGGTGTTTGCTCTGTATCTGGGTGTTATTTAAGTACTATCTATCTAAGTATGTTTTTTTTTTTTTTTTTTTTTTTTTTTTTTTCGAAAATTTTGCAACCACAGACTCCAGGGTCTGTGCCTTTTGTTAACTAAACACATTTTTTTATTTTATTTTACTGTACAAAGAGTATTAAAACATAGTTAAATATTAGCCTAAGTTATCAAGTCGGTGCATTGCGTGAATGCCACGAGCAGACCGGCGACCTGCAAGCAGCACCCGATCACGAGTATGGCACATGTGCCAGCCATCGCTCTCCTCGACCATATTTGAGGGAAGAGAACGACCCGACACCTGATGCCGCCGCAAGAAGTAGCCTTCGATGGCGAGCATGAATGCTTGGGGCATGCACGCTATGCTTATTTTAACAAACGAAAAAAAAGAACAAATTTTCACATACACATTTTCAGGTCCTATGGCAATTCTCCTTCTCCAGGCCCAGAGCCTCCATCACCGCTTTGTTCCGATCTCTGACGGCCATCTGCAGGTTATATTCCTTGATGGTTTCCGATGACGCAGACGACGCTCGCCGAACGAATCGACTGATGGCATCATTTTCGATGTCGTCAGCGTAGTAGATGAAGGTCCCAGTGTGCCGCGATAGAGCAACGACCGCGTGTGAGACGCTCTCGTGTAGCTTTATTTTCGGCTTTGTTTTAATGACGATTACTGACTCGTATGTTAGTCCCTGAGCTTCGTGGATGGTAAGGGTGCGTGATCCTGATCCTTCCCCATAACCTTGGCTTATGAGGGTCTCCTTTTCTTCCTGCGTATGTACTAAGAAAAGGGTGTTGGGGATGGTTTTGGATATTTGAGCCCCCTTGAACCTTTTCTGCTCAAGAGACCTAACACGAGGGGCTGAGGAATATATACCTGAGTATATTTCCCTCAACGCATACGCGACATCCATTGGATTCCTGTGTGTGCAAAGCAACTCCTGGGTGATGCTTGCAACCAGGGTCGGGCGATGGTACCTCATCTCGAAGAGATTTTCTCTGTCGATATAAGGCAACTGGTTGACGTCTCCAATGAGGACAAGTTCGCTAGCACCAGACAGCCGGGCAGCCATTATTATGGCTCCAAAATGGTTCATTAGAGCTTCATCTACCAGAAGGCGACTGAAGCTCTCTTTTCCGAAACCATTGACGAGAGATGAAGCCATGGTTCGCACTCTGGATTTTACCAGATCTCCTATTCGGTGCGATAACTTCTCTCTCAGGTCTTTTGCTGCCTCTGTTGTTGTAGTGATGATAGCATCCCCGTCCACATTAAAGTTACGAATCACCCATGTTGTCTTGCCACAACCTGGAACCCCGTTGACCCATTGTATTTTTGGTACCGCCCAGTTTACCCAGCCTGCCTCGACGTCCGAGCTCCGTTCGATGGTTTTAGCCATCTCGAGGATTCTATCGTCCAGCATTATCTTTGTGCACTTAGCGGTGACTACAATTGGGTCGTTCGATGGTATCGCGTACTTTGGTCTTCCTGCTCGCTCCGTTGCTTCCTCATCTAACTCCACAAAGCCACTTTCCGCGCTATAAGCTGCCATATGCTGTCCTTTCATAGTCCCTCTGATGACTTGAGAAGTGACGTTATTGTATATGGCTGCTTCCGCCTCCTTGAGTCTTGATTTTAGTAGACTTTCACTTACCGGACCACCTATTCTAAAGAACTCCAGAATGTTGTCGCAGTTCTTGAGATTGACAATTTTTGTCGCTCTCAATAAGGCTAGGTATTCGATAAGGGCGTTTCTCGCGTGGTCTCGTGGCGATGTGGCCATGATATAACAGGGCGAACTGACCTGTCCCATGTCAGCTCTCGTTCTGGTTGCCTGAGATCGTGAAACTACTCTCGAGGTCACCGTTGTCTGTAGAGTTGGTGTTTTTGGTGTGAATCGGAACAAGCTCTGAGCTGCTACACTGAAAAGACCCGAAATGGAACCATCGTTACCGGTTGGATGGTAAACGGGTTTTTCAGAAGCTGCCTTTAGCTCTGCTCTTTCTGAACCAGATTGGATGGCTGAATTTGGAATGGGGTGGCCCCAGCTGTCTGTAGCATTATGAGGGTCGTTGCTCGGGGACTTCAGAAAACTCAGATTTTCTCCTCTGTCTTCATACACGACAACCTCATGGTGCGCAGTCGCTTTTATGCAACCCAACCGGTCTGCGGCTTCCGCCTTCAACCGTTCAACCACCATCGCATCTATGCTTATCACCCGGGGAGTGCTGTCCACTTTCATGCTGAGATATTCAAGCAATGAGCTAGCCTGTGCGAAAGGTGTCTGGGCGGCCCACTCGACTAGTGCAATCGTTTTGTTTTTCGATCTCACCAGTCGGAATTGGTGGCCGCCTGCCTCGCACACTGGCATAGCGTTGTAGGATTTCCGCTTCATTGTTACTTTGGTGGTGCTCCCGTTAAGTAGACATGCTAGTCCAGGCGATAAACGCACGCGTTTCTGGTTCCTGACTTGGCAAAAGCTTATTCCGAATCTTTCCCTGTTGTTGTCCATGAAGAGTGCCACACCACGGATTCGAATTCCCGGAGCTCCTATTTCAGCGTTTTCCAAAATCTGATCGATATTTACGCTTTTTGAGGATAATTCACGGACGGGAGTTACGCTTTGTGTGGCTTAGGTGGACTGTGAGCGTATTGGAGAAGGGTCGAGTGCAGGAGTGGAGGGAATTATGAGAGTGTTAGGGAGCATGGATTCAAGTGTTGGGGTAGTGAGGGGTGGCAGGGTATTCGGGGATGGCGGGATAGTGGGGAGTACGGCAGTGGGGATGTTTTGTTTGTTGGTGTGGAGCGTGGAATTTCTTTTGGCCGCTATTCGGAACGACCTCTCCATGAAAGACAAAAGATGTTTTCTGTTTTCTGGATCTGCTAAGATATTATGGAGATCCGAAACATCTAGATTCCTGTCTATCATTATTTCAAGGTCATGTCGAGCGGCCGAGTATCTAGGACAATCGAGGAGCACGTGCCAAACCGTCTCGGGCACATCGGGATCGCACTCGCATCCAGGGCTATCCTTGAGCTTGAATCTGTGCAGATAATCAGCTATACCTCCATGTCCGGTCAAAGCTTGTACCTGAAAAGGAGTCAAATTCGTGACGCGCGTCACCCGATATGCCTTCTCGATATCCGGGAGGAACGTCTGAGTGACTCTACCTTTGTCAGAAGTTTCGTATCGATCCTGCCACTTTCGGACTGACTCCTCACGAATTTTGCTTTTGACGTAGGACAAAGGAATCCCTTCGTAGTCTCTTGAGGTTTCCATGAGTGCCGCTGATTTTGCGAGCTCGTCTGCTCTTTCGTTACCAGCGGTGCCCACGTGCGCTCTCACCCAGAATAGACGAAGAGATCTCCCTTCTGCAGTTATCATTCCAATGTTTTCCTTTATTTTCTTCACCAAAGGATGACTCGTTTTGGGGTTCTGGAGCAGTTCGAGTGAAGATCTCAAATCACTTAAAATGCTGACCTCAGTGTTTCCGCATGTTGCCACCATTTGAGTCGCTCGGTAAAGAGCATAAAGTTCCGATTGGAAGACTGTGCATTCGGGGTGTAGCTTGAATGTTAAATACTTGACTTCCCTGCCGTTCTCCCACCAGGTTAAGGCTGCACCGACTTGACCCTTGATTTTGCTACCATCTGTAAAGATTTGGGGTCCATCGGGCAGATTCAAAGTGTTTTCTAGAAGCTCGAACTCCACCGATGTCTGGGTGGACGGATGTGGCTGGTCCAGATAACTGACATTTCGTTCGAGCTCCACTTCTGGTGGGAGATATTCTTGCGAGAAGTTTTTCTTCACTCTGTACAGGCTTGCTGCTTCCTGGATTCGCAGGTCAATAGGGAGTAGACCTGAGAGGGCGAGTGCTGACTTGAGAGAAACAGTACGGTACGACCTACAGATTTTTTGGGCAAAACTTCTTTGGAGTGCATTCAAGTGAGCCTTGTTTTCCTCGAGGTCTGCCGCTTGCGCCCATACGTTTGAGGCATACATGATGATAGGTTCCACCACTGCGACGTAGATAGTTCTCGTGATCTCGCTGTTCAGTCCCCAGTTCAGTTTCGCTGCGCACGCGATCTGTTTATAAATGTTCGCTACCTTTTTACACTGGGCGTTTATGTGCGCTTTGAAATTGAGCCTTCGGTCGACCACCAGGCCTAGCAGCTTGACTTCTTCAACAAGATTAAGCTGGACGCCCGACATAATTAAGTTTGGGGGTTCATACTTCAACTTTCTAGTAAACAGCATCGCATTGGTCTTTTGCGCTGCAAAGTTGAGTTTGTTTCGTATTCCCCAATCCACAATCATGTCCAAGGCACGATTGGCCTGCTGCTCGATGATGGATGATGACTGACTTGTAAACACGAGGACGACGTCGTCTGCGAAGGCTTGACAGTAAACTCCCTCTGCCTCCAGCAGTCGCAACAACGAGTCTAGAATTACATTCCAAAAGGTAGGTCCACTGATTGAGCCTTGGACGCATCCTTTGGTTGTTTCCCTCTCGTATGCCGCTCTAGCATAGTTGACTACGACCTTCCGGTCCAGGAGGTATGAGTTTGCCATCTCGTAGAGGTTAGTAGGACACCTCTTCTTCGCTAATTGGTCTTTTAAGGCGGGCCACCATGCATTGTCAAAGGCCCCCTCTATGTCCAGGGATACTAGGAGTACTATATTTTTGCTGTTCACTCCTGTTTTAATGTGATCTACCAGGTCATACAGGGCATCCTCTGTTCCCCGTTGGGGCATAAATCCGTACTGTTTCTGACTGATGGTTGGGAGGAGATGCCATTGATAACGGGCCACCAAAAGCTTTTCGACGATTTTTCCGGGAACCGGCAAGAGACCTATGGGACGGTAAGATTTCGGATGTGTGTAATCTGTTTTGCCGGGTTTACGTAGAATGACCACATGCGCTACTTTCCACTGCTTGGGGAAATATCCCAGCGACAAGCACTTGTTTGCTATGGCTAGGAATGTTTCCCTTTCAGCCCGGATAGCTGCGGCGCATATGTCAGCAGTAAGCCCATCTATTCCAGGGGCTTTTTTCGGATTCAGTGTTCGCAACACAGATTCCAATTCTGCTGACGTAAATGGAGGGTCATTTTCCGGTAGGTCCTTTGGCGTTTCTCTTGTCCGCTCCCGTAATTCTGCATGGCACGGCAGATCTGTGCTCACAGAGTCGTCAGGATAGAAAGTTCTGGCCAGTAGTTCTGCAGAGTGAGTATGTAAGTAAGTATGTATTTAAAATATGTATATTTAATTTATCAGTATCTGGCAGCCATATCACAAGCTATGCTTAGTTTGGGGTCAGAGATCGTGTGTAAGATGTCCCCTAATATTTATTTATTTCTTTATTTATCTAAGCCTAAATTAATAATCTCGATACAGATTACTTTAATTAATTTAAATAAGTGAATAAAGACATCGCACTAAAAGATCCTCAGTAGGATTGTTTGTGTCCGGAATGGCATGATTTTGTTAATTTTACTCAATTCCGAATTGGCCTCTTATGAATGTTTTAAAAAGTAATGATGGGATGAACCCCTATTTTTTACCTAATACAACTTTTCTTAGTATCCCTGTGGAACGCAAAGCAAAGAGGTACATCGCATCTTCGAGCAAATATCTATAGAGCCACAGTCCCTAAGTGAAGGTAGTAAAAAAATGTCCGAGCGCCGTCATACATACCGACTTAAATATTTACATTAAATAACCCACAATGACCCGTTTTCTCTTATCTCAACGTTATGTCACCTAATTAGTGCTTGAAATCGAGCACTTTGGAATCGCGCGGCGTTGTAGTCGGTTCGCAATCGCCTTACGACTTCTTAACTAAAAATCCTGCCCACTACGTAGCTTGGGCACAGTTTTGGCTCGGACACTTTTTTGTACGATTGTGACTCTATTTACATTTGCTCGAAGATGTGATGTACCTCTTTGCTTTGCGTTTCACAGGGATACTACTTTTATTGCTAAATTTCATCAAAATTGGTCCAGTTGCTTCAGTGTAAAAATGTAATAGACGTATTTACGTCATCATAACATTTCGCCTAAAATTAGTGTGTGATGTTATGTGATATATTTCATGTTATAGATTTGTATACTGTGCCTTCTAATACTCCAGAAAGTAAAGCATTCATCAGGTCCTTCAGGCTTAGCAGCAAATATATATTTTTTATTTAGTATAGGTTTGCGTTTAACTACATACTGCCCGATTTTAAGCAGATATGCGGTCTAGGGTGTAGCACGCTTACCTGGTAGATACCTATTTAATGGTGAGGACACCATTTCAACGTTATTGTAAAGTACTTATGTGTGCAGGCGGTGTATTTAACACGGTTTCATTAGGTCGATCTGCATTCGCATGTAGGTAACTAACTTTGTAATGGAATCTAAGGTAACTAATTTAACCATCTTCCAAGGGTCATAGCGTAATGAAAGTTGGCAGCTGTATGTAGTACTGATGACAATACAATAATATGGTACTGTCAAACTGATCTGATGATGGAGCCGGAAGAGAGGAACTGGAGTTTCATGATAGAAAATCGTATCATAGTTGTGTTGGATTTCTTAGAAAAGTCTTGTAATGAACTTTGACCACGATTAGGTTTCAAGGTCTGATGAGCGTGTTTTTTAGTTTTTTTAACTACATTTATTTGAAGTTGTTCTCTTTTCGCATCTAGATCGCGTCTTCGTTGGTCTTCAAATGCGTAAATCTTTTTGTGAAGCGATTGTCTTCACTCAGAGCGATTGCTGGCTTGATCTTAAAATTTTGAGGGCTCGATCCCACACCCCTTTATTTGGCGCTTCAGCACATCTTTATACCTCAAGCACTGGCCTCCACTTTTTCGTCTCCCATTCTGAAGTTTCGTATAAAACATACCTAAATAGAGGCAAAGTTCAAATCAAAATTGCCGAGCCCTGTTATGGTTGAAAGCGTTTGCTAATGGAATCGTAATTAATAAAATTACGATTAAAATTTCGCGCTTTCCGTTTATTTTTGACATTAAAATTTATGAAGAGGGGTCGTCCTATATCAATAATTTAATAACATCCCACATACGTTTAAAATAGATTAATTAAAATATCTCCCCTGAACGAATTTACTATGACCGACCTCTCCCTTTCGCTTCATTATAATATCACTAGATTATATGATGAAATTTTTATTTTGACTATAAATGAGTATATGTAAAAACCTATGCTGGTTGCTCGTAAGTGCAACCAGCATTACGCTGAGTTGGGACCAGTTTTGTGACAGAAATACTAGGTAAAATACTGTTGTATGTGTTTTATCATTTGTTTTGTCGTTATGTGTTGTACCTCTTATTTTTGTTGCAAATAAAAATTTCTGTATTTCTGGATGCTTACTGTAGATGAAAAAATGTGTTGTTTCCTTTTTAACTCCCGACAAAGCAAGGGGTGTTATAAGTTTAGCTTGTCTGTGTATTTGTCTGTGGTATTGTAGCTCCCATATGGATGAACCGATTTTCGTTGAGGTTTTTTTTGTGTAATAGATAATTTTATCCCGAGACATGTTTCATGAAAATCTGTTCAGCCGTTTGAATATCATTAGCTGTTTTCTAGTTGATGAGGGGATCTGACTACCATCCGTATGTCCTATCTATTTGAAATTTGGTACCGTACTTCAATGATATTGAAAGGTCATAGTTTACTTTGTGTCGGGGAGTTTTTTAAGATTTTATTTCACTATTTCTGAATAAAACAATCATTTTCAAGAAAAACAATGCACACAATGACACAACAATGCCTGCAGACTCTGTACGTGGCGTTAGCGCGTGTATTTTGCAAGTGGAGACTACGTAGTCGTATGCAGATACGTAGCTAGAACATCCACCCATAAATTGATGTACAGATAAAATCTCAAGGGAATCGAAAGGAAACGTAAGATACATACATATCGGTCCCAAACAATTTTATTTCGAATGGCCAAAGCAATGAGATAAAATTTTAGGAATCTATAGAAGAGGCCTACGTCCAGTAGACGTTATACAGCTAATATGATGATGATAATGACAAACTTTGGCGTCCACCCGGTCCCTGAGACCGGGGTCACAAACTAAGTAAGTCAAATTAACATGGCATTATTTTACATAATTTAGTGCAAACTCGAAATGGGTTGAAAGCAAACTAATTGCACATTCAACAAAGTATGAAATCAGTAAGTTTATTCCCAAGATAAGCAGCGATCGAGTATTTGACTTGGCAACAACTTGCCGAGTCAACAGACCCATGTCACAGAATACTGAGAGTGCAGAAGTTAATTAAACTCAACTGTTTTCATGAGAATGCTGACAGTGCAGAAGTAGAAATCTGTAAAACTGTTAAATTTATGTAATGCAAAAAAGTGTAACGCTGAAAAACAAAAACTAATGGAACCATGGAACTAATTTAATTCATTAAACAATATGAAAACCCAACATTCCCAATTAATCTTGATTTAATCATTTAATCATTGCCCCATTTTTGCACGAAAAATATGGCAGGCCAACGTATGTCAGTTTTCAGATGAAGTCAGTTTGTTTCAGAAAACAAAACAATTAGAACAATTTATTTTTGATTCCACACTACAAATTGGTATATTTGTGTTTTTTATGCAATGCAATTTTAAAAATCAAGTCCTGCGGTCTCCAAAAAATAATAATTTGATTGAATCCCAATAAAACATTCAAATGTGATGTTGTTATTTTCATTAATGAAATGATTGTCTGTTAAAAAGTCATTTAATTCAAATCTACAGACATAGACCGCGATCGCGCTCAATACGTGCGTGGGTGTATATTTCGTGTTTGTAAGAGATGTCTTTGTGCGTTACTCGGCAGCATAAATTCAATCGAACTTGCCTTCTATACTTTTTGTATTTTGTGCCGATGTAGACGGACCGTTGTCTGACAATGTCATGTTTACGAATCGCCAGTTTTGCTCAAGTATTTATCTTGGATATAATAGCTTGAGTTCCGTTTAGCTGGGTAAACGAACTGAAACCTTGTTATACTTATGTTTCACTTAATTTTAATTTCAATTTGTTATGTTAATCTTAATAATGTTATGGATTGATTATATCTGAAACAAATGTTTTTTGAATTGAATTGAATTGATATCTGCTAACTACATTTCCCACTGTTCGCTTTGGACTTATGTTGTACTTTTTTTGTGATTGCGGTACTTAATTTTTCATTCGCTCCATCCATCAGCCATATGATCATGGGACCAAGGACCATGGATCTCCAATAAGACCGGTTGGAAGCGGCTTGTATCCAACGCGATTTTTCGGTCATAACCCGCCGTTTGTGACCAATATGTCTCAGAGTCCGGGTGGACAACTCGAAAACAACATTTTAGAATGATTGAATGACAGCTCAAAATATGGCATTAGAACTTGTAGTTTGGTTTCCATAAGACTAATAAATAACAAGTCATTTATGTAAACTATGGACAATGACAATAAAAACATATGTTTTCATGACGTAATCATTTAAAATAGGATAAATTAAATAAATAAAAAAATATTAACATTGAAAAACTCGGTGCGTACCGTGACACCGGAGTCACAAACAATGTAAGTCAAATCGACATCACAAACGGCGGGTTAAAGAGGTCATCCATCCCGTTGTGGGTGGATGTCATACGCTGCTCTTGCTGGTACGTGGTCTCCACTGGAGAACATTTCGACCCCGTGCTATGTGCCGTTTCCACTGCCATTTCAACTTGCCGATGCTGGGCTATGTCATGAGTAAGGTCTACCGTCTAACCGTACGGGCATAAACATCTAAGCGTATATAATTTTCACCAAAAAAAAGTAAACAGATCAATTATCAAGTTTGAAGTGATTACATATTAAAAATACATACCTGAATTACATGTGTAAGTGTTATCTCGCAGTAATTTACACAGTGCACTGTTATAAAACAACAAAATCCATGAATGGCAACATGTTGTGAATATCGACTCAGACATGGTTCAACACTACAAAACGGTTAACTGATGTACTGCACAGCACTGGAAAGTCCGTAAGTGGCACATTATGAGTGAGATTAATCTATCACAACATTAATTAAGTAGAAACACGTAATGCAACATGATTAAATGTCAATCTGAGGGTACGAAGGCGAAGTCGTGCTAGCACTGACCCTCTTATTAAAAAGCTACTTACTTATTCAAACAAAGTCAATGAATACTTGGAAAAATTCGTCAATTGTAAGTAACAGCTCGGTGGCCGAGCGGCGTAGACCGATAGTTCAAAACGAATGATCGTGGGAGCGAGTTCGCGCCTCAGGAAGAGTATTTATTTTTGCATGAAAACAAGGTTGATATTTCTAAATCTTCACTTTGAGAAGTCCAATCTTTAAATAAAATAGTCCTCAGCTACTTTTACGGCGATACAAAAATGACTGAAGAAATATGTGACAATGTCACCTTCAGACAACAAAGACGTCGAAGAGCTCATTCATTGGGTGCAGATGATCTCAGCGATACATCTCTTCAGTCGATTGCGAAAATAAATATGTCACATACAGAATTTTTAGATGACAGCGACTCAAATTATGCATAAAAAGAAAAAATTGAAAACTTGGAGAAAAAGGTTTTATCTGCAGATGCCGAAATCGATAACTTATTAATGGAAAATTCAAGACTCAGAGAAGAACTACAAAAAAAAGACAAGATAATTCAGGTGCTCAAACGAATTGACAGTAGCGATGTACATTCGACTCCTATGGCAGGGCGTAAAAGAAAAAAACCGCATTTAACCTTAAACGACACAAATGACATAGCCGAACTCGATATGTCACACACACCGTCGAGACTAGTTTTACGCCAAAGTAGACTAGAATTAGAAAGAAAGACACAAGAACTAACTACTTGGCTAGAAGAAGAAAAGAAGAAATGTCTGGAGCTCACCGAAGAATTAAATAAAAGAAACATGATGAAGAAACCATATAAAAGAGCAGTTAAACCGAAAAAGCTGCAATTATTTTGTAAAAAAATTAAAAAACTAGCAACAAGGACAAAGTATTTACAAAAACAATGTTTAAATCTTAAGAAAATTCAGGTGAAAATTAATTCAAAAATAGAGCATGAACAGAAAAGGTTAAAACTATACGAAGACATTAAAAAGCAAAACACTGAAGAAAAATGTAACATTGAACACAATAATAAAATCAATCAGACACATAGTGAAGAAACAAAGTTAAGACCTCAGGGAATTATTTTATCAGATGAAATAGGACGGGGCATCATGGAAAATTTAACGAAGAATTTCAATGTATCTCATAAGATAATTAATTACTGTAAACCAGGAGCGACTATAGAAAACATAATAGAGCATTTAGACGACAAAACAAAAAATCTGAAAAAAGGAGATACACTTGTGATCCTTGCCAGCAGATATCATCCGAAATATCTACAGAATAATATGTATATCAAAATTCTACAAAGCATTATTGAAACACAGGATAGGAAATTCAACTTGATGATCACTGGATTACGATATGATGGCTACAATAACAGTAAAATATATGCTCTAAATGCTAAACTAGCTTCCTTATCACAGCTAAGTGAAAATGTTAAATACGTAGACTTAAACATAAGCAATGGACTTAAATCTATTTACAAAGCTAAAGAATCAATTGTTCAACAAATAGGAAGAATTCTAGTGCACAAATTTCAGGGATCGTCGGCACTTACTTTTATAAAACAGAATGAACCCAACAATGAAGATTCAAATTTTCAGAAACCGTCTCAAAAAATAAGCCAAAGATGATTGTCGCAGCAAACGTACAAAGCATTCATAACAAATATTTATCATTAGAATATCTACTTAGTTCATTAGATTGTGAGATCCTGTGTCTAAATGAAACGTGGGCAAAGGATCATCAAGTTATCGGAATGCATATTGAAAACTTTGAACTTGCCTCATACTTTAACAGAAAATTATTTGAGCACGGAGGAACTGCCATATTTGTCAAGAATAATACAGTCTACAAAATACGGAAAGACCTAAACAACATGTCATTTGAAATGAATTGTGAGATTGCAGCTATTGAATTACGGGCATCTAAAACAGTAATAATTAGTTTATACAGACCGGACCATGATATACATTTATTTTTTGATATATTTACGAAACTCCTAAGTAAGTTAAGTCGCGAAAATAAGCCAGTAATAATTGCTGGTGATTTTAATTTGAATGTACTTTTAGATAATACCAAGATACGTAAATTTCAAACTATTCTTCAAAATTTTAATTTTAAATATGTCATAAGTAAGCCTACTAGAACACAGGAAACAAGTTCAACATGTTTGGACAATTTTATTGTAAATTTTGACGATTGTAATGGAACCGTTCTGGATGATAAGATATCAGATCATAATGTAATACTACTGAACATGCCAACAAATGAAATAGTTCGTAATAATTCTAAGAAACCAGTTCATAGAAGAATATTTTCGGGGAATAATTTTAATTATTTTCATTATCTTATATCTAAAGACTATCATAAAATATCAGAAGAAATTAGAAATACAAAAAATGCCGATGACAAGACAAATATTTTATTGCAATCGATTATTTATTACTACAAACTGGCTTTTCCTATAAAAAAAGTATCGTCTAATTACCGAAAAAAAAGAATTACTACACCAGGAATAGAGAAATCTAGGAATAATTTAGCAAATTTAGAAATGATGCAAAATTTAGATCCCACCGAAGATAGAAAGATTAGAATACGTAAATTTAGAAGAGTTTTCCGAAAAGTATTAATGTCAGCTAATAAGTTACACTATGCTAATAGAATAAAAGCATCTAAAAATAAAATTCGCGAAACTTGGAAGATTATAAATGAACAGGTTAAAAAGAAAAGCATAAATAAATCACATATAAATAAAATAAATAACAACGGCAATATAATTCAAGATGAGAAAACTATAGCAAATTTGTTTAATGAGTTTTTCCTAAATGTTGCACACAAACTCACTAAAAATACAAATGTTAATATGAACAAATGTAAAAATTATTTAAAAAACGTAAAAACTTCAGATAATAAAATAAAATTTGACCCTATAACTAAAGCTGAATTAAAAATTACAGTAAGAGAAATGAAGGATACAAAGTCGTTAGATATATACGAAATGAGCGCGAAAACAGTTAAACAACTCATTCTTAACAATGACATGCTATTGGAGTTAATCCTTGAAACATTTAATGCATGCTTAGACGAAGGTGTTTTTCCTGATTGTCTTAAAAATGGCTGTGTGATTCCACTATACAAAAAAGGAAAACATTGTGAATTAAGTAATTACAGGCCAATTTGTATACTACCTACCTTATCTAAAATATTAGAAGCAATTTTAAAGAAAAAAATAATTAAACATTTTGAAGACAATAAATTATTTACGCCAGCACAATTTGGATTTCGAAAAAACAGGTCTACCGAATTAGCCATTAAAAAAGTTGTGTATTATATTCTACAAGGGATGGACGAATCAAAAAAATGTGCCAGTATATATTGTGATTTGTCCAAAGCTTTTGATTGTCTGCGGCACGATATTTTGACGATAAAGTTTGAGCACTATGGCTTTGATGGCAAAGAATTTCAAATGATGAAGTCATATCTTTCAAATAGAACACAATGTGTTTACATTAATGAAAAGAAATCAATGGCAGGTGAAGTTGATATTGGGGTACCCCAAGGATCAGTTCTGGGACCCCTTTTATTCCTTATATATATCAATGATCTCGCTAGTTGTTTACCAGATTGGTCTTCAATCAACTTGTTTGCAGACGATACACATGTAGGCTTAAAAGATAAAGATAGGGAACTCTTGGACAAAAAAATAGAATCTATAATGTCTATTTTGCGAGAATGGTTTGAGGCTAACGGAATAATATTAAATGCCGATAAAACTGTAGTCATGAAATATCACGCTAAAAAAAGTAAAAACGACACGGTTACGAATTCGGAACACTTATTTCTCGGGTATAACATAGATTACACTCTAACACACCGTTGTCACATTGATAGTATATGTAAAAAAGTATCTAGCGCAAATTATGCTCTATTTAAGTTAAAATCACTACTTGACAAAAAATCATTGATATCAGTATATTACGCATATGTTCATTCTGTTATAAGTTACGCAATAACTACCTGGGGCAATGGTGCAAACGTTGAGCAATTATTAAAATGTCAAAAACGGTCTATAAGAATCATAAGTGGGATCAGGAAAAGAACTTCGGCCAAAAAATACTTTTTAGAGAACCGAATAATGACAGTAATATCATTATACATTTTTAAATCTTTATTAGATATTCATATGGATAAGGACAAGTACCTAAAAATTTCGGACACACACAATTACAACACAAGATTTAAGGAAAGACTATGCTTGCCCTCGACTAAATTAACTAAAACTCAAAGGCATGGCGTGTATAATAAGATTTTTATGTACAACAAATTACCAAAATCTATTACTGATCTACCTTATCCTGATTTTAAAAGAAAAATTAAATGTTTTTTAACAAATAATGTGTTTTATAAATTGGGTGAGTTTTTAGCAATGAAATTAAATGATAATTATTTTGATGACTAATACTATACTATTTGATGAGTAATACAATAATATTTGACATTGATTCGGTAATTCCATAATTGCATGCAATTCTATACATTTAGAAAGGTTCCACTACAGGACAATTTTTATGACTAATATGTAATTTATTTTATGATTTCCTTTGACATATTGATGACATATTATTTGACTTGTTGTTATTATTTTATTTATATTGAGTATTATTAATTTTGATTAAGAATGTTTAAATTTTATAGTTAAGTACGTATATTTCAATTCTGTAAACTGACTTGCCTTGTATGACTGACATGTTGTAAATGGCCAATAAATGATCTGAATCTGAATCAGTGGGCTGTGTTTTTCATTCGCTAAATGTATGTAATTATTGCATTCAGCTTTAAAGACATCAGTGCTACGTATCGCTGTAGGGACATATAAATGACTAGTTTTTGTGATATCCCATAATTATGAACCTTTGATTTTTCGTAATTAGCGTATGTCGCTTTCCGTCTTTAAACTATTAGGTATGTTCATGCAAAAAATCAAGTCAGTCATTTACTACGTTGCTGTTGCTGTATTGGTTTGTCTTAAAGAAGAACAAACCAATAAACCAACAAACAGACTTTCGGATTTATAATAGGCATTAGTAACAATATTATGATATTAGTAAGCATATTATAATATTAGTAAAGATAAATATTTGTAACGCACCAGCAAGCGCAGTGTAAGACGTCCACAGACTAGATAAACCGACGGTATAATTAAGGCTGCAGGAACGCGCTGGATGCAGGCCGCTTCCAACCGGGCTTATTGGAAATCCATAGGGGAGGATTATGTCCAGCAGTGGATGTCCTACGGCTGATGATGATGATGAATGATGAAGGGCCATAACCGTATCGTGTTTTTATCAATTCTTCTTCTTTTCGAGTCGATGTTTCGATTTTTTTTTCAGATAAAATGAATTATAAATAAAACGTTTTGTATTTATATTTTGTTTGACCAAAATGAGGCCACCCCAATGGCCTTGTCCGTGGCCTTGAAAAGATCGTCTGAAGTGCACGTATCAGGGCAGGCTGCACAGTTCAGTAGGTGGGGCATTGTCTGTGGATTGAAGCCACAGATGCATGCTGTTTCCGAGTTGTCTATAAAGCCCCACTTGGCCATGTTGTCCCGGCTTCGTCCCACTTGGGAACGGAGTCGATTCAGAGTTTTCCATACAGGCCAGTTTTCCTTGTAGCCAGGAGGAAGTTCTTCGGCAGGTGTGATATAGTTGGGTGGCGGGCTGTGCAGCTTTTGCCATGCTTCAATTCTAGCATCTCTGGGGAGACCTTCCAGTGCTGTTGTTTATCAATTTGATGAATAGGAAACGCCAGTCAACTGTCTCGAGCGGCAGCCATCGAATCTGTAGAAAAATAATCGGCGCAGTACGAGTCGGACTCGCGCACGGAGGGTTCCGTACTGTATAGGAGCCCCCCTTAAATATTTATTTTATTTCAGTTTTATTAGGTATTTATTTATTATTAAACTAGCTTAAAACCCGCGGCTTCGCCCGCGTTGTCTTAGTAGACAGGTACTTGCTTATAAAAATAGCCCGTGGTTTGACCCGCGTTTGTCTTAGTACTTGCAATTATAAAAGGTCGTGGTTTAGCAAAGCATTATCGTATAACGTATTACTTGCAAGGTTAATGCCTATGGTTTGGCCTGAATTGTCTTAGTATTTGTACTGTACTGTACCAGCCTTTTTGATAGTCCACTGCAGGACGTAGGCCTACCCACGAAGAGTGATTGGGCCATATCCACCACGCTGGCCCAGTGCGGGTTGGTGGATTCACATACACCATCGAATTTCTTCTACGGACGTATTGCAGGTTGCCTCACGATGTTTTCCTTCACCGAAAAGCCAGTGATGTGAAATTCCGTACATAAATTCCAAAGAACTCATTGGTACGGGACCGGGATTTGAACCCACGACCTCACGATTGTAAGGCCGGTGTCATTACCACTAGACCACCACGGCTTCAGCTTTTTCAGCACGACTTCGGCTTAGTATTTGGCTAAAATGATAATAGGTCGCGGTTTGGCCTGCGTATTCTTAGTACTCGCTTAAGATGGTATTTTATAGCACGCAGCTTAGCCTGCATTGTCTTAATACTTCCTCAAAATTATAATAGCCTACCGTTTGTCACGCGTTGTCGTATTACTTGCAATGATAATAGCCCACGGTCTGGCCCGCGTCTTTATAGTATTTGCTCAAAATGATAATGACGTGTGGTTTGGTCCGCATTTTCTTAGTACTTACTTTAAATGGTAATTTCCCACAGTTCGGCCCGCGTTGTCTTAGTACTTTTTTACTTAAAATAATAGCTCTTGGTTTAGCCTACGTTGTCGTATTACTTGCAAGGATAATAATTAGCCCACGGATTGGCCTGCTTTGTCTCAGTATTTGCTTAAATTTACTTGTGTCTAAAGCTTATTATGGAGTACGACAATTTTTAGATGATAAATTGCAAAATATTCGAATTAAATTTAATAATAATGATTGTATAATTTTTTCATGTTCTAATGATTATTTTATGGCCATATTGGACTTAACTGAAAATTCAATATTTTTGTAATTAGTAGTAAGATCTCAATGTAACACAGTTCAACAATAAATGTTCTTTGACTTTAATAGCCCACGGTTTGGACCGCGTTATTTTATAACTTGTCATAAAATAAATACTTAATACAGTTATATTTTAATATATGTACTGATTTTTAATATCGAGAAAAGAATATTTTTCGGTATATTGCTCGATCATGAGTTGACCCATTTATTTACCCACTCGTATACCAAATTTTATTTTCGAATGTTCGATGTTTCAAAGCAACCTGCATAGGCACGTCCTTAGAGAAAAATCGATGTCGTATGTGAACTCAGCAACCCGCGCTCGGCCAGCGTGATGGATATGGCTTAATCACCCTTCGTGGGTAGGCCTACGTTTAGTGGTGGATTATTAAAAATCGGCCAAGTGCGAGTCAACTCGCGCACGAAGGTTTCCGTACCGTATGGGAGCCCATTCCTCTTGCCGTTATTAATAGCGAGCAAAAAACTCCTAAAAATCACGTTTGTTGTATGTCCCTTAAATATTTATTTTATTCTATTTTTAGTATTTTTTGTTATAGCGACAAAAGAAATACATCATTTTTGTAAATTTCAGCTGCCCAACTATCACGGTTTATGAGATAAAGCCCGGTGACAGACAGACAGACGGACATCGAAGTCTTAGTAATAGGGTCCCGTTTTTACCCTTTGGGTACGGAACCCTAAAAAAGGCCAGTACAGGTATTCATCATGTTTCATTAAGTAATTAGAAATTTGATTTCGATTATTCTGAACCCAATGACAATCTCGCCCATAACCGTTTACGCGGTCAAAAGTGATCGAGACACTTGTAGGACTTTCAGACATTCTCTGACCAATTACAGACGAAAAAGTAGCACACAAAAAGGTACATTTTATTTGAAAAATACATAGCGTACCTACATCTAGACGACAGGCATGTTCTAGGATTCCATTATACTCATCATTTGACTAACTTTTACTATGGTACCAACCCAGAAATCACGTAAATAAAATTAGCTGTTCAACACAAAAAATTCATCGACCCGCGACAAAATGTAAAGAATAGGTAATTTTCGCTTTTTCAGGGTAGTTCCCATAGTAAAGTAAGTAGTTATTGATCCGTATGTACCCTAAGTTCAAGTCTATTGGCTCACAAAATAAAATCGTTCATAAACTATTAGGGGCCCATTTTGCCCCCATTGAAGGATCTAAATTATCTCAATTTAATTCTAGATATTTCACTACGTTTATAAAAAAACGCGTTCAAGTTATTTTTCACGCTTATATAGGATGTTTGGTCTAGCGTTAGACAAGGAATCCGGGACTTTTCCCAGGACGTTAATAGTCATATATTAGTTAAAAGGGTGGGCTATTTTCAAACAATATTGCATCGGTTTTCGAACAGTCATTTAGTACTTTTTTTAGGAAACTGATATCCTGAAGGACCCACTGAAATTTTCCGGGATAGCAGTACCCCAAGTGGTAATTTGTGTTATTGTCTAGCGTCGTACCAAATTTCGTTAGAATTCATTTACCTCTTTTATCTTAGCTTTATAACTGGTTATTTTGGCTATTGCTAAGAAACCCTATAGATTTTCCGGTATAAAATAGTTACTGTATTGAAACATGCTGTTTGCTTCCTCCATACCAGATTTTTTCCATAACTATTCAGATCGTTGGATATAATTGATGGCTTTTTCACCAACTTTGGGACACTATTTGACCCCTTAGGTAAACAAAATTCGGAAAAACAGGAACAAACGTATTTTTTATTTTGTCTGTGTAGCATGTGTACAAAGTTTCAAGTCAATCGGTACAGGAATACAAAATTAACTTACAAACGAAAAGAGCCATTTTTACCCCGTCAAAGGTCAAAAGTTCAAAGTTTTCGTCTTTAGTGCTCCATTACGTCATACAATGTACCTATATTCCAAATTTCAAGCTTATATCTTTAGCGGTTTGGGCGGCAGCCGAAACCGATTAATTTTGGCTATCCCTAAGGATCCCCATAGAATTTCCGGGATAATAATAGTTCATGTGTTGAAACATGTTGTGTGCTTCCTCCATACCAGATTTCATCCATAACCGTTCAGCTCGTTGGATGTAATAGACGCTTTTTTCACCAACTTTGGGACCCAATTTGACCCCTTAGATAAGGAATATTCGGAAAAACAGGAACAAACGTAACTTTTATTTTGTTTGAGTAGCATGTATACAAAGTTTCAAGTCAATCGGTAAAGGGAATAAAAAGTTACATACAAACGAAAAGGGCCCGTTTTACCCCTTTAGAGGTCGATTTTTCAAAATTCCGTTCTTAGTGCTCCATTACGTGGTCCAATGTATCTTTGTTCCAAATTTCATGTTCGTATCTTTAGCGGTTTGGGCTGTAGGCTGTCTGTCAGTCAGTCACTCAGCGAAGCCTTTTATATAATAGATGAAAGTGAATATACAACTAAATATTTTGTGAACATTTCAAGCATCTACCTGCGGGGCAATTCTATTAACCGATTTCGTTGCTAAGGTGACGCGTTCTTGAGCTTCTCTCGTTTTTTTGACAGCTTTGAGCCATTAAAACTGTCAGAAAAGCGAGAGGGGTTCGGGAGCGTATCACTTCGGTGACGAGATCGGTTGACAGAATTGCCCCGCTGTTACCATTAATAATATAGAGCGAAAAACGGCTAAAAAATCAGGTTTGTTGTATGGGAGCCCCCCTTAATTATTATTTTATTCTGTTTTTAGTATTTGTTGTTATAGCGGCAATAGAAATACATCATCTGTGAAAACTTCACCTTTCTAGCTATAACGGTCCATGAGATACAGCCTGGAGGCGGACAGACGGACAGCGGAGTCAAAGTAATAGGGTCCCGTTTTTACCATTTGGGTACGGAACCCAAATGATACGGATCTAGAGGATATTTCCCGCTGTAGTCCCTTGAGACTTTGTTTTCCTGATCATTCAAAAAATGTTTTTCTTTTGACTTCGATAAAATGTGAATACTTGTGTTTACAGATAAATTGTGGAGTGGGCGTCGTGGGTTGCTTGTTATAGGATTCCATACACCGTAATCAGCTGTTTCAATCGTAGAGCACAAGGAGACAAGTATTTTTGTTAATTTTTAACCGACTTCCTAAAAGGAGGAGGTTCTATGTTCGTCTGTATGTATTTTTTTGTGTATGTTCATCGATAATTCCGCCAATTGTCAACCGAATCGAAAATTTGTTTTTCAGTCGAAAGGGTACTCTTGAGGTGGTCCTATTTAAATATTACAGAAATCGGCTGAGCCGTTTTTGAAAAATCAACAATAATGTAAAACATTCGTGCGAAATATTTGAATTTTGTACACGATGGAACGGTTATACCATTTTTTGCGAAAAATAATTATTCATTGAACCTACTCAATTACTCATACTTACCAACGACCATTATACGAGTATATTATTGATTTCTAAATAAGGGAGGGATTTTATATTGGTGTATTTTTTTTGTATTAGTATGGAAATTTGAAAGTAACCGTATTTTTACGTGATAATCTTAGGCAGTAGATTAATAAATAAAGTCTACTGCAGATTTAATTTTGATAAAAATCGTTAAGATAAAAATGATGCAGGGCAGAAAAAAAAAGTAAATTACGTTGCAAAACTTTTGACGATAACGTCTGTGTTACGATATTCAATTTTGATAATATCTACTTAAGTAGTAATTACTGAGCATCAGTTTTAGGTAAATATAGTTAAATAAATTAATAATTTCACGACAAGCATGAAACAATTGTGAAAGATGAAATCGTAGATGCAACCACGGAACCCTTAAAAATAAATAAAACACGTATTATAAAACACATTTAATACTTGTTCCATCACAATTAAGACACGCAATACATATACAAATAAAATAATATGAGTACTTAATTTTAAAATAACGCTTCGAGCTTTGGTTATACGTCTACTGATATTTGTATAGTCCTTACATTAATTGTTTAGTATCATATGTTTTATGAATTGATAATTTTCTACTATCTACAATATGTCTATTGTTATTTAAAATTACTTTGAAATGATTTGTATAATGTACCTAAGGTACTTTTAGATATTTTAAGTTATAGATCGATTAATTATATAATTTGTAATATCATTAATACTACAGTGTAATTTTGTATTTTTTTATTGTTCTTATAATGTTTTGCAAAAAAATATGTAAACTAATATACACAAGAGAGTAATAGATAACAAGAGGTATTTCGTTAGTAAAAACTTATTCATAAATAATTTAATCTTAGCTTTAATTGTAAACAATTGGCATATAATATTTGCAATTCATATACACTCAAATAATTATCATAATTAAATTAAGCCTAAACTGGCTAATTATCAATATGATCTTCAAAGAAATTAATTATCCCACAAAGTTCACAAAAGCTGTTTGATAATGAAATTACTTTATTGGTATACATATTGATTTTCTACATCTACGTATTAGTGTTCCCATTTACCTAGAGATAGTAATCATGTACCTACTTTCAATTTCTATAAAACTTTTTAAATACCTATAGATATTTATGCATTATCACCTACTACTAACTATTAGTTGCATAAAAAATTGAAATAAATAGAGTACAAAAGTTCACAAAAATTACATACATATTTTTGTTATAACTGTAATGAATGTGCATATTGTATGTTTTTTAAATGCCATGCATCTAAAAACATATAATTACTTATTTGGTAGAATATTAAAGAGAAATTATAAAATTCAGAACTAATAAATAAATAAATAAATATTAGGGGACATCTTACACACGGTCTCTGACCCCAAACTAAGCAAAGCTTGTGATATGGCTGCCAGAGACTGATATACTACATATACATATTTTAAATACATACTTATATAGATAGTACCTAAATGAAAACGTAATCTGGAATATTTATTTTGAATTTATTTTTTGTTATTCTTTCGAGTGTATCTACCTTTTTATAGTGCTCTATTATTTTTTAGACAGGTTGGTCATTTACACCTTGCAATATGATACTATCATAATTATTTATGTAAAGTGAAGAAAAAACAAAATAACGTCATGCGACTACACTTTCATGCGAAATTTTTATTTTACGATAGTAACTTTTTTGATAGTATTTTTTATTATCATTAAATAGTTACTTTATCTGACAAAGTATAATGCATTTTGAGATTCTATACAAAAATAGCTACATACTAGTCTATGTTCCCAAATTTCATGATCTATTTATAGTTCATTTTGATTTTAGAAAAAATATTAGTGTGAAGATAGTAAAAGTATTTAACTTTATATATGTTTAAGTTTAAACTCGAAATAACGAGCAAAAATTTAATACATTTATACAATAGCTACCTATTTTAACTAAAAACTTTTACAGTAAACCATTCTAGTCTTATTGCTAGAAAAATTTCAATTCAATTTGCATTGCTAGAATTTTAAAATATTAGGATAATAAAATTTCGAAACACCTAAAATTAGGTACACATATTTGTATTTTTAAACGTTTGTGGAAAATAAAACTTCTAGAAAAGCTTACTCAATAATACTTTGGTCTAGGGACGTTTTTATTACAGGGACGATAATGCAAACCTTTAAAGCTTCTATTGGTATAATAATAGTATAATGTTGTATACATGTCTACATTACAACTATCATAAGGAATCAATTTCTTAAATCTATGTACCTAGTTAGTTACACAGCAAGCCCTATAGTTCTAAAATCAAGAAAACTAAGACACACTCAAAATTTAATGTTAATAAAAGAAATGGCTTCTTCATGGTAAAACCACAACTTTGTTTTAAAATTTCACTTTAGAAGAACACAAGTGGCAAAACTTTCATTTGCTTGCTGTTAGATGGATACTCATGCCTATTCTTTAAGATTCTTTTCTTGTTTCCTACAATACAGCTTGCGCTATCGTCATCTCACGTATGATAACTGGTTCACAGTTTATAGTTTGTGTATTTTTTAGCAATCTTCTTCTCAAGTCGAGATGCGTTGAGCCGCTGACCGACATGCAAAAAGATTTTTCTACTTTAAAACCGTGGTTTTATAATCGTCAATTTTAAAAATAAAAACTGCTTGATAATTACAATTATATTTAAAAAAAATATCTTTTTCATGCAACACTTTAGTACTGGACACGGCTGTTTTAAAAGAAAAGATAATCTGCAAAAGAGAAAAGCGTTAAATGGACGTCAACAAGTCGTCCATTTTAAAATCGTAGTTTTAAAGTTCAGGTTTTATTTACGTTGATCAGCGGCTTTATAAAAAGAACATGTATGAAAAACGTTCATATAAGTATATTTTTCAATCACAAGCAATACTATGGCATTACCTATGTGATTAATATGTTTTATGATTACCACAACCTGCATTTTATGTACCGGTATTTTTTATACTCTGTTTCATGTAATAAATTACAAAGTTGTTGGAGTCATTTTAGAACTTTACGTTTAAATGGCGCATATTTTCTACGGTAAGAGTGCCTAGAAGATGTTTTTCATGATTAAATAATCACATAATTTGCAATAGAATACGAGTATGAGTAGTATACGAAAATATTGATCAACATAGAATTTCCGTGTTTCATTTTATAAATATCAAAATAATTAAATCTCTAAAAGCACATCAAAATACATGTTCTATACAGCATTTATACAAAAATATTTGTGATTTACACAAAAACTCTAGTTTTAAAGCCTGATCCATGCACTTTCATGTGAGTTTACATGAGTTGAAACTTTAGGCATTTTAATATTATGCCAACGTAGGATGTCACCACACACAGAATACTTTTTGAGTTGGTACCTATGTAATAAAATTATCAATTTTTAAAATTTTTACAGATTTTTATTTGATTTGTTTTACAAACTTTAATATGAAACATATTATTAATTTCCAATTTTTATTCTACTGTAGTCCTATTATTATAATTTGATTTTATACGTACATTAATCAGACTTAAATATTCTGTTTGATGACATCCTACAAATTCAAACCACAATTCTTTCCAATAAAAACAACAAACGAATCACTCAATAATTCTTAAATATACACAATATTCAAGTTAAATATAAAATTAGGACCTAATAATATTGATTTTCAATAGTATTTAAATGTGCGCACAAAAATTATATATTTTCATAATATAGACATAAATAGACATACATATCACTACACCTAAAATTATAGTTCTTTACATTTATATCAGCACTAAGATCGCATAATGATAATTTAGCACAATAAATAAATACGTGTACAGATATTTATATTCGTTGTATTTTAACGTTAACATGCATGCATATTGTGCATATTAACCATATTCTAGTTCTTGCCTTTTGAAAAGGCATTTTGATATGAAGTTATGCCTACTATCACATAAATCTACATCATTGGTACATTTTTCGATTTGAGTGGATTAAAAATAATTGTAATTTTAATAATAATTGTAATTAAAAGCAAATTGTATTTATTCTATCTACTGCAGATCTAGCCTTATAAAGGACTGTCTTGTATTTTTTTGTACAAACCTTTTTTTATCCTTAATTTTTTTTTTGTAGAATAGTGATAATCTTTATAAACCATGTAACATAACATTCATACGTCATTATTCTGATTACAAAGTTGTAAATAAATTATATAGTGTAATGAATAATTGTAAAGGGTTCAAAATTGGTTTTACCCATAGATGTATTACAAAAAATCATTGGTTTTAGTTTTTTTTCTTATTAATATTTTGATTAAATAAATAAATTGGTTTTACTAGAATTATATGTCAAATTAAATATCAAAATCTTACCTTAACATAAGTGATAAATCTCCAAACCAAACCAAATAAAAAACCAAATTGTTACAAACATCTGAAAAAAATGTGACAATTAACATGTTTTAGACGAACTCAGTAAAATATTAGTTATATTTAGTGATTTTTTGTAAAATAAGTCTGATATTTAAGAACAAACTTATTTGAAGAATTAGAATTGCAAACGTCGGTCGGGAAAGTCCCGGTCCTGCGGGTACTTCTGAAAGTTTTCTAACTTTCACTCAGAGATATTATGATAATAAGTTCTACTTTCTAGCTTATTTTATATTCTTAAATGTGTCTTCTCGTTGTTTTTATCCGGTCATTTTCTTTAAGTTACCGTAATGTCGGTTTGATATATTTCATTTACTAAGAAACAAAAGCTATCCAATTTCCAAAATCAAATCCTACAAACATAATATATAATAAATACATTAAAAAATTTACCATTTTAATCTATTATCTACAGGCTACGTGAAAATATTTGAGTTAAATTTGTGATATAATAAAACTGCCAAAGTATTAAATAATTTATTTGTAGGCACTCAAAGGGTAAATAAATGGGTCCAGGAAATAATCCTAATATGTTGCTCAATAAGTCGACTGATTATAAATCTGAATGCTCACTAGACCGCGCCGCAAGAGCCAACTGAAGCAGAAACGTCAAACACCTCATGAGGACTCAGACACACGTCGTGGAAAAGTGTGCGAGATTGCGTACAATTACATATTATATGTACGTAAGTATTGACAACTATGCCGCACACGTCGCCTTTGGCGTATCTTGACGCGTATTCAAGTTAAAAATATGACGCCGACTAATCAGAAGTATAATTTGCACATATACGCAAATAAAACAAAAATATAAGTCATAAATTACATACAGGAAATTATACAAACCGCCAATAAATTAACCCACACAACACAGATTAAAAGTAATACACTTTGTCCGTGGTCTCAAAAGTCACATGCTTTTTGTCGTGCGCTGGCACCACCACCAATAACCATCAGGGGTTACCATTCTTCCCCTTGCTCACCTTCAACTCCGTTCTCACTTTACCACTCTTTGCTTTTACTATAGTATTACTATTTTTGGAAGAATTTTTAGTCGGATTCGTTTTAGTAGGACTTAGACTAGGATTGGACTTGGGATTGATCTTGGTGGGGCGGGTTTTAGTGGGACTTTTGTTTGCGCTGTCGTCGTCGATGGGTTCTTTGATTTCTGGGATGGGTTTTTTGTGCGTGTCTGCGTGGTGTTCTGCTTGTGTGAGTACCTCCTGCACGTGGATGGTGAGCTCTGGTCGGACTACCTGAACAAATATTATATTACTGTTAATAAATGGTTGTTATTTGTATATTCATCAGCATCATCCTTTCGCAGCCTATTTTATTCTGTTTCTGGATATAAATTTCTCTTTCGATTCCATAATACGGATATAATATCAAATCAGGAGTATGTTACTAATTGTTATTCTTAAACAAACACGGTCCTTGGAATTTTATAGATTTATTCAGTGTAAACACAGGCTTTTAAGGGCAACTACTAATGAGTTTTTATTTATTCCGTATAAGTTTGCGATGACTACATTGAGATTATATTCAATGAGGTACAGTTACGCTATTGAGCTGGTTTAATTGAGGTAACTGTGTTTCCGTAAGGGTACGCCACAAGTCGAGTTGTACCGCAATGGTATCCACGTTGTCACAGTTACCTACAACAAAACAACTATTACACAGCAGTGGGATTATCTCTGACAGAACAGTTACCTGTGTTAAAGACAGCTGCTTATAAGAGTACTTCCATTGTAACCAAGTTACCTGTGTGGAGATCAGCTACCTACGAGAAAGCAGCTACTGCATAACGGTGGGATAATCCCCACTGGAACAGTAACCCACATGAAAAGTAGCTGCTTATGGGACTATTTCCTCTAGACCTCAGTTACCTGCGTAAGGGTTAGTAAGGTCCGTGGTGTTGTTGATGTTTTGGTGTCACAGCTCTAGCACAACTCTGCTGCTTGTGCCACTGCAGGAGTATCTACATACAATGGGGAACAGTTACTCTGCGTGAAAGCAGCTACAAAACAGCGGTGGGATTATCCTTACTGGAACAGTTACCTGCGTGAAGGGCAGCAAAGCTCCGGCCACGTCCATGGTGTTATTGATGTTTCGGTGCCACAGCTCTAGCACGACGCTGCGCCGCTGCTACTTGTACCGTGGCGGGCCCAGCCAGCCGCACCCGAACACCTGCACATAAACATTACTTTGTACATTTCCATAATCTATTAGGTATTTTATAGTCTGAGTAAAATTTTATGTGAGCTTCTGAGCTTGAGCAAAATGTACCAATAGGTAAATTATTATACCTGTACTACCAGAAAGCATGTACACTGGTGTGGGGGTTCTGGTACATTGTACTTATGTTTCTATTATATTTATTACCATAAAAACTTTTAAAAATTGATATTAATTATGAGGTACCTACAATTTTGCGGCTGACTGCACGCAACAGCAGACTATAGCGTCGCCGCGACACTACTGGATACTGTTAATTTCTTTGAAATAAAATAAATATCAGTAGTATGCTACTGCTGCGTCCGTTCGACTACTAGAATTGTGCCTTAGTGCGTTTTACAGGCTGTTAAGGCCTTCGAGTGCTGCCTATACATCAACTAATCACATGTTAAGAAATATTTATAAACACCAACATTAAGATTGGTTTCTTAAATTTTTCAAGGGTTTGCGATCATATTGGAAAACCGGGCAAATGGGTCAAGCAGTACTTTGTGGTCAAGCAGGACTCGCTCGTTAAAATCTTTGGCCGCTGCGAGCTCTGGGTAAAATTTACTGTAAAATAGCAGCAATAATTGCAGGAAAAAATAAAACACTTGCATTTTTGAGTGCAAAATAAATGTACAACTACGAGTACTCAAAGTTAACTAACAAATTAGAAAAACGTTATAGTTATAAAGTATAACATTGATACAAAGACATGTCTGTATCGGTTTTCTATCGGATACATTTCAGGGAGTGTGCCCAAGAATTGCACAACTTAATTCCATCTGAAACTTTCTTTTATTGAACAGCACAATGTATCTTGCAATCTATGAAGTAAACTTTTATTGTCGTTCTCTTCAAAATAAACCCATTACTTTCGATCGACCAAATGTAATCAATAGCTCTTTCAAATTAAATGAAATGCTCTTATTATCTTTCAGTTACAAAATATCAAAATGTAAAGCCATTGTATTTGTGAGTTTTGTAGAACTACATCAGAAGGTCAACATTTTTGTAGTTTGGTAAAAGTAAGCAAGCATAACAATGTGTTTCATTCTTATTTTTAAAATAACTCTGTGACCTTTAAAAGACGAAGTAACACAAAGTCTCTCCAAGCTTATGCTTCAGAAACGTTTTTACTGTAAGGGATAAAGCATGAGCTATTTTTATAAATTGTGAAACTCGGGAATAGGATTTTGTACGGACAATGAGTCACGCAAAAAAGAAAAATAAAGTGGCTTGTTATTTTTGGAAAGGTGCGTGTAAATAAAAACTGTTATGTTTACAGCTTACGAAATAAGGTTTTTATGTTTTAATAATTTAATTTAAAAGTAGACATAGCAGTGCAAATAAATAACAAAGCCACCTCGTGCGTATCAAACTACAAATATAGCTAGAATTGCGTGGGCGCGAAAACATAGATTTGTAAAATGTGTATTATAGCAAAAACTCTGCATGTTATAGCAGTTAATATGGAAAAACAAGACAACAGTTCTATAAATAATTAGCCTTACATGCCAAATAACAAGAGCCAACTACAGTTGAAAAAACCCCGCCCTTCATGCAACTTGTAGTAATGAAATGATTTTAAATTTATAGTGCATCTCACGCTAAGTTTATCTCAAAGAATTATTTTTGTGATAAACATATCGACTAAGCAAAGCAAAGTCATTACAGCAAATTAGCTCAGTTGGGAGAGCGTCGGGCTAGTGATCCGAAGACGCAAGGTTCAAGTCCTGCATTCGCAATGAATTTTTGAAATGGTTATCACAAAAATAACTTGTAGCAAGTTGCAGTTTAACTAGAAAAATCGATGACACAACTTTTATGAAACCTAAACGTCTTGAAATTGTGCAAATAACGATAGATATTGTAATTATAATTATCTAAATAAATTAATCTGGCTGACAATAAGTGCCAATAAAATAGTGCGAACCGCTACACCAATTTATCCGCGAAGACGTAGAGAGACTGGCGAAATAAGGGAAGCATGTGTGGCTGCAGAATAGCAGGCCTCAAATGCTCTAAAGTATGCCTCCACTTTTCTCACTTATTTGCTCATAGGTTTTTTCATTTTAAATTTAGGGCAGAAAATTAAATGAACACGTTTGTAGGCAAAATAATTTGCCACAAATTATGTTAATACGAATTTTTTGTAGGACGCGTAGTTTCCGAGATATCGCAAAAAACGTGTTTGCATCCCTTTTTCCAAGATGGCAGCCAGGGGACAAGGGCGGCAATCCTACAAGCTTGGGGTTAAGCTTCTATTTTTTTTTTTACTCAGTATTTTATATTTCTATTTTGCTTAGAAACGCATTCTTTTGAACCCCCTAACACACACATGTCCTAAAAATAAAATTGCGTCCACTAAAAATGCAATATTAGGTCCTCAAATTGTATCATTTCAAAGGACTCACCTCATTAAGCTCAAATGTAGTCAGCTTATTGCAGTAAATGACATAAATTTCAAATTGATAATGAATCATACCTGCCAAATAACAAAAGCAGACAATAAAATGAGCTACGGGACTACGCTCCACACATATTCCAAACTGCGTTAGCGCAAACTCATAGAGTCCGGTGACACCAGTTGTTGAACTCGAATTTAGTCAATTTATTGCAATAAGGAGCACAAATCACAAATCAAAGATGAACCTTACCTGCCAAATACAAAAGCAGACAATAAAATGAGCTACGGGACTACGCTCCACACATATTCCAAACTGCGTTAGCGCAAACTCATAGAGTCCGGTGACACCAGTTGTTGAACTCGAATTTAGTCAATTTATTGCAGTGAGGCACAAATTACAAATTAAAAATGAACCATACCTGGCAAATAACAAGGGCCAACAATAGTAGCAAGAGTAGCGCGACCACGCCCCATACTACTCCGAGTTGTGTGAGCGCGAACACATAGAGCGTGCGGTGACACCACTTGTTAGGCTCGAAGAGAGTGGGCGCGTAGTCCGGCCACATGATTCGTAGCGTCCATAAGTTGCCGAACGCGAACCTTGACAGAACAAACAAAACGTTAACATATCGGGTATAAGGTAGCTTTTCCTTCATAATTATAATGATGGATGCAGGAGGATTGTAACATATTGTAGCACTAGTTTTTGCCCGCGGCTTAGCCCGCATGCTATTTCTATTTTTGTGCTATCCCATGGGACCTATTTATTTATTCGGTATAAAAAGACGACTATGTCATCTTACCACCCTTAATAAAGGAGGTGGAAAAAAAAAACGATTTGACGTTTGTTCGATTCTACAGTTCTTTTTTTGACATTTCTTGAAGCGCACTCTAGAATAGTTCGCAGATAGCAGCATTTTTCCTACTTACTCAACACTTATCGTAATATTATGCAGTATTTACGCAATATCATTATAATTTATAGCCTATGTGTTATTCTGATGTATAAGCTATATTATTGCAAAGTTTCATCTCAATCCGTTCAGTAGTTTTTGCGTGAAAGAGTAACAAACATCCATCCATCCATTCATCCATCCACCCTTACAAACTTTCGCGCTTATAATATTAGTAGGATATTTGGCATACTGCTATGCTCAGCAGTGGATATCCTACAGCTCTGAATATGTTTTTATTGCAAAAATAAATAACAATTATTGCTAATTTTGTATATTACTATTATGAGGCCTCTTAAAACTGTCCAAAGCGGATCAGACAGCTCAGCGCAGTCACCGTGAAGCCGCAGCAGTGCGGCCGGTTACCACTCCATGTAATACTGTTCTTAGCTTAGCGATACGTCTGCGCATACTTAAACTGTAGTGGAAATAGGTGTCCTTTTTTCACCAACGACGTAATACTAGAAAGAACTTAGACTCTAGTGGAAATAAGTGTCGTAATAGAGTCCTTTTTTCACTAGCGACGTAAAACTACAAAGAATTATGATAGAATATTTTTGGATGGAACTTTAATATTAGTAAATAAATATATATTAGAGGACATCATCAAAGGAAGCAAAGATTGTGATATGACTACCACTCACATAACAGCAGCTACCAATGAATGAAATAATTATTACATACTAGCGACCCGCCCCGGCTTTGCACAGGTTTATTATTAGATAAAAACATTCCTCTTGAATCACTCTATCTATTATAAAAAACGCATCAAAATCCGTTGTGTACTTCTAAATATATAAGCATACATGGAGACATGGGGACAGCGGAAGCGACTTTGTTTTATACTATGTAGTGATACTACATATTTTAAATTCATAGGTACTTCATAATTTAAAATCATCCCGTCACAAAGAAACATCCAAGTTCATCTTAAAAATGCTTGCTCAGGATGGAAATCGAACCTACGCCTTCTTAGCTCAGAATTTAGATAAGTTAAATTCCCTTTTATAGAAGAATGGGAGCGATCAATGTTAGTTTTAAATTAAAAATTAATATCCAGACTACATGGAAACGGAAACATAGGAACAAAATAAAAACTCCGCGGCTGTTTTATATCACCAAGTTAATGTAGTGACTATGCAATAGGCTTACGTCCGGTGGGTCCCGTTTGTTCTATGGAACATGACGTAATAAAACAATTTGAGAAAATGTTGCACCTATTTGTACTATAGACTACTCGTACATACTAGTTTCTGCTCCTGTTTTTATTTGTCTGTGAATGCACAGAACTAAGAAAATAGCTTTTCTTAAATTCTTCCATGATGAAATATACAGGGTTATTTCTAATCAATTAGCATCCCTTTAGGGACTTATTCTGTACATCAAAACTAACAACTTTTGTTCTGTGACTTTTGTAAAAAAATCAGCTGTTTCATAAATTTATTCGAGGGTATTCGATATTTTTCTATACAACAACAACTTTTTTTGAGAATTAATAAAAGTCGTAGAACAAAAGTTGTTAGTTTTGAGGTAGTGAATAAGCCCCTAAAAGGATGCTGACTGATTAGAAATAACCCTGTATAAGACTTGAATGACATTAATCACTGACGTTAATATCAGGTACAAATCACTATCAAAAAAATTGAAACTACTCGCTACATAATATTCAATTTTGCATAATAAATAAAATAATATAATAATAATAAAAAAATAAAAGCATAACAAATTTATATACTTAGTTTGTTCAATGGAACAATTTAAGACATAAAGTACAAATTTGTCTATAGTTTAAATATAGGTACATTATTTTCTCAAATTGTTCTATTACGTCATTTTCCATAGAACAAATAGGATCTACCGCTTACGTTAATAATGCATTGCTAATTGCTACACATTTCCGGTCATCTCCGCTTTGGTAGACGATTTACCAAAATTTTTCGGCTTTAAAATTCCTGTACACACTCGGAGCGAGACCTGCATTCATCTATTTGCCTGTAGATACGGAGGCCTATATTACGGAGGCAATGCATGTTAAATAGCTCAAACGATGATGATGAAAACAATTACGACCATAAGGCACCTAAAATAGAAACAGTAGAGCTACTTTCAAACTCTAGTATGTTTTCTGTGCACGATCTAATTTACCGGTAAAACTTCACAGCACAAACACTCACACGTCAATAAACTTAGTAAATAACCCCTGAAATTAGTTCCTAAAACAACAAAAAGCAATAAATTATCGTAGCCCTTTAGTTTGCTTCCGCAGGACGGATAAACAGTGGAAAAGTAAGCGATTCTGTTTGCTAAGCATTTGACCCCGGCGCAGATAAAGAAAGAAGAGAAGGATAATTTTAAAATCAGATAAAATCTGCAGGATCAGAAATAATCAAGCGGTAATAAAATACTGTCGTTTTATCAGTAATAAAACAAATTGATAGATAAAGAAAAAAATTGTGACCGAGGCCCGGCGCAAAACATACATTAAGCCCGATTACAGAGGCGCCGTCGTAATTATAATAGCTAAATAGCATACATAGTTCTGTTTCTTTTTCACTTTAGGCATTCGATGGAAAGGACGGTTTTTACGTTGCTATTAAATTTACGCTGGCGTATACGCTGGCCCGCGGGCTTATTGTACGTGTATATTGGCAGACTTTTATTATTTTAAGGTTAGGTATTACATTTTTGTCTATTTCAATGACCAACATATACAATACTACAGGAGATAAGATTGGCTATCCTTATAGATTTCCAATAAGACATGTTTAAAGCGCTTTACGGCTAGCTTGTAAGTTTTTGTTTTTTCATTAATACTGTAGTTAATTAGTCGTTTGTATCGATAAAGTTGTAAGACCATTTTACGACCTTATCTAGTTTTTGTGATAGATAAAAATAGTGTGCTAACCCAAATAGCAAGCTAAAACTCATAAGCTCAAAGACGCTTTTACTCCTAAAAGATCACAGACTTCCAGTGTAAAAATGTAGCGCTCAGTGTATTTTGACTAGATCTTTGCAAGCGATCGCCAAAGTTAAGCAACGTTCGGGTCGGCCAGTCATTGGATGGGTGACCGCGGGTGGCATTTACAACTGAGCTCGGCTCGGCTCGGAATTCGGGTGGCTCGGGTGACACGTTAAATTGCAGGTTCCTGGTTGTTCTGACCGTTTATCCCTGACGGAGGCCTTCCGGCGGCTTAAAAACACTACAACCAGGGATAGCCACCCGGCTAATTTATAGATTTACTTTTTTAGTGTGACATGGATTACAGACTTCGCAGTTGCCCGATAAGTTCATCTGTTGTATCCTAATCTGTACCCTTATTTGATCAGGCCAGTTTCAAGTGGCGTGCTTTGTATTAGGCTGAACGAACGAGCCTAAAATATCGAATTAAGTTCAGGGATCTAGCCAATTTATCTCTTGACGAGATAAAATAAATCCAATAACGGATGTATATCGTACGCTTCATTTTGATACTTTTATTACTTATAACTTTCTTCATATATACTTACTTAACTTGTATTCACTACATAGTATAAAACAAAGTGTGTAAGATGTCCCCAAATGTAAAATTTGACTGCCTCGGTGGCTAAGTGGTTAGTGACCCTGACTTCTATATAAAAGATGCGTGAGTTCGATCCCCACACAGGGCAAGCATTTATGTGATGAACATAGGTGTTTGCTCTGTGTCTGGGTGGTATTTGGGTACTATTTATACAAGTATGTATTTGTAGTATTCAGTCTCTGGCAGCCAAATCACAAGCTTTGTTTAGTTTGGGGTCAGAGACCTTGTGTAAGATGTCCCTCAACATTTATTTATTTAAGTCGCTTCCCGCTGTCTGTCCCCATATATGCTTATATCTTTAAAACTACACCACGGATTTTGATGCGGTTTTTTAATTAGATAGAGTGATTCAAGAGGAAAGTTTAAATGTATAATAAACTTGTGCGAAACCGGGGCGGGTCGCTTGTGTTGAATATAAGAGAGTAAGAACCTTATTCAGAAACTTATTTGACTCATTGATCAATGAAAACTCATTTCGTACATGTAAGGATTTTATATATTTTCGGTCTAGACTATTTTAAATCAAATGATGGAAACTAGTTTAATTCACGCTGCCAGCTACCACCCCCAACGGAAACTGGCCCTGGTAACGCATAACGTACGCACAGAAAATATTGTCCAATTGGAAGAAGAGATAAGTAGGTTGCGATTAAATATTTTGGAGTTCTCTAAAGTCAGAAGAGAGGGTAAGGAAACGTTAACTCTAAAATCGGGCAACCTACTCTACTACCGGGCAGTCGACCTAAAGATTTTGTTCTTCTCCATCGTTATTAAAACGATTTGTTCTTGTCTTCTTCTTCTTCTACTAGTAATGTACTTTTTCTTGTACTAAGTAGTATTATAGAAGACAACCTCATCCTGATGACTCCTTCTGCTCGAACTACTTTTTACGCCAAATTCTTCTCGATCCAAGCAGTCCAATTATAGAATTCTCTAAACGGGCCCCGTTTGTAATGGTTTTTAAAGAGGAGGTTAAAAAATTATATCTGTCACAATCTTCAAATAGTTGTTAGTTTTTGGGTTGTTTATTATTTAGTTTCTTATTATTGTATTTGTTTACTTATTACATTGGTTACATGTGTGTATTAGAAGTTAAAAGTATTTATAAGTTTATTACATTATATTATTTATTTTTGTATTAGTATTTATATTATTTGTATGTTTATGTCTATTGTATAATTTTTTTTTATTTTTAAAGTGTCCTCTAATATAGCACACCTCGTCGTATTTTCTTCTGTACCTATCTCTCTTCATCTTAAGGTTGCCTGAAAGAAATCACTTTCAGTGATAAGGTCGCCGGTTGCTTCACATGTTGTAGCATCTATTTTTCTTTACTTTTCTATTTTATGTGTGTGTCAATATGAATCAATAAAGAGTATATCTATCTATCAAACAAGGAATCTGTATGTAGGTAGGAATCTGTATTTATTTGCCATACTATTAGTTCGTACAAATCTCTCTAATACAATAATTGTGCGTTTTAAGGCGATACTAACGCCATCTAGTTTGGTTTCTAGGAACTGCTCTAAAACGAATTAAACAAAAAGATTTTGTTCGTCTCCATCGTTTATAAAACCATTTGTTCTTGTCTTCTTCTTTTGCTAGTGATGTGTACTAAATACCTAGTATTCTTATTCTTACCAGCCCATGAGGAAGATGGTGAGAGAGTAAGCCAGTATTCTCTCCGGCACACTGGCTGAAGAGTTAGAGCTGCGGCTGGCCAGCTGCGCCCACAGCAGCCACGTGATGCCAACGCCTCCTGCTGCTCCTCCCACCACCATGTAGACCGGCAGCCGCGGCTCGGCGGGACAGTCCCGGATGTACTGGACCCCTGGGAAGAACGAAGGTGAGATACTGTGCCCTCAGAAGCTGTGATGATGCCACCTCAATTTCGAATTTATTTTTTAATCAAATTAACTAGTTCTTTTTTCGATTTTATTCATTCACTAGACGACCCGCCCCGGCTTCGCACAGGTGTATTTATACATATAAACCTTCCTCTTGAATCACTCTATCCATTAAAAAAAACCGCATCAAAATCCGTTGCGTAGTTTTAAAGATTTAAGCATACAGACAAACAAACAGACAAAAATAGCGACTTTATTTTATACTATGTAAGGATAATGGAAGGCAGGCTCATTCCTCGCGCATGAATTGTACTAGCAGTTCAGCGCGGGAACGCAGCCTGCGTTCTTAGCACTTTTCCACAAGGACCCAGTATTTTTTCGTTTTTTAGCCTCTATTTTTGTATAGTTACATTTAGGTAGGTTATTTATTTTGTGTAGTATTTAGGTAATAAAGGAATTAAGGGCCCGAAGAGGCCCGTCTTGCGGAAAACGCCCGCCCACCAAGTACCAAGTATATAGGTAGTATAGAATGACAACTCAACGTTTCAAAATAAACTGAAATTAAATCAACAAGATCAATTCATGTATCAAAGTGTCCCAAACTAGGCGAAGCCAGATTTCGGGCACCCTGATATCTAATAATCTTCTTTATTAACCCCCGACGCAAAAGAGGGGTGTTATACGTTTGACGTGTCTGTTTGTCTGTCTGTGTGTCTGTCTGACTGTGGCATCATAGCGCCCGAACCACTGAACCGATTTCAGTTTAGTTTTTTTTTTGATGAAAGGAGACTTAATCGAGAGTGTTCTTAGCTATGTTTTATAAAAATCGATTTAGCCGTTTAAGAGTAATGGTGGGTTAAAGTGGGGATGGAAAAACCAAAATTCTACAAATGTGCCCAAAATGGTTGTCAATGTGTCGGGGGTTTTTTAAATTTTTAATTTATAGGAATGAGCAAAAGCTTCACAATCGTTCTGTTCATCATTATCAGCCGTAGACTTCTCTAAAGATTCCCGCTAAGACCAGTTGGAAGCGGTTTACATCCACCACGCAATCCATATTGTCAACAGATATCCTACACTGCACTTGCCGATACGTGGTCTCCATTTGAAAACTTTAAAACTTTACGATCACATCAGCCATTCTTTTTACGAATTCAATAACGGCGCTTTAGAACCGTTCATCAGAAAACAAGTTTCTTAAAAATCTTTTTAAAGAAATTTGATGCGAATTTAAAAATCGTGATAGAACAGCGTGGCTGTTTAAAATTCCAGTGCTAACAATTTAATATTTTACTAGATAAATCTTGCGGTTTTGTCTACTAAACTGGTAAATTTAACAACACACTAAAACTTTCATATATTGTTTTCAGCCATTTACTCCATGATATACAAAGTTATTCGTTTAGGGCTGACAAAGAGCGTTTCAGACCAATTTTACAAATGTTTTTGTAATGTGGTTGTCTATTAAGTGTTATTGTTTGTTTGTATTATAAACCTATTTTACAATGTGGCCAGATCTATAGTAAAGGCAACAAAATCACTCAAAGTCAAACTCACAATCAAAGATTGGGTAAAACATTCTTGGAAAAAAATATTGGACACTTATTTTTTATTTTGTCAATCAAACAACAAATGACAAAGATAAACCTTGTCAAAGTTTGGGAGTGGAGGTCGTGACGTCCTCTCTCACAGAAGACTATACATTTATATAGCACTTGTGACGTCACGCGGAACTTAAACAGGCTATATCTTCATCAATTTTTGTTTAATTGACAAAATGAAAAATACATGTCTAATATTTTGTGATAGTCTATCTGACGGACTAATTATATTTAAGTCATCGTGCCTAATATGGACTCTTTTAGTATAACGTTTCTGAATAACTCTGCATAGTAGAATTGTTAGTAAAATTGGACAAGCCTGCATGTTTGAAAATAAAACACAATAATTGGCCAAGTACGAGTCGGACTCGCGCACGAAGGGTTCCGTACTGTATGGGAGCCCCTCTTAGGTGTTGATTTTATTTTAGTTAAATTATTTATTATTTAAGAGAATATGCAACAAAGTATTCTGTGAATTTCTCAAGCATCAACCTTTTACCATTATAAATATCGAGCGAAAAACGTCAAAAAAATTAAGTTTGTTGTGCGGGAACGTTAAATATAATTTTTTGTATTAATTTGTTGTTATAGCGACAACAGAAATACATCATCTGTGAAAATTTCAGCTTTCTAGCTATCACCATTCATGAGATATAGCCTGGTGACAGACAGACGGACAGATGGACAGCGGAGTCTTAGTAATAGGGTCCCGTTTTTACTCTTTGGGAACGGAACCCTAAAAAGGAAAACAACCAAACTGAAAACCTCAATTTTACTATGGAAATTCTACTATACGTCGTCGCGGAGCAGAGCATTGCGAGACGGCTCCGCGTGCTAGCACTCGCCAACTTGAGAAAGGTCGCCGAACGCGACCGAAACTATAGTCGTGTTATGACTATACGTACACGTGAGTGAGTCCCGTTGTATATCGTTTAAAACCTCAATTTTGTAGGTCGGCTGAAATATATTGTAATACTAGTATATGCAACTGTTATATAATGAAGTCGTTACTATTATGAAACTCGCTGCGCTCGTTTCATAAACTCACACTCGTGTTTTAATACCCGTGTTATATGCAGTTGCATACACTACTTTATCTTCACTAATAAAAATAAAAATAAACATATTGCGAAACATTAAATTCACGCGTACGTGTATTGTCACAGTGAACTTGGCGCCATTAAAATCTAACCAATGAGAGCGCAGCTGCGCGCACAGGGCCAATCAGGAGCGAGCGCGCGATGTTATAATGAGATTTTACGATATCGATGTGGATATTATAACATTATGTGAAATTGCTTAAATTGAGTGTTTTGTTGTCTGCGCTATAACAGTAGTAATTCATTATCAGTCAAGTATTGGAAACATAAGTAGAATGTTACAACATTAGTGTAGATAAACATATTTTTCATGTACTCTACCGGAATGTAGAGGTTACGTCGGTGGGCCAGTAATTTCATTATATTTGACATTTCCTTCGCTTATCGGATTTGCGTCACCTCATTTCAAACATTTCCCGACGGCTTCCGGTAATTTTAGGCCTTATTTCGACATTGTTTGTAGGAAGTCGGATAAATGTGACCGTTTGATAAATTGGATTTCTTATTGGGTTAATTTTCAACTGACATTCAGGAAGGTTTTTGATCTTTATCTACTGAGGCACTTGGGCAGGGCACACGATTCCTAGAATGAATGTCCGATGGATGAAATTTTTGAATGGAGACTATGTACAGAAAGTGCAGCATAGGACATGAACCGACAGCGTGCCCAGCCAGCCTGCCAACTGGCAGTGGGCTTGAGCATTTGGATGATCTTTAGACCTTCAAAGGTCTGTGGATGATCCAATGCTTTTGTGTAGTAGTAGTTTAGGTAGTTTTAGCATATAAAGTAGTATTGTGTTTTGTATTATTTAACACCGACAAGTTGATCTAATCTAATAAAGGCCGTAGAAACACGCAGGACAAACCGCAAACCGCTTCCTCCTGTATGGTCTTATTGAAATATATGGAAGAGGCATAAGTCCAACAGTGGACGTCCTAAGGCTGATAAATCAACATATCAATCGAACAAAATCGTAATAAAAATACAGAAAAATTTATTTAGAAAAATGTTTACGTTAAATCTCAAATAAATTGTAACTTAAGAGGATCATCGACCAGTGTTTTCGCGTATTCTGTAGAACATCGAGAAACTTTTCAGTACATTTTTGTAAAAATTTACGTTCCGGGAGAAAACTCTTTTCAACCCTTGAAATGTAACAAAATGTTTTGTTTTTGGTGTCAATCACTTAGGTTTGAAATACGAGTATTGAACGATCGTACGTCTTTTTTTTCAAAATAGTTTTATTTTACTTATGTATAGTTTTAGGCCAAAGTTAAGTTAGACTTATAACTTAATGGTCATTCAAAAACACTGTAAAAACTTAGACGTATGTCTAGAAATTGAAGTTCTGATTGATTACATGAAAAAAAAACAAATCAAATTGGATAATATTTAGAGGTTTTATATATCTATATATCATGAATATTGATATCAGCTTGTTGTTTTTTATAATAATAAAAAATAAATATTAGGGGACATCTTACACACGGTCTCTGACCCCAAACTAAGCAAAGCTTGTGATAAGGCTGCCAGAGACTGATATAATACATGTACATATTTTAAATACATACTTATATAGATAGTACCTAAATAACACCCAGACACAGAGCAAACACCTATGTTCATCACACAAATGTTTGCCCTGGGTGGGGATCGAACCCACGCCTCTTTGACCCAGAAGTCAGGGTCACTAACCACTGAGCCACCGAGGCAGTCCGTTTATGGACAAGTTGGCACGTCACAACTAATATTTTAGATGCTAAAGTATATTTGATGTCAAATTAATGGACAGAAAAATATTTAGAGACATTTTATAATATTATTATATGCATAAAATACCTACAATTTATCAAAGTTTAAATTTAAACGCAAAAACTTGTAAATTCATAATGCTGGCAAGATGTTAGATGTGGCACGATTTTAAGACCCTTTAAATTCAAAGTTTGTTCTTTTAAGTGTACTTATTTTCTTTTAAAAATTACAATAAATCTGGCTCTAGGAGAAAAACACACAAATCAATTCGGGGCTTTCCCTCGGTAAGTGAAACAATTAAGGTTTCAATATTTCAGGTTTAAAAGATTTTCTTCTAAAGTGATGAATAATTAAGGTCTTGAGGCGAGATTTAACGTAGGCGGTTGTAATTTAAGAAGCCTTAGTGTTAGGGATTATGAATTATAATTAATGACGACTTCTCTAAAACTGGATAATGGTGCTATATTAAAGCCTAAAATGCCTTTTTGGTGGTGAAAAACATTATTGTATTCAGTGTTCAGATTATCCAATAGAATTTAAAATTCCACAATTATGTTTGTACAGGTCGCAAAGTGTAGGCTTTTAAAACTACGCCTTATTTGTTCACTTACCCATAATGAGCATGATGACTGGCAACGTAGACAGAATCGCCAAAAACACCGTCATTAAAACTGAAACAAATTATTTTGAGTCAGAGTTTTATAACACCTACCAACAATGACTACCAATATGTACATAATTAGGCACTCACAATTTTCCTTTGACAATCACTACATTCAGAATGATTTCAATTTCTATCAAACAAAATCTTTTTCTGTCAGGAAATTGCAAACTGTTGTGTTTGTTTCATAACAGTAAAGAATGATTTATATTTAAAAAGGACGTGTCCGACGAATTGACTTGAGAATGGAAGATACCTACCATATTTTGATGGAATGTGTCCGGAACGAGGCGCCCAGGCACCTTTTATTCCGAGGCAGTTCCATTGGTTTATGCAATTCGTATTTAGCTCAACTTACAGATTATGAGACAAAGAAGATACTAGCCATGGTGAAAGCCGGTCTAGCTAATAGGACCAATGCATTGTAAATATTTAAGATCTAATTGTTTTTCCTACTAGTGCGCCATTTTCGCTGTGTGAAAAAGCACTTTAATAAAGTTAAAAAAAATGTATTTGTGTCAGTAATAGGATTGAATTTAAGGCATGCAAGAGATTAGCCCACAGTGCCCTAGTCCTTTGGTGGGGCTGCCACCTAAGAACATTCAGACTGGCTCGACCAATTTATGTACAATGTTTAATACTCACTCGTTCTATTCATGATCTTGGCCGCTTGACACACAAAATCGACTCTGCTTGGCGTTTTTTAGCTGATACCCAGTCTCAGTCCAATCCAACTCAAGCACATCGTTAAAAGATACTTACTAGTCCTATTCATGATCTTTGCCGCCCAACAAACGAAGTCCACGGTCCCCTGAAGCCTCCATATTGGCGTCTTCCAGCTGATACGGCTATGATTCATAGTATTCAGTCCAATGCCCAGTCCCAGTCCACTCAAACTCAAGCACAACGTTAAAATATACTTACTAGTCCTATTCATGATCTTCGCCGCTCGACACACGAAGTCCACGGTCCCGGAAGCCTCCATATTGGCGTCTTCCAGCTTATACGGCAATGATTCATAGGTAGTCAGTCCAATGCCCAGTCCCAGTCCACTCTAACTCAAGCACAACGTTAAAAGATACTTACTAGTCCTATTCATGATCTTCGCCGCTCGACACACGAAGTCCACGGTCCCTGAAGCCTCCATATTGGCGTCTTTCAGCTGATACGCCACTGATCCATAGGTAGTCAGTCCGACGCCCAGTCCCAGTCCAGTCCGGTCGTTATACTTCGCCTGCTCCCCGCACAGGCGCCGCTGCTCATCACCTGATACCTGCTCACAAAATAATAAATACAAGCTGTTGTTTTGCATCCTTGTCAAAACAGAGCTGAATATCGACTACGGAAATATGAATTAATGTAAGGGACATTTTGGTGATTTTGAGTTATATACATCGTTGGATTCAGAATTCCGAGCTCTATCGAATGGTATATATAACTTTTTAATATCTTGAAAAAAATGTCGCTTAACACAAAAAAAACTGAGCAAAAATATCAAAAATAAGGGGTAAAAAGTACGTTAACAGACATAAAAAATGCAATATGCCTCATACGTTAAGTTTCTCATCCTATTAACCAACTGATTTCCCTTGCGCTATTACAAGTTACGTTTTTTAAGTCCGATGTGCCTCTTACATCAATTTACAAAAATATACACTGGCCCTTACGCAGACAAACAAATGTTAATTGAAAATCAAACAAACTTAAACAAGCAGAGGTTTTTATAGGAAAGTGGTTTGATTCCAGATTTATAATTTTTGCAGCCTCTACGGGACATGTCCTATAATAGTTGGTCTCTTACATTAATATTCGACTACGGATATGTGAATTAATGTAAGGGACAAAAGGCCATTTTTCAGGAGAGCCAAAAAACGATCGCAATTTTTTGATTTCTTAAATCTTTTTTGTTTCTTGTCTGATTTAAATGACTTCTAGGGCAAAATTGCATAAAATTTTGAACTGTTTATGTTAAAGATATCATTATTTGAGATATCCCTGTAGTTTAGGAATTGACATGTCCCTTACATTATTTTTTTCTGTTAAAATGACCAAAATTTAAAAAAAAAATTAAGGTAACGTACATCTCATAATCAAATACGAGGTAAAATTGCAGTGAAGGACATCGCTTCAATAGGTTTTTTTTAAATAAATAGCCCCGAAAGTTTATCATAGTCATTTATTTTCTATGTAATTATATTTAAAAATGTGTCACTGACGCTAAGTTAAAAAAAAAACGTTGTAAACTTTTTAAATAATAAAAAACTAACGTTCATTATCATAAAAAGACTGTAGGAACTTTTATATTCAGTCTTCCATAATAAAACAATAAAAGCTTCCAAAAAAAGTTAAACTACGTATAAATCTTTGTAAATTAAAAAAAAAAACATAATATAGTTCTGAACCATGTAACAAGAATAGTAATTATAAAAAATTAGGTTTCTTTTATGGCAACAGTTGTTTTAATTACCTATTTGTGGAACTATGATTAAGTTTATCCTATTCGTTTGACAAAACAAGGAAAGGCATGATCATTATTTCAATTCACTAAAGATGACTGCAACTTACTAGGCTTGTATAGGTATAATATGACTTTTCAAGACTTTCCTTGTGTTGTCATATTAAATTTACAAGATGATATTAACTTATGTATTTAGGTACGTATAATAACTAATAAAAACAACATTTAATAAATAATAAAAACATTATTCCCAGAAGCTTTCACGCGGGATTACCTAAATCTTCCGCATGATGGTGCAGTTTTAGACACTTCATTGGAAACAGACGAAGAATATGAAGACGCACAGTAAATTTTAGGATTAACCTAAAATGAATGAATAATCATTTAAATAATCAATAAATCATGAATAGATGATGATGAATAAGCATTTATTATTTCTTCACTATAATTTAATCATGAAAGCATTGCTACAGAAATGTTGACTAAGATTTTCTCATTGTTTTGATACTGGTATTTATGTTAATTCTGGTAAACATTATTAACAAGTTATTATCACAGTTAAGATAATTCTATGACTTTCATTGGACAATACGAGGAAAGTCTTGAAAACATATAGCCAATTTGTAACTGTCACTTAAAAGCGTTTGAATCCGGTTTTTCACGTCTTTCCTTTTGTTGTAAAATAAAAGAAACGTACTGGATAAGATTCATCTTACAAATAATTTACTTGCTAAAATCGAGGTTATTGTCTTGTTATTTTTAAATAGCTTGTTATAGGTAAACCATGGATATTTAGGTGCCCTATTTGTTTTTGTTTAATTTTGACTGGACATGTTTCTAGGCATAAGTATTTTATCATCTATTTTAATAGATTTTATTGTTTCTTTATGGAAGACTAATAGTAACTAACTAATAGGTATAATATGACTTTTCAAGACTTTCCTTGTGTAGTCATATTAAATTGACAAGATTATATTAACTTATGTATTTACGTAACACTACTTTGTAGGAACTATTGCAATCAGCCTTGCCTTATTGCCTTACGCCTTTTATGTGCCTGATTGCAATAGGCAGTTCCTACATAGTAGTGTTACGTAAATACATAAGTTAATATAATCTTGTAAATTTAATATGACAACACAAGGAAAGTCTTGAAAAGTAATATGATACCTATACAATAGTACGTTGCAGTCATATTTAGTGAATTGAAATAATGATCATGCCTTTCCTTGTTTTGTCAAACGAATAGGATAAACTTAATCATAGTTCCACAAATAATTAAAACAACTGTTGCCATAAAAGAAACCAATTTAATTTTTATAAGTACTATTCTTGTTACATGGTTCAGAACTATATTATGATTTTGTTTAATTTACAAAGATTTATACGTAGTTTAACTTTTTTTGGAATCTTTTATCGTTATATCATGGAAGAGTGAATATAAAAGTTCCTACACGGTCTTTTTATGATAATGAATGTTAGTTTTTCATTATTTAAAAAGTTTTCTAATGTATTTTATTGTGATATTACTTACTCAAAAGTATTGCTTAAGACTTTTAATTACATAAGAAGTTGTTTATGTTGTTTTTTTTAACTTAGCGTCAGTGACACATTTTTAAATATAATTACATTGAAAATAAATGATTATGATAATATTTTGGGGCTGTTTATTTAAAAAACCTATCGAAGCTATGTCCTTCACTGCAATTTAACCTCGTATTTGATTATGAGATGTACGTTACCTTAACTTTTTTTTAAAATTTCGGTCATTTTAACAGAAAAAAATAATGTAAGGGACATGTCAATTCCTAAACTACAGGGATATCTCAAATAATGATATCTTTAACGTAAACAGTTCAAAATTTTATGCAATTTCGCCCTAGAAGTCATTTAAATCAGACAAGAAACAAAAAAGATATAAAGAAATAAAAAAAATTGCGATCGTTTTTTGGCTCTCCTGAAAAATAGCCTTTTGTCCCTTACATTAATTCATATTTCCGTAGTCGATATATGGTCATCATTTTGAACTACTTTTATAGCGAGAGCGATCCTAAATACGTGAAAAAAACTGCTGTTTAATATTTTTTTTTATGGCACAGCTGATTTTTTTTTGGTGATCTCAGTTCCAAAGGTACCTATACATTTTTCTTAAAAAGTCTGTGGTATCACAATGAAATCAAAATAATGGTTTGCTTTCAATAACAACTACATAGTTTTTAGCTACATATATCAAAGAATCATAAAAGATTATTAGTTATATTGTAGCCAAGCACACAGAGCGTAGTTTGTATGCTTTACGATTATTTGGCATTTCAGTCCGCGGACCCCTTGAAAATTAAACACAATTTCAATGGCCCCCTAAATACTAGTAGTTTTCCAAACAAAAGATCTCGCATCTGCTTAACCGAATCTTCAATAGCCTGTATCTCGACTCGCTCTTGACCGATTTCTTTAATACTCACAAATTCTGTGTGGATCAAGGGACTTTCTGGCATTAACTTTCTAATCTAAATGTTCATGTGAAGACGGTGGACCCCTTTACACATATTCACGGATCTCCAGGGGGTCCGCGGACCACAGGTTAAGAAACGCTGTTCCAGATCTACAAGAAATATCTGTAAGAAATTCTTTAAGATCATTGATAGGAGGTATTCACATGTGTTTTATGTAGCAGACTCACCTGGCTTACAGAGCTAGAGGCTCGTCTCGAGCCCGTGTCGGAGGCGCCGGTCCCGCTCTGCCGCCCGCCCAGCGACGCTCGGTACGGTGACATACTTCTTCCACGTGTGCCTGCACAATATCGTGATAATTACAATAAATAATAATCGGAAAAAGTGCCTTTAATAACTATAACAAAATACACTAATACTTTATATGCTAAAACTACCTACGCTACTACTATATAAAAAGCATTGGATCATCCACATACCAGACTTACGCAGGTAAATCTAACATAGTCAATTAGGCATTGAACGAGTTTTTGTTTTTATTTTGTAGTGGGTAATCATGAATGTACGCGTGTGACGTAGGTACCTATTTTAAATGTTGTCATGCATTTTAATAATTTAATTGAATTTTAAATATTGTTTCTCAGTGACGACGAACTGTTATTTTATAAGTTTATAATTAGTAGTGTTCTCATAGAAGCGATGTAAATCTTGTAATGAGAATAAATATCTTTAAACCTAACCCTTGAAGGTCTAAAGATAATCTAAATGATCAATCCCACTGCCAGTTGGGAGCGTGACGAGCATGCTGGCTGCATTGGTATACTGAATAGCAATACTTATGCGTTGAGCCAAATAAATACCAGCATTTTGGTCACGCGTCGCGTCCACCAAACGCTCAGAAATACATTTGAACTGAACTCCAAATGGCTCAAACATGTAACCACTACCGAGGTTAGCAGATTACAATTAATTAATGCTAAACAATAGGTATGATGACTGTGTAAAAAAAATGAGTCCGTTAGATTAATTTTATCAAAAAATACTGATACGTATTTTTTCTTTTGCCAATCAAACAATACCTAAATGACAAATATAAACCTTGTCAAAGGGGCTTGAGAATTTTTGTATGAAAGCTGGCACATCCACCCGCCGCCAATGTTCCTGCCCCTTTCTTCTATCGTACGGCTAGAAAGACGCGACCAAAGCGCCACCCTTTTACCCTTTTATGGTGGACATTCCGCGCATTAGAACCAAGCGTTTCGAATCCTCATTCCTCATACGAACAGCCAGAATGTGGAACGCTTTGCCTGGGTCTGTCTTCCCGCTAAAGTACAATGTGGGCGTCTTCAAATCTCGAGTAAATAGGTATCTTCTAGGTAAGCGTGCTACACTAGGTAAACTAGACCGCATATCTGCTTAACAACAGGCAGTATGTGGTCAAACGCAAACCTATTCAGAATTAAAAAAAAAAAGTGATATTTTTCAAAGTTTCCGCGCAAAATAAAAGTAGTAAAGTAAGTTCTGTCTGGATTTTTTTATGTGGTCTGAGCTCGTCACATGTTTACACTCTCATGTTAACATCGATGCTTCAAAATTCAGATTCCTAACTTCTTACCACTTAATTTGAGTATTTTTAGGTATTGATGTACTGTACAGTACATTTTTGACGACCACAAATAAATTAGTAGAAGGTTGAAAATAAACTAAATGGCTATTACTGAGTACCTACAACGAGAAGAGTTAGAACGATTTATTCATAACGATACACAATTATTTCACATGGATAGACCGGGCCTGGTTAACACACCGTCTAACCACAAAAAGTTTTACGTGCGCTTTAGGCAATGTTTATCAGTACAAATTGCACTGTTAAACAAGATTTAAATCGTGTTTAAATCCTTTGTGATAAAGTAGACTGTTTTTAAACCGCCTGAAGGTCTTTGACATGGCTAAAATAAACGTAAAGTACCTAATCCAATTACAAACAAATTGCAGTGTAATTTTCCAATTTCCATGAATATTTAATAAGTAAACAGAGTCTGTCGATGCAATATACATTACATATGAAATCGAAGAAAGACAAATTCCATTAACTTAAATTGAGTTTTATTAAATTGTAAACACATTTTGTCGCGACTTATAAAATGTTAATTTTTATTTATTTAAATATGGAGGTGTTTCTAGTTGACGAACATAATATTCTAAGATATTTGTGAATACTTACATCTTCATAGCCAACTTTTATTACCTACGGGATCAGCACTGAAATTGCAAAAAAATAACTATTTGTTCAATATAATCTTTGCTAATGTGTAGCACCTGTATGAAACTGCTAATGTGTTTTTGCATGGTTTTTGCGCGATCTCGAGGTTGATCCCATCGCAAAAGTTGAGCGCAATGACTAGTATATTGATAACCTAGAATAATGTCTAAAAAATAATAATAAAAATCATCTAAAAAATTGGTTGTCTATGTAGTCGATTTACTGACGATAGTTTTACGTGATAACGTTATCACAATCCGAACCATCGCTTCTCTCTTTTTCGCTTGTTCCGCGCTCTCTTGCACACTCGGCTCGCGCGGAACGTGACAATGAGTCCTGCTTTTTCGTGCGTACAGCGAGCGTTCTTCGATTTTAAAAACGTTATCACGTCAAAATACGCCCTGTGTATGCGAAGCTAAAATCGCGACGTAATTTGTATTCCAAGTGAATGTTCTCAGCGCAAGATATAGGTAGAACATTTTCTTACATGACATGTTAAAATGTAGGCGTAATCAGCGAAACGGCTCGAGTACGTGCCCCGAAGTATCTTTGAGATGTATATTATTTTTGTTAGCATTCATTTAGCTAATCCTAAAAACGTTTTTGAAATAGCAATAACTATAACACGTCACAAGATAAAAAAGCAAGTACAATCACTTTGTTTATGTACCATAATATAAATTTTATTACTTGTGACAAGAGATCCTTCTTGAGGCTCGTATAATTCTGAGCCATTGTAGGGCCCAAACAAAACTGCTGAACTATACCTATAATATTAGCTAAAATTTGCAAGCCATATTAAAATTTACTGCTTTTGTTGACTGACAAAAAAGGCGGAGGATGTACTCAATTCGACGTGTATATTTTTTTATGTATAACCACGCATAGCTTTCTACAAAGTGGTCCGATTTCAATAATTATTTTTATTGGAAAGAATATACTTCGAAATTGGTCCCTTTCAAATTTTATCGAAATCGGCTGAGCCATTTTCGATAAACCAACAATAATGAGAAAAATGCGAAATATTTGCCAATTCTGTACACGGTTGAAGTCAGTCATGCCATTTTTTGCAATTTTTTTTTTTTTAACGTGCCTTTAGTAACTACAATAAGATAATACTACTTTATATGCTAAAACTACCTACGCTACCCTTGAAGGTCTAAAGAAAATCCAAAATAATTATTAGTTAAAAAATACCTACATGAATATGGGTCACTGCAGGAAAATGATAAGCCTCGAGGATAATATCTTTAATTTAAGCCTGCACAAATTCAATCTCAGGTGCCACAGCAATGAGATTAATAGTCAAGAGAAAAAAAATGGAATGAACTTACCAGCTGTCTGGCTGTCTTCACTAGCTCGTCTTTCTTTAGACACCAATGGCTCCTGAAACGTCAACGTCAGGCTTCCTCTAGGACTTATCCTCGATCCATCTACATCTCCAGCAACTAAGCTACCCCTGGCACTTCTTTCAGAAGGCGCAATACTCCCTCTTGGGCTTCGTTGAGAATCAGGAACTAGAGAGCCTCTGGGACTCCTATCAGGAAGATCTTTAGGCTTTACTGGTGCTTCAATCGGTATGGCTATACTCCCACGTGGACTGCTCCTGGGGCTTGGTCCCATTTCCTTTTGTGATCGTGCTGGATCTAACTGAATACTGGCCACTGAGTGCCTTGGACTTCTGCTGACATCAGGAACTAACGAATTCCTCGGCTGGTTCCAAGTAGTTCCTTCAGGCACTAAGCTCCTTCTAGGACTCCTCGCTGACGTGTCAGGCGTGATACTATTCCTAGGGCTTCTGTTAAAGTCTTGAGGATTAAGGCTCAGTCTGGACCCGTAAGCCATTTCTACGTTTAAGTTATTTCTAGAGGGGCCGAGCGTGTTTCGTGTCGGCATGGTCTGATCTGGGGTGATGGAGTTTCTGGCAGATCTGACTTCTGGTGCTAGAGAATTGCGCGGGCTTCTGTTGTAGCAGTCCAAAGCAGCTTCTGGAGCGAGGCTTGCTCGAGGGCTTCTTTGCGGGGTTGGCTCCATTTCTTCGTCTGTTTCTGCAGCTGCTAAGGAAGCTCTTCTCGAAGGTTGAGCCGATGCTCTCGGGGATCTGGCTTGAGGAGAGGTGGCGGCACTTCTAGAGGCTCGGCGCCTCCTTGACGATGATGTTCTATGAATCATCATGTTTGTTCGCTTCACTACCGTTCGCTACCTCCCATCTCAGCAATCTGTAACAAAATTGAACAACTTTTTAAATATCTCGCTGAAATTTCATTCTTTCAAGAGCTGCGAAAGTTCATAATCCTGTTCAAAAGCCGCAATTTAACTTCTTTGTTTACGATACAAGTTGTGAATGTATAAACGATTCTAAGTCTGTGGAACAAAATGTGAATTATGGTCCGGGGAGATTGTAACTAAAGTGATTTATATGGATCATTTGTGATGTTTTATGCAAAATTGGGCTTTATTGGAGTATAACAGTAAGTTATGGATTGCCTAGATAAAGGCAGGCAAACTTACTTGCATTGTTAAAGGTTGATTAAGATTTAAGACCTAGATTCAAGGTCAAAGCGTCTAAAGAGTTGAATGTAAAGGGCAAGATATTTCAATATGTGGAGTCTATTGTGTGCGATCTCAATTTAGGACAATCGTTTAGCTATTCGTGCATTCATTTATTGAATATCTTGAAATATTATTTTAGTTGTGGATACAATAGAAGTTGTAGGGATCTAGTAATAACCAAGGTATTATTCAATAACCTATATTCACAAACTGAATACCCACTCTGAATTCTTTTCTATTTTTTATTG